>ML788809.1:1104809-1168403 GCA_009831015.1 Picea engelmannii
ACGAAAAGCTTCTACATGCCAAAGAGATAATTGATTACCTGTATGCTGAACGTTTTTCAGGCCAACAGCCGATGACAAGAGTGGACCAGATAATACCTCCAGCTACGGACTTTTTCATTGAAGCCCGTCGAAAACAGAACCAGCTTGTTTATATCTTCTGAGTAAATCAGGCACGCGCGGTCTGAAAACGGGCATCTCGAAAATTCTTTGGCAATTTCAATCATGCTTGTCATGACCGTGCGTGGCTTTACTCAGAAGATATAAACAAGAAAGTTCTTTGGCAATTTCCATCATGCTTGTCAGGACCATCGCTGGTACGTCATGGTTTACGATCTGATATAGTTGTCAGAAAACTATATAACTAGCACAGCCACTCAAAAACGTGGCTGATGAATGCGGAAAGGCGATACCAAAGCTTCTTCTTATAACTGGAATGATGAAATGCATGGACAATTGGAATTTGACGATCCAATATGAAATGAGTGGACAACTGGAAAATGAAACGTGCCCACAGCCAGAAAATTAAAATGAACACGCGGATAGTTGAGGAAAGTCAGAAATTAAACGCGAAACGCTCCTACAAATCCAAACCTGGTAATCCCAAAGGTTAATCATTTAAACGTGACAATCATATAGTATTACAGTAATTTCTTAATATGATCATGTAAATGTTAAAAAGTAAACAGGTTAACTGATGCATTCAATAATATGATTAAGTAAATGTTAAAAAGTAAACAGGTTGATGCATTCAAAAATACAAGGAAGTTATGAAGAGTAAATCAATTCATTGATTTGAGAGGACGACTAAGAATATGCCAGCATCTTAATTGTTAGCCATCAAATTAAAATTTTAGATTAAAAAGTGATTAATTGTGCCCCTTGCCAATAGATATACACCTTTCCACTTAATAAATCCAATCACGGTGTGGTTGGGTTGATCATAACTCTCTTATTTTGTGTATAGGCGACGGATTTGGCATAATTGAAGGTCCATCTACAGAATACGAGTAAGTGTTACGCAATTTAGAAAATCCAGCACAAGAAAATGAGAATTTAGAAAGCTGATAGAATGCGCAACTTAGAAAATCCAGCCCAGAAAATAAGAAATTAGAAAGCTGATAAAATATATATCCTAGATTCTAAGGCTTCAGAATATGAGTAAGTGAGATTGAAGGTTCATACACCTGGAAAAAGCAGAGCTCAGACATTTGTGGTCGGGAGGCAGAATATTCATTATACTTGGCCTGCATTTGACCTCCCCTGGACATGAGCTCTTCAACAATCCCATTGAGATGGCTCTGGGCGTGGACGTCCACTGATTTAGTTGACATCGCTGTGAACGGGCACGAACCTGTGCTATGCACAAGTTTCGAATTGGGGTCTGGTAAGAGAAAGGCGTGGAGAAGCGAGAGGAGTTTGGACAGATTTATAGCCAATTACGAGGCTTGGACATTTGGCTTTTCAGTTTCACCCAGAAAGAAACAAAATAATCTACTGTATAACAAACTGTGTGGACAGTAGCAGTAGTCAGGGCTTTTATATACTACCGTGGCCGCAATACCTCAATTATTATACTTCACTAAGGCATCTAGCTCAATTATTACACTTCACCAAGGCATGTATATTGCATGTATATTGCAATGAGGTGGTAGTTGATTGGCTATTATTATTATTATACTTGACGATGGCATGTGTATTGCAATGAGCATTGAGGTGGTCCTTGATCGACGAAGGCATGTATATTGTAATGAAGTGGTCCTGGATTGCTTAATGGTTTGGTTTGTAGTTTATGGAGTTTAAATGTGAATTATAATCGAAGCTTTGTAAAAGATTCTTTTTCAAATTATTTATATTTGATTTTGATTTTTTTTTAATGTGATTGGATTTTACACTTTATGTTCACCTCTAGACATTGGACACTTCTTTCCAAATTCAATGCGTTGAGCCTAGAGCTATTTGAAGCTTCAATCACCTTGAAAAAATTGATTTACGAGCTTGGAAAATGCTATGGTTTCACATAGCACTTGGATTGCTACTCAAGATTTTTATTGTTATACATTAATTTTGAGCTTTGTCGAAGTGAAGAAAGGTTCAATATTCGTATTTCAATTCTTATTCGAGCTCAATCTTGAATCTATCAAGTGAAGTGACTAGGTCAAAAATGAAAAATTAAGTAGTCATCATATCCCAATGTTTTTCTCTTGATCCTTAGCGCATCAACTTGTCACAAAGTATTCAAAATTTTTTGTCATTAAAAATGTTGGGTTTGTAACAATATTTAGGACAACATGGACATAGCCTTTTTCAATGTAGGAATTTTATAGACAAATGTGAAGCTAAAAGGCACTGTAGTCCATGCCACTACTTCAAAATATAATGGATATCCCTTATCAAGTAAGTTGAGTTTGTTTCTCATTTCAAGAATAAGAACAAAATCTAGGAACAAGAACAAGTAAGTTAACTTTCATTACCCTTCTAATGTAGTTTTGCATGACATGTAAGTATGCAAATTAATTTTCTTGTCTATCCGGTTTTAGGGATAATCTTTGTTTAGATTATTTAATTTATCACAATATGTAATTGATCATTGGGTTTGGATTGAAATTCAAGATCCTAGTTTGAATCTTCCTAAAGATGAGTTGTGAAGGCGGTAGTAGTACACATATTTTCTTGTTGACAATTGAAGCACAATCCACTTGAATTTGTCCCTGGGCATTGGCCTAGGAACATTAGCAAAAAAACCAAGCTTTGAATCCAACAAACATTCCATCCTCATAGGCATGGTGAGGGATATATCGTAGATGGGATTGCAATTGGTTGTTTGTGACAGGCCAAGTATGGAATAAAATGTAACTCCACACTTGATGATTTGCATTAACATGAAACATTTACAAATAAAACTTTGAGTGATGGTTGGTCTTCACCTTCCATGTGACTCGGATTTCTATAACCTGTGATTGCTCATATTTCTCCTAAGTGATATTTACAATGATATTTACATGAGTAACACAATCACAAGGATTACATGTTCAACATTCCCCCCTTAATCCGAAAGGGGTGTTTGTGATTCCAAGCATCATTATGAACTTTTCAAAATTTTCTCTTCCAAGTGCTTTGGTGAAGATTCCCGCAATTTTGTCATTTGTGGAACAATGTCTCAAGTGAATAGTATTGGCCTCTACATGATATTGAATCATGTGATACTTCGTTTTGATGTGATTAGTTTGATCATGGAATATGAGATTATTGGCCAAATTTATTGTAGAAGTATTGTCAACTAGAAGAGGAGCATAATTCACTTGTTTCTCCTACAAATATTCAAGTATTTTCCCGAGCCACACAATCTCCTTCGTTACTTCTACAACTGTCGCATATTCTACCTCTATTATGGAATCTATTGATACTAACTATTTGTGTGATATCCAAGAGACAACTGTTGATTCAAGACTCATGAGATAACATGAATTTGACACTTCATTTTCTTTATCCCCAACAAATTCTAAATCATAATATCCGATCGGGTTGAAGTCATCCACCTTAGAGTACTTGAGTCCAAAATCTTGAGTTCCCTTCAAGTATTTTAGAACTCTTTTTGTAGCATACTGATGTCCTTCACAAGGTTTTTGCATGAACCTAGAAAGAATCCCAACAACAATTGAAATGTTTAGTCTGGTGGTAGTAAGATATATAAGACTTCCCACAAGTTGTTTGTACTTGGTTGCATCCTCAAATTCATTCCCTTCTTTTAATGTGAGTTTCAAATTATGTTCCATTTGAGTAGAGATAAGATTACACTCAACCATGTCGAACTTGTTCAACAATTGTCCAACATACTTCTTTTGGAACATGAATATGTAATTTGGATTTTGAATCACGTCAATTCCCAAATAGTAGTGAAGATGTCTCAAATCTATCATATCAATTCCTTTCTTCAACTCTTTCTTTATGGATGCAATATAAGTTTCATTGTTCCCTGTTTTCAACATATCATCTACATACACTACAAGATACACCACAATTTTTCCAACTTTCATGACCAACAAAGTTGCATTGTCAAGATTGAAGTGCTTGAAATTCAATTCCATAAGATGCTCAATCAACTTTTCATACTAGGCTCGCGATGCTTGTTTCAGGCTATATAATGATTTGATGAGATGACAAAATTTTTATTCTTGTACCTTCCGAACAAAACTTTCCATCTAAGACATGAAGATATTCTCTTTCAAGTTTCCATTCAAGAAATAAATATTCACATCTATTTGATGAATTTTCCATCCATTCCATGCCTCCAAGGAAAATAGAGTATGGATGGTAACCCATTTTGTCATGGGGGAAAAAGTCTCCGCATAATCAATACCTTCTTTCTCTAAAAATCCTTTTTCTACAAGCCTTGTTTTTTTCTTGTCAAGTGAGCCATATGATTTGTACTTGTTCTTGAATACCCACTTACAACTGATTGGTTTGGTTTCAAATGGAGGATCAACCAACTTCCACATCCCATTCTGGATGAGAGCATCATATTCCTTCTGCATGGATTATTTCCACTCATCATAAGAAGTGGCTTCCTGATCTAGGTGGATATCGTTGGCCACCCACCTGTTCCAACTTCCCACTGGCTCATCTGGACAATTTTTAGTTCAACATGTTTATCTATAATGGGGACATTTCTTTGTAATTGTGGGTTCTACACTTACAAGACTATCTTTAAGCCCTACACAACATCCAGGTGGATATTGGTGGCTGCCCACCTATTCTAATTGGCTTATTTTGAAAGTTTTCATGTCAATACATCTTTTTGTACTTCTAGGGCCATTTTGGGGTTCTAAACAATGTTTTCTTGGCTTGCCACAGTTAAAATGTAGACGAAGTCAGAGTTTGACGAAATAATGCATAGTTCTCGAAAATAACTTTCCAACGGGTTATCACGCGCCTAAAAATGAAGATTGTATTCAAAAGATACGACCCTAGGAAGTTAATGTACTAACTTACCCCAACGGGTCCCACATGACTTTTGGTGCTTCATCTCCTAGGGTTAGGTTTTTGGATGTCTAGGGTTTTGGAATTCATGTTTATCATAAAAGGGCCTTCAAAGCCTCATTGTAATCACCTTCCTCTTGCGAATGAGTGTAGTCGTCACATCTCTTTTTAGAGATAAAGATGCCACCATTCTAACGAGTCTTACACTCTGTAATTTTACAGTCTCTATACATTTCTTTCATTAATAGAAACCATGTATTGCTATATCTATCAGTTTCTAGAATTTTTTATGAGTATTTCATTGTAATATCTCTGCTTTCATTTCATTTCGAAATTAATTCGGATCAGTGGTATCAAAGTAGGCTTCTCTTGATCATTTTTCAATGCATTTCCCCGACAAGGTTCAAGTATAGCAAGCTGGGTCTCGAGCTTGTCTCTCTTAAGGAAAATCACTCTCACACGCCCAAGAAACCCTCTATGGTGGCAAAAAATAAATACAATGGAGAAAAAGATTATATTAACCTGCTTGAGAAAGCTATCGTGTGACATAGGGATGAAATGATGGGGAATTTTTCCCATATCCTTCAACACCTGCCAATAGTGACATGCACATCTTCATCAAGTGGCCACTTTGGAGGAACCTCTCCCTTCAAGGTACAAGTTAATTTTTATACTCCCATATTTGAAGGTCAGATAGATGCGGATGCCTTAGAACAATGGTTGAATCTGATAGAAGGTTATTTATTTGTTCACAATATTTCTGAAAGGGAAAAGATCACCTTCACACTCCTCAAGGATCTCCCCCATGTCAAACATTGGTGGGAAACTTACCGGGAGAAAATTTCCACAGAGGAATCTGGAATATATGGGGTCGAGCTCACTTGGGATATTTTTGTGGATGCGGTCAAGGAACAATACTACCTTGTATATAACTATGAAGACCAATACATGAGATGGACCACACTGTGGCAAGAAAAGAGCCAAATAGTTTCAGAGTTCACAAATAATTTCCATACCTTGCGCACCAAGCTGGGTATCAAATACTCTGAGTGACATTTGGTTCTAAAATACCATGGGGATCTGCATAGGTACATCCAAACCGAAATGGATTTCCTAAACATCTCATCATTGGGAGTGGCCTATCGATATGTTGTCAAAATCGAGCAGAAATTTAGGCACCAGAACAAATGGGAGTTCGGGTATACAAATCTGCAACAACCAAAGCATGGTAAATATGGCCCTAACCAACAGCCTCCAGACAACCACTCCAAGAAACAGTAAAAGAAGGGTAAGGGAAAGACGAAGAGTGACACTGGGAAGTGCAACTTCCACAAAATCCCCTGGAAAAACACTGATGAATGTCACTCGAAATAGTCATTGGTGGCCGAGGTCAAAGATAAGGAGTTGAACCCTGATTTGGAATATGATCTAGAAAATATTGAAAAAATATAGATCATCGACGCAGACCCCATTGCTACTTTCACGACTGAAATAATTCAACCAAAAGAACCAGTAGATCCTAAAGAGGGGGAGCACCTCTTCCATTCACGGATGTGGGTAAAGGGGACCCCATTGCATTTCATTGTTGATAACGACAACTAGAAGACCTCATCTCAGTTGAGGTTGTCAAACAATTGGGGTTGTTGATAACACCACACCCGCATCCATACAACATCAGATGGCTTCACCATGGACGAGATCTTCGTGTCAGTCAACAGTGCCACCTGTCCTATGGCATCCATCCATTCAAGGATGAGGTAGTGTGTGATATTTCCCCTCTTGATGTCTACGATGTTGTTTTGGGCCAACCATATATGTGGAAACATCATGTTGCTTATGAGTCTCGACCCCATAGTGCCATTATTACTCTGGGGGGTCAGCTCTACATGATACTAGATGTAGTTTTGACTATTGTTCCACCAAAACAATGTCGCAAGGTAATCTCTCATACTGGAAAATTCATCCTTTTCATAGTGTGTTCAAAGGATGAATAGAAGGCCCCTGCAACCACTGCAGCATCAACACCTTCTATCCAACAGAAGAAGATTGCAGAAATTGTTTATTCACCTACGATGGTGCCTACACAATGCCTCGTCAAGACCAGAGACAACAGGTTGGTGGAATAGATTCAACCCTGCCAACAACAGGTTCTTAACAGCCTTCAACAGACCAAGCAGTGCAACTTCTCCAACAAGGCACGCAACTCACCAAGATTCTAATTCATAAAATGCTTTCCCCTCTTCCTTGGGAACTCAATGCAATGGAGACCATTGCTTCTTAAGGGGGGAGGTTTGATCCAGGTGGATATCGGTAACCACCCACCTATTCCAACTTCCAACTGGCTCATCTGGACAATTTTTAATTCAACACTTTTCTCTGTAATGGGGAAATTTCTTTGTAATTGTGGGTTCTGTACTTACATGGTTGTCTTTAAGCCCTACACAACATCCATATGGATATTGGTGGCTGCCCACCTATTCCAACTAGCTTATTTTGGAATTTTTCATGTCATTACATCTTTTTGTACTTCCATGGCTGTTTTTGGGGCTCTAAACAATATTTTATTGTCTTTCCACAGTCAAATTGTAGATGGAGTCAGAGTTTGATGACATAATGCATATTTCTTGAAAATACCTTTCCAACGGGCTATCATGTGCCTAAAATAGAGATCGTATGCAAACGTTACGACCCTAGGAAGTTAATGTACTAACTTACCCCAACGGGGCCCACATAAATTTTGGCGCTTCATCTCCTAGGGTTATGTTTTTGGATGTCTAGGGTTTTGGCATTCATGTTTATCATAAAAAGGCCTTCAAAGCCTCATTATAATTACCTTCTTCTTGCAAATGAGCATAGTCATCACATCTCTTCTCAGAGATAAAGCTACCACCATTATAGTGAGTCTTGCACTCTGTAATTTTACAGTCTCTGTACATTTCTTTCATTAATAGAAATCATGCATTTCTGTATCTCTCTATTTCTAGCATTTTTTTTGAGTATTTCATTGTAATATCTCTGCTTTCATTTCGTTCTGAAATTAATCTGGATCACTTCTTCAAAGGAAGTTGGTTCAAAGTTAGTATCTCAATTAAAATCATGATCATATGAAACATCCATCTCATCTACATCACTTGAATTTTAATTATCTACATCACTTCCATCTTATCTTGAGGAACTTCTGGTTCCTATCTTTCTGACCTCATCACAATAAACACTTTCAAGTGTTTTTATGAGCGATTTTGATGGACGTTATGAGATGGTCTAGGTTGCTCAACTGATTGATATGGTGTTTAATTCTCATCAAGACTCAATCTTTCAATCCTCTCAATCACATCATCCAAATGAACTTTAGGTTATGATGAAGTGGTTGAAACTTCTTCATGAGGGGGAGATGGTGCTTCAAAAGGAGATTCTAGAGATTGATCCACGATAGGGATCCCACCTTCAATATGTGGGATCTCATCATCAAATTAATGATATATCTTTACATGAGTGAATTTTTCCAGATGATCAAGCTTCCTCTCAATAATTTTTTCATTTTTGGAGGATTTAAGAAAGATTACATCTCTGGAAAGAATGAATTTTTTACTTACCTCATCATAAAGATGATATCCCTTGGTGGTATTTGAGTATCCTAAGAAGATGAAATTCCAAATCCGTGCATAAATATCATTTCTTTGTTCCTTAGGAATTAAGGGATAACGGGTGGAACCAAAGACCTCGATATGCCTCAATGAAGGAATGTGTCCATACGACATTTCATACATAATTTTTTTTTCAAGAGCATGATATGGACACTCGTTTTTCACATAAAATACACATATAACTACATCATCCCAAAACATTAAAAACATCATGAAACAAACCATGTTCAGGAGAGTCTCGTTCATTATTTCAACTACACCATTATGTTGAGGATTGTGTGGAACTTTGGTTTGATGTTTGATCCCATGTTGGCATAGATAGTTTTCAAATTCATTAGATGAATATTCTCTTCCATTATTAGTGAGAAGAGAGCCAATACAAGACTGAGCTTCATTTTGGATCCATACATGAAAATTTTTAAAAGTTTCAAAATCTTGTTATTTTTCTTTTAGAAAGTACACCCAACACATCCTAGTGTAACCATCAGTAAAATACATGGTATATTTATTACCGTTTGCAGGAAGAACAAGTATAGGGCCACATAATTCAAAATGTATTAGTTCACGTTTTCTACATGCTCTGGAAGTAGAATCATGAAATGGTTGTTTTTTATGATTTCCAAGGATACAAACATCACATTGCTTTAAGTTCCTAGGAATAGTAGGAAAACTTGAAACACCATTATTTTTCATCAAATGAAGACTATCATAATTAATATGACCAAATTTAGCATGCCACAAGAGACTAGATGGCATTGTACCTTCATTGTGATGAGAGAGGTATGCAAAATTTTGTGCATGAGAATATGCCCCTTTCATCTTCAAAAATATTTCATCTTCCACTCCGGTCATGGAAACCATGTTGTTAAAATCCTTCCTTATCTCAACTTTACCACCAAATATATAAATAGAGTGGTCTTGCTATCGAATGTTCACAAGGGGAAACAAGTTTCTTTGCATCTTAGGAAGATAAAGCACATCATGTAGAAGAAAATCCGGGAGTCTAGGCAATTTAAGAATGATCTTTCCCATTCCCAAAGGTTTGAGACTTGATGTATATGAAAAATACACTTTTCCATCTATATTGTCATTAAAGTCTTTGAAGAAGTATCTTCATAACACTATGTGGGAGGTTGCACCTATGTCTAGAAGCCATGCATCTCTCTAAAAAGTAAATGAAGAGTTAATCACATCTTCAGTTAATCCTATATTGCAATGGACAACACTTTAATGAGCTGTTACGAGGGAAAAACTCTCGATGGACAAGGGTAAACCACAACAGATAGGTATGACTGCAAAAATAAACTCAATTCCATTTTATTCTATATAAACTAATGTGTAAGATAAGAAAGATTCCTACCTCATTCCAACATTTGTTGATGTTCCACCGTTGAGC
Organism: Picea engelmannii; assembly: GCA_009831015.1. Classification (NCBI taxonomy): domain Eukaryota; kingdom Viridiplantae; phylum Streptophyta; class Pinopsida; order Pinales; family Pinaceae; genus Picea; species Picea engelmannii. The sequence continues at coordinate 1,114,827 of ML788809.1, forward strand.
ACTTTGACCCAAAAATTTGTACCTGCAATAAGTTCTCAACGAACAAGAAAAACAAGTATATAGTGATAATATAAAAGGGGTTAGCACATCAGATAGCATAATCCATTAATAAACATTACAAACATGCTCAAGGATAATAATAGTATATTTGCACGATACCAATAGGACGAGAAAGGAGTATTTCTATTAATAATTGATCACAGAAGTGTCAACATTAAAGACTTCCGTGTTGGCATGGTTCAAAACCAAGGAAATAAGTTCCTTCCAACTGGGTCGCCACCACTTCAATCCTCCACCAAAGGCAAGCTCAAAATAGAGAGACAATGAGGTTCTCTCAACAATAGGGAAAGAGCTTGGGGGTTGAACACTGTGTTCAGACTTGAGGGACAAAGGGATGCAGACTCAATATGAAGTAATTTCTCCAGAGTAAATTTGCTCTCAAAGTTGAATTATTTCTCCTCTTTTCCATAGCTCAAAATTGTTCTCTTATAGCCTTCAAAATGCAATGAAGGGCCGAGTCGAAACATTTCCAGTATATGGAAGGCCAAGGATCAAAGATCTCTTGTCGTGACATGGAAACCCGACTCCATTTTTGTATTTTCTGGCACAAATCCTGATGTACGCGGGCTGTAGTGGAGACGCCTGCGTATATGCTTGTTGTATCGCTGATAGGGCATGTATAGGTGGAACAATGTTTATTTTTAGATCTGGATTTGTCAAAAAAGGGATGATAAGTTTGCACAGGGAAATGGAAAAATGCCCTTTGTGCAAGATAGCAATGGCGAGGCAAATCTTTCTATAACAGATTTCCCCTAATGTGTGATATCAAAGGGGTATCTGTAATGGTTGAAATACATTATAAATAACCCAGGAATGGAGTGGTAGAGAACCAGCTGGATGAACTCGATTGCTCAGTACATTTTGTACTGACTTTGCATACATGGATGCCAAGAATACAATGTAGATCCATGTAGAAAATATACCAAATAAGTGTCTGTGGCCATGAATAGGTAGATACAATGCAGTTATATGCTAAAGGTTGTCATAGTCACGAACAAGGCCCAGTGAAACCAATCTCAAAATCAATCTGAAGATATCTGTATACCATGGAGTACAATCTGATCTCCCATGATCACTAAAGTCGAACAGGTGTTGGTCCAATGAAAGGGAAGCAACAACTTAGGAAAGTTGTGGCCACATAGTGATGTCTTCAAGTCTTCTACACTATTCACCAAGGGTGCAAGTCTACATCATGTGAATAAAGGAGTTGAGGTCAAACATAACAAGACATCGTTTGATTACTGGTCATTTAGTTATACCATTAACAAATGTGAGACAACCTATCAATAATGAAAGTAGGTATCAAGGCACTGAGTACATTCCTACAAGTGTGAATAAAGGAGTCAGTGTCGAACACTTGAGAAATCCATTGATCAAGAGACATTGATGTATTCCCATCTGTCAATGGCGAGAGAGCCTGCCACTAATGACTGCAAGCCTCAAGGTACCCATAAAACTCTAGGTCCCGTATCCATAATAGATGAGCTGAAGTCGATGAAAAGAGACCCACTAAAAGGAGAGCATTAAGGCATCTCTCTTCAGTCATCATGAGGAAAAAAGAAGGAGCTTCATGATTTGGTGGAGATTGGACGAAGAACATGTTCACAAACCAATGACCCTGTGTGTCTTTCAATTGTATCAAATGCAAGTGGTACATGAAAAAGACCCTCTGAATAGTAGCCAATGATAAAAAATGTTGACAGAAGTAAGGAAACCATCAATAAGGCTAATGGCATCCAAGACACTGCATGAATCCCAAAGTGTGAATAGATATATTTCTGTCGAACATAAGGGAAACCACCCAATCAATAGCCAATGATGAAATGTCGATTGTTGGGTTCAAGGTGACCTACCGATGATGCAAGTAGGGCCAGGGTGCATGATAAGACCATAATATTATGTGATTCTGAGACAAACTGAGGGTATGGCCGACATGCAAAGTCAAGATTTCTGAGGAGTGGCCGACACAAGTTGTGAGACTTCCTTTGAAAGAGAGCATGAAACATGTGGTGGACTTCGGTGGCATAGACTCAATGATGTGATGATTAGATGCATGAGGCATCAATAAAGTTCTCTATAGGGACTGGAAGAGTAACCAGTCGGTAGAGAAAAATCTGTAACGATATCAGCTTCCTAAGGCCATGCTAAAACCCAAAATTATGATGACACAAGGACTTAATAATTTTTTTCTCTGTTCAAAGGTGACATGAATGCTGCCAATTATAATATAGTACTCCCTTCCCACTCGTCTTTTTTTGTTTTTTCATAACAAATGAATGCTCTGATACAAAGGAGGAAACAGGTGTCACAAGTAAGAAAAACTAATTCTAGCAGTGGAACATACCTATGCTTGATGCAAGGAAATGCATGTGGGATATGGACACTTAGGGAGATGTTTCCTCCAGGGTATAGGGTGTCAAATTGCAAAGGATATAAACAAGGATTTTCTTGGTTGAGGATGCAAAAATACTTAGGCAACAATTTATAATGCAAAGCGAGAACTAGCTAAAGGCTCAATACTGCAAGTGAGGGCATGAGATGCAATCACAACTTAACGCCCAAAAATATCCTTTTTTATGTCTTGTAGTCTACTTGGTTTGAAAAAGGGGTAAACTTGTGCCAAATAGACATCTTTTCAAATCCAATTTACGAGTGTGAAAAAGACAAGTTCACTCAGCAATCTTTTCCATTTTTGATAACGAGTCAGAAAAAAGATTAACTAAGACTCATGCCCTTTCAAATTCAGTTTAATGAGTGTGAAAGGGAAAAATCACTCGGAAATATTTTTGGTTTTTAGACGAGTCGGAAAAGAGCTTAACTAAGACTCATTTTCGGTGTCTTAATCAACATGTAAAGGGGGAGGCCAAGGCTCCCATCTCGATCTTCTGCAGAAAGTCAGTATCTCATGGATAGATGACAAGAGCTTGGGAAAACCCAGAGCTCTCCAAGTAGAGGAGGAGAAACTGGTAATGGAGGATACAGTCTCCGTGATGGTTCAGATAATGTCTCTTAATGGAAAAGACATAGGTGGGGGTATGGGATTCCCCATTAGGTCGTCCCAATTGAGGGGAGCCTCATAAGGACTTGGAGGGAGAGAATTCGGGGGAAGAATAAATCTCTCTCATTCAGAAGGGGGAGGATTTGAAATGTTGATGACATGACTAAAAGGTGCATCACTCTCTTCAGGGGGAGTAGGGTTGACTAGAGATTGCACTGGTGTGGCCAATTCTTCAATTATAGGTTGAAGAGGATGCATAGTAACGGGGGCAGGAGGTGCTTCCCTTTCGAAAAAGGAGGCGAGGTCAGGAGGGAATTGTGGTGGTGTGACCACCGAGGCGATCAAAGGAGAAGTAGTGTGAGGAGATCCAGGGATGTCTCAGAATATGAAGGGCTCTTGGGTGAGGCCAACGCTTCTAGTATCTTGGCAGTAACCGGACACAAACGAGTAAGGTGATTTCCTTCACAAGTCCTACAAAGGAATTTAGGCTTACGTCTGAGACGTCTAGGATTCTCGATGTAATTAGCAGGGGAAAAAGATTCATCTTCTGAATGATGAATAGAGGCTGGAGACGTGACATGGTTATGATTCAAGGTGAAAAGGATGGTGACCCCAACATAATTAGCAGAGGTTGGGTGCGATCTGTCGACATAATTTGTAGAAAATGTTGACCCATCTTCGACATGACTGGCAGAGGTTGGGGATGGATTACCAGTGTGATTGACAGTGACTAGGATAGCGATAGATGGAAGTATTTGATTCCAAGGTCCAATGAAAGATTGATTCTAAAAAATTGCAAGCTAGGAAGGATCCTGATGTACTCCCCGTCCTTGCCCAAAAGGGTGATAGCTTGCACTAAAATGTTCTGAAGAAGTATGGACGGGCATCATCACTGAGGCCCGCGAAGGGATCGAGGTTGGATAAGAATTATTTGAGTGATGATATATGTTTCCCCCTTGTGAAGGGGTCTCGTAAATAGGGTATCTCGAATCGTAAAATTGTTTTTCTCCATATGAAATACCCGGAGGCATCTGCGGGCCAGTCATGGGAAAAATGTTCGAAGGAACTGACATGGTGGGTGACAGATGTGTGGGTAGTGCATAATAAGTGGTAAAGGAAACTATCTAAGCACTGGCTCTTGGAAGAACATAGTTAGCATGAGATTCAAAAGGGGGAAGGTTCCAACCTCCCATGGGGACACGACTCACATCAAATGAAGAAGTAGGCATCGGAGCCATGATGCCCCCGAATCCCATGCTAGCATTCATATATGTGGACCAGGGAGAGGATTGCATGGGTGAAGATATATCAATAGAAAAATTACTAGAGACCAAAGGCATGGATTGAGTGTTGTAATTATGCACACCATTGTAAAAAGAGGAAGGATCCATCCCCATAAAATGAGTAGGCATCATGGGGTAGGTAGAAGAAAATGAGGGAGCAAAAGAAGCTCCACTATCCATGATGGTGAAACCCAACAAAGATTCCTAAGGCCAACTAGTAGTCAAAGAGCATACCAAAAAGTCAAATGGCCAATATGCATGCAAATGGGCTAAAGTGGCTGAGTGGCCTCCCTCGCTAAAGAAGGTGTGCCTCATCCAAGAGAGACTTGAGACTCACTACTAAAGTTTGGATGTAACAAAATTAGTTATAGAGGCCCTCATGGGATTAACAACCAGTCGGTCAAATCCCCCTGGAGAGGTAATCCTCCATAAAGACTGTATGTTGTTTGACCTCTATATGACCCATGATACAAGTAGAATAACCCTTGCAAGTAACCTATGAGATACCTAAGTCAAGCAACTAATAAAACACTGTATAACCAATGCACATGCGAGCAATCATAAATCCGGATCACCGTATGTGCAGGGTAGAAAAGCCCGAAACCTTGAAAGCACCACCTCTCATAGAGGTATGGGTACTAGCAAGATCCCCAAATACGAATAAATCCACAAAAATATCTCTGACGCTAGGCGAGTATCCAGGGGTTATCCCTTCAACTAACTTCGCGCGACCTAGTGATTAACTTCGGTGTGAGCGAAGCCTCCTGAAATTACCAATTATACAATGGACTTCTCAACTCCTTGTATTAGACACATATGTTGATTTAATTTCCTTGGAGAAGTTTACTCACAAAATCCTATTCCAAGGCACTAAATCCTAGGCTAGTTTGTGCACCCTAAAAATAAAATTGTGACTAATCAATTTTAGTTTAAAGCGTAAATTTTATTGGCCGCAATTACTCAAAAGGGTATGGAAGCAAAACTCATGATATTATGACTCTGCAAAAGATAAATCTGAATATAATGCAAAGTCTACCTTTAACTTTTCAATGAAGGATATGATAATAAAAATAGTGCAATTTTCAATTTCAACTCTGCAATTGAGAAGTAAAATGCAATCTTTCGCTAAATGTACTAAGCTAATGATAAAGGTTCAAAGACAAAAATGTTAACCAATGAAAAATGCCTATTTTTTTTGTATTTTGAATATATTAAAGAGAGAATGCATGGACTGAAAAGAAACCTGATATATAAATTCTACTGTGTATAAATGAAAATACTCAAGCAGAATACCAAGCAGCCAAGCAAACAACCCAGGGTTCAAGGACAAACCAAAATATGAAAAACAATGAGAAAGACTACGCCCATAAATTCAACTCCCAACAGGCTTCCTGTTAACCCATAGAATCTCAACAGGCACTACAGAGACCTAAGAAGGCTCAACAAACATCAAAACTCACCCAAAAGTCACTAAACCAAGCAAACAAGAAAGAAAAAGTGGTATACGTGACTGTTCAGGAGAATAGTGCATACATACGCAGCTTGCAGAGAGAAAAAACGTGTGTGTATGCATATGTCAAGGAAAAAGGGGCGTACAGGCTTTAAAACAAGGCCAGGCAAGGGAAAAAATGCTGAAAACTCAGACTCAGAGTGAACAGAATCTGCCAAGCAGTGATACGACAAGTAACACAAAGGAAAAAGAGCAATGCAAGAAGAAAAAATACTTCAACCTTTAGAAGGAAGATCTGTCCCCAGTGGAGTCACCATTTCTATTACAAGGGAAAAACTCTCTATGGCCAAGGATAAACCACAACAGATAGGTATGACTACATAAATCGACTCAATTCCATTGTATGCTATATAAAATAATGTGTAAGATAATAAAGAGACCTACCTCGATCCAACGTTTGATGATGTTCCACCATTGAGCATTTCGACCCAAAACTTTGCACCTGCAATAAGTTCTCAACAAACAAGAAAAACAAGTACATAGTGATAATATAAAAGGGGTTAGCACATCAGATAGAATAATCCATTAATAAACACTACAAACATGCCCATGGATAATAATCATATATTTGCACAATACCAATAGGATGGGAAATGATTATTTCTATTAATAATTGATCACAAAATTGTCAACATTACAGACTTCCGTGTCGGCACGGTTCGAAACCAAGGAACCAAGTTCCTTCCAACTGGGTCTCCACCACTTCAATCCTCCACCAAGGGTTTCGTTTTCGTAAATTTTTCCCATAAATTTACGAAAACGAAACCCTTCTTTGGGCTCGTTAAACTTACATCGAAGGACGTTACCATTGTGTGTTCTATCAACCGCATCTACATCCTTTACCTTTCAGCCTAGTAACAGTTTGCCTTTGCGTCGTAACACCTTTGGCCACTAGAGGATTTTTCCCGAGTATCATTTCCTAGAACATCAGTCTTGTCCTTGTGCCTTGAGCTTGTATGTTTGCTGTGCTCGTTCCTCCACTGTAACGTAACATTCATTTATTCTTTTCAAAATAATCAAAAAGAACAAAAAAATCAAATATACCCCAAAAAGAGGATGGGAAAAGTATTTTCTTTATTGGCAGCATTATGAGTCGCCCTTGGATAAAGCACATCTGTCCGTTTGATTTATCAGACTTTGGGATGTAGTACGACCTTAGGAAGCTTTGCTCGCTATCTTGAGTTGTGTCCTCCACCATTTGGTTACTCTTCCAAACATATGGAGAGTTTGCGTTGCCTCCTTCTTCGTAGACTTACGATTAACAGATATGCTTCCCGAGTCTTATCACTTGTCGTGCTATTGTCCAAGGGAAGTTTGTTACTTAGCCTGAGTCAGCCACTTTGCAATATGCCTCTTTTCCACATACCCGACCATCCTGAACGTCCAATCAAGTCTTTGCTCGAAATCACTGAAGTCTTCAGTCCGATCATCAAGATTATCAAGTCCACAATCGATGAGCCGTCGAAGACCTCTGGGTAGTGCAGTCGTACACTCATATTACACTCCTACCCGAGTTTAGAATATTTTGAAGTTGTTGCTCGAGCTCTGAAGTACAACCATCAGGCCAAGTCAGCTTCTGAGAGATGGATACTTTCTATGTGTATCTTTCTGATTTCGAGATGTAGCTCCACTGTGTATCATTCGCGGCTACTCTTTATAGTTGTTTGACATGGATCTACAGTGTATTTGATTGGTAGCCATGGTTCTGATTTATCCCAAGCATGGGTATGCCCGCCTCGGTGAGACATTTGATATTTTTTGCAGACGGCACCTCTTGATTCCTGATTCCTGGGCTCACTCATTCATCATATCAGTACAGATTGGTAAATAATTGGTAATGTATTTCGGCCATCAGATGTTCTTCTGACCTCACACATTAGGGGGCATCTGTTATAAACCTAAATTGCACTATCCATGCTTACCTGGCATCAAGCCAACTCATTGCCCTTCATTGCCAAAGCCATGCTGAATAAAACCTTGAAAAACAACTTAAATTAAGCAACCCATGCCCTAACCTATCACTGGGCGCGTTGGAACGCTTGTTGGCCTTCTACTACATGCGTTGGAACGCTGGCTGGCCCACTACAGCCCGCGTTTACCTAACAAAGAAAAAAATTAGGAAAGTTTCCGCTGGGACGAAAAGATTTGGGTCACTTAACTGGAACTCCCAGCCATGAATGGCCGAGAGTTCGTCTAAAACCCTAGCTCCTTCTAGCCTATAAAAGAAGGGGTAGGGGTACTATTCAAAGGAGGAAAATCATAACAAAGAAACTCTGCCCAATTACCGAATCCGTTTTGTCCCAACCCTTTAGCCTTTCCTCAAGCTTTAGGAGAATTCAAGAAAAGCAGTTGGAGGACAAAGAAGAGGAGGAGCCCAGGATCAGGATCAAGGAATGGTGGCCGATATCTATTATCATTGTAAGTTGATTCATATTGAGATTAATAAAGAATACTTTTCCCGTCCCAATGCACGAATCTTATATGCTTTATTCGATTTATGTTTAATCTCTAACCCTCTAGTAGAACAATAGCATGCATGCGTAGTTTTGTCTTGATTGCAGGATCGCTTTTTGGAAGGAGTAGCAGAAGCAACGGGATAAAGCTCAACGGAGGATCTACACCAACCGTCGATAAAAAGGTTAGTTGGTTCTTTCCATGTTTGCATGTGAAAGGGTTTCAGGTTTGGGGTAGAAGGTTAAAAGTAATTTCTGAAGGGTCATGATCTGTGTGCAAGTTTAATCCCTAGCTTGTTAGTCCGTAGGGTAGAATTCCCAACAACAACACACCATGATGATCTTCTTGCAAACCATTTGATAATATGAAGACCTTGGGATTTTGGGATAAATTTTACTATAAATGGAGGAGATAAATAGTTTAATACAAAAAGAGCTACATAAATAGGGTTTCACATGGGTAAAGAGATCCCCGTTGAAGGATACTGAGACCGAGAGTTGAATATTATTGTTTCAGAGATCTAAACAACAGAAATGAGGTCACAAAGAATGACCATAGAGACAGAGCATGGGTGATACTAGCATACTGAGAAGATAAAGCATGCGACATAATGAGAGACATTTCTTCTACGAGAATAAAATTCCTAGGGGAGAGAATCATGGATTTATACCACAACTCTAATACCATTGACATGCCACGTATGATAGAAAAATGTAACTCCACACTTGATGCTTGGAATTAATGTGAAAAACTTATAAATACAAATTTGAATTATGGTTGGTCTTCACCTTCCATGTGACTCTTCCTATCACCCATGACTCCTCATATTTCTCCTAAGTGATATTTACATGAGTAACACAATCACAAGGATTACGTGTCCAACAATTTGCATACATGTTACAACCAAGGGAAAGCTTTGCAGCGACCAAAAGAAAAAAGATCCTTGTACAGGGTAGAGGACATAGGTCTAGTATCCTTTTTGAAGACAAAGGTCTCTATATAAGACTGAAAATAGAGCTCATAAGTTAAATTCCATAGAGGATTATTGTTGGTGAAGCAGGTGGGATATAAGTTTCTCCTTCACAGATCAATCAAGCACAAATTACCCTCCCATATTATCCAATATCTTGTCCAAAAGCTCCTTATTTCCATACTCATCCTTCACATTTAAAAATATCCATAGATCTTGGCCAAATCCTAGTTTCTTAGATTACCAACATGCTTCAATGCATCACAATGTCAAGCATGCACAACCCTTAATTCTAGTATTCTCCTCCATACTCATCCTACACATTGACATTGCAGACCTCCATTTACTACTTCTTTGGTTGGTGATCCCCAATGCTACACTTGACCAAACAATTGGGATGATATATGAATGTGATTTAACAATCACGAGAGATTAATTTTGTTGAGATAAACGAAGTTAATTTCTTCTCTATGATACCAATTTTGGTATCATCTATTTTTCATGCATAATAATGAAGTGTATAGAATAACATACTATAATCTATATTCTATATTGAAACCACTAACAAAATTGTCCCTAGTGGAAAATCTTTAAGAGATTGTTTGACTATAACTTATTTTACCTAGGTATATGTGAATTATTTGGTTATTTATAAATATCATTTTTAAACTTTATTTAGAATCATAATATGCATAGGAGAAACATACATGAGATATCATGCTTATACAAAGTATGAAACCACAAATTTTATGAACTCTTGGAACATCTCTCTACGAGCGTAAAAAATATTACAAATTTATGTTCAAGTTTGAATAAGATGTCTAACTATCACAAGAAACAATATTATTGTACTTAAAATATAAAAGAAATGCATTTTTTCAAACGAAATGGGATGGGGCTCTCGTGGACCAAATAAATATCAATAATAACATGGAAGAAAGAAAGAGCTGCAATCAAGAATCAACTTTGTGAGTAAACAATAAACCAATAAAGTTTGATGATTCACATACTGGGAAGAAATAAGGGAAATGATTCAAAATAAATTCACTCAAAAAAACAATAGCAGAGGAATGGTGGATGGATGTATGTCTCTCTCCTTGATGTCTGTGATGACTCCGCCTCTCTTATTCTTTTATAATCTTCATATTCTTGAAGCTTCTTTAGGTTTAGGTTTAATGTTTTAATTTACCCTTTTTAAATATGAATTTATATATTCATTCCTCCAAATGGGATCCACTTCATACATTCACGAATTTCTTTTAACAAACCATTTTCCCAAAATAATTTTTTTTCAAGAAAAAAATAATCATGACTTTATTTTAATTTTTAGGTAAAGATAACTATCATTCTATCCATGGAAACCAATTTTAAGTTGTTCTTCATCTCTCTATATTTCCAATAAGCTCTTGTTTACTCAATTTGTACATCCATATAAAACATTATGGCCTCCAGAAGATAGACACTCAACAACCATTGATCTATTGTCCACGTGAATCTTGGCCCTTGATTAAAAAATCGTCCTTATTTATCCCACATTAATTGTGGGAGGGTACTAATTATATGTTTATAAAAAAAATTGTATCTCATTATTTTTGTGTGAAGTTGATATAGCCATGGAACCTTGCGTAGCTTATGAATAATATAGCTTTTGGTTGCCACCTCATCACCTAGTCATCATGCTAAGTCATATCCCAATAATTCGTATCCAACAAATGTCATCCAAGTGTCACCCAAGGATAGGTCCACTTCACTACCATGGTCGCTAATATAATAGGTCAACTTCACTTCCACATGTTCCAATATTTGCGGGAATGACGGAAACTCCGCACTTAAAACATAGTAAAAACTAGTAAATTTAGTAAAAATATAATAAAATGTGGAGAAATATTAAAATGGACTAAGTATTATAATGAATGCATAATATGAAAAAGTGACTAAGTATGGAGAGTAGAGTATGGAGGGTTAAGAGAGTTATGGGAGATGAAAAAAATGATTAAGTATGGAGAGTAATGAGAGAAAGGAAAATGACTAAGTATGGGGTATGGAGAGTAAGGAAAATGACTAAGTATGGGACAACAGTATAGAGAGGACTAATATCATTTAGCATAAGATAAAATGACTAAGTGTTAGGGGTATTGTAGAATGTGGGAGAAAATTGACATATCTTGGGCATATGACCTCTATTTTAGATTTCACAAAATGTTGGATGAAGCTAACACATAGGGATATTCAATGAGAATATGGAAACAATAAATTTTCTTCTTTTAGTATATTTTTATTTTCTTCTCTTTTTGTGCAAAAAGAGAAACCATTCCCGTTGGCATTTCATGAAAAATAATTGCAATACTGAAGTTGATTATGAGTTATTAAAACTTGTTGGGTCTTCATGATCAATAGGTGGAGGTTATTGTTGGGTATATGCTATATTCTTTGCATGTGTGTGTGTGGGCGAGTCAGGTTTGACAACTGCGTCTGACGATCCCTCTAGTAGTTCTCTTTCTGTCGTGTGCATTAGATGCTTACTAGGGGGGTCCCAGGGGGGGGCAGGATGACCCCCCTAGTTACACGCAGTGCCCCGAAATTTGTTTTTGGGCGGCTTTGCTATTTTTAGTTGTTTTCTAAATTAATCCTGGATTAAGGGATTAGGGTTTTGGTATCTACAGAATACCTAAAAACATTGTATATATTGTATGGTGAATGGTGAAATTCGATATAATGAATATAAGAAAGGTTTTTCCCGGTTGAGGGTTTTCGGTATAAATCTCTGTGTACTATGTGAATGAGCCATTGATTAATCTCTGTTTTGCTTAAGAGTCTATATGCATTTCTTTACTTCATAGGTTTAAAACTTACATGTGGTATCAAAGCTCATTTTTGGCTTTAGAGGGATGCCTTTGTTGTTGAGGGTTTGGATTGGTCTTGATAGATCAAGTTTATCTTGGGTCTGTGATAAACCTGGGTTTAGTGGGAGATTTTGTAGTGTAGATTTGAGTATAGAAAGAGGAATGGCGAGCTCATCTAGAATCGAGATAGAGAAGTTCAATGGTAAAAACTTTGAGCTATGGAAGCTCAATATGGAGGAACTTCTTGTAGACAAAGAACAATGGATCGTTGTGGATCCTGGTACATAGCCTACTGGTACACCGTCTACTATCACACAGGCTACTGGTACACAACCTACTAATACACAAACTACTAGTACACCATCTACTGGTATGTCGAAGGAATATTGGGAGAAGTTGGATAGAAGAGCAAGGAGTACTATTCGACTCTGCCTGGAAGATTCAGTATTGTTGAGTGTCTCGGGAGAATCTATAGCCAAGGAACTATGAGATAAGTTGGGGAATTTGTATCAATCAAAGTCCCTACTAAACAAGTTGTTTCTTCGAAAGAAGCTGTATCATCTTAGGATGGAAGATGGAGATTCTGTGACAAAAAATCTAAATGCCTTTAATACTCTAGTAAGTCAACTTGTCTCTGTTAATATTATGATTGTAGAAGAAGATAAGTGTATTACTTTGTTATGTTATTGTCCAAACTCTTGGGATAATCTAGTTGTAGCAATTGGTGGTACCACTCAATCTACATTGAAGTATGAGGATGTAGTTTCATCCTTGTTATCTGAAGAGAAGAGGCGAAAAAGCATGGATAGTCATAGCACATATGCTTTATTTGTAAGAGGTCGTACCCAAGACATGAATCCTGGTAAGCCTTCAGGGGGGAGATCTAAATCTATAGGTAGATCTAAGTCTCCAGGAAAATATTTGAGGAAATGCCAGAAGTGTGGTAAAACAGGGCATTATAAGAAAGATTGCAAGTCTAAGAAGGTTGAAAAACCAAAGGGATCTGATAGTACCTCTTCCACAGAGACGAAAACATCCACTAAAGAAGGAGGTGATGTTTACCTAGAATCTACGGGTACACATGCAGACCGTGATATATGGTTGATAGACTCAGGTGCATCATACCATATGACTCCTCACAGGGAGTGGTTCTCTGAATATGAAAAATATGATGGTGGTGATGTATTCCTAGGAGATGACTTGACAACCAAAATCATGGGACGTGGAAGGGTTAAGTTGTTGCTAAAAGATGGAAGGATTAAAACTCTCCCTGGGGTTCTGCACATTCCAAAGCTTGCCAGGAGCCTAATATCTATAAGCAAGTTGGATGATGCAGGAGTGTATACTGTATTTGGAAAGAACACTTGCATGATGGTATGAGGAGAAATGGTGTTGATGAGGGGAGTTCGATGTGGAACTCTGTACAAGTTGTTGGGAAGAACTTATACTAATGGGTGTAATAGTTCTGTTTTCCTTGAGCAGACAAATTAAGAAGACAAGACCAATACCATCCCTGAAAAGAAGACCATGTTGTGGCATCAAAGACTGGGGCATATTGGAGAGAAGGGCCTTACACTACATGGTAAAGGCATGTTTGAAAGTATGTCTAATTGCACTCTGGATTTTGATTTCTGTAAACATGCATATATGGTAAACAAAATTGAGTAAGATTCCTAGCTGGTGCTACAAGAGCAAAGGGGATCTTAGAGTTGATACACAATGATGTGTTTGGACCTATGCTTGTTCCATCACTAGGTAAGTCTGTGTATTATGTTTCATTCATAGATGATTTCTCAAGGAACACATGGATTTATTTTCTTAGAAAGAAATCTGAGTTATTTGATAAATTTAAAGATTTTAAGGCTCTGGTAGAAAACCAGTCAGAGAAGAAAATAAAGGTATTGAGAATAGATAATGGTGGAGAATTATGCAGAAATGAATTCAAAGAATTTTTTAAGAAGTGTGGTATAGCAAGGTAGAATACTACTCCATACACTCCTCAACAGAATGGAGTTGCAGAAAGGATGAACATGACACTATTGGAAAAAGCAAGGAGCATTCTTAGTTGTGCCGAGTTAGGACAAGAATTCTGGGCAGAGGCAGTGGGCACAACATTTTACCTGGTCAATCAATCACCTTCATCAACGTTGTATGAAAAAACTCCACACGAGGTATGGACTGAAAAGAAACCCTCTCTTCAACATCTTAGAGTGTTTGGTTGTGATGCTTATGTACACATTCCAAACGAAAATAGGAGTATGCTGGATAAAAAAGATGAAAAGTGTATCTTTCTTGGTTATAAATATGGTGTGAAAGGTTATAATATTTGGAACCCAGAAACTAAGAAGACTATTTACAGTCGGGATGTTGTTTTTAGAGAGGTAAAAGATGTGTCCAAACAAGAATTCCTACCAAGGCAAGACGAACCTGAGAAAATAGAGCTAGAGTTGGATGATGCAAAATCTGAATCATCTAAAGAAGATGAAGCAAAAGAAGAAGAAGAAGAAGAACCTCATACCCCAGTATTGAGGAGATCAATGAGAGAAAGAAGGCAACCAAAAAGGTATAGTCCACTTGATTTCTGTTCCAATTTTGTTTTATCTATTACTGATGATGATCCTAGAACTATCAGGGAAGCAGTGAATTCAGAGGATAGTAAACTCTGGAAGAAGGCCATGGTTGAAGAAATGGATGCCTTGGATAAGAACGAGGCATGTGATATAGTTGAGTTTCCAGCTGGAAGAAAATCTGTTGGTAGCAAATGGTTGTTTAAGAAGAAGTTCAATGCAGAAGGAAAAGTGGAGAAATACAAAGCTCAGTTAGTAGCAAAGGTTATTCCCAAGTAGAGGTAATTGACTTTGGTGAGATTTTTTCTCTTGTTTCTAAGTTAAATTATATTAGATTTCTTTTATCTATTGCTCATGCTTTTGATCTTGAAGTGGAAAAGATGGATGTGAAGACAACATTCCTACATGGGGATATGGAAGAAAAAATCTACATGAAGCAGCCAGAAGGTTTTGTAGTAAAGGGAAAGAAAGAGTTGGTTTGTAAGATAAATAAGTCACTATATGGCCTGGAGCAATCACCTAGGATGTGGTACCAAAATTTTGACACATACATCCTTGGATTGGGATTTGTGAGAAGCAGGGCTGATCACTGTGTATATTCCAAGCAGGTTGGTAATCACTTCATTTATGTAGTGTTGTATGTTGATGACATGTTGTTGGTAGGAAATAACATGGATGTTATCAAGGAGGTGAAATCATAGCTATCCTCCAAATTTGACATGAAGGATCTTGGTGTTGCTCACTTCATTTTGGGAATGGAGATTAAAAGAGATCATGCAAACAAGAAACTCTGGTTGAATCAGAGAAAATATGTTGGGACAATATTGCAGAGATTTAATATGCATGGAAGTAAACCGATCAAGGTTCCTATTCCTATAGGTGTAAATTTATCTGCAGATCAGTGTCCCAAGACATAAGAAGAACAAGAGGACATTTCCCATGTTCCATATGCCAGTGCAGTTGGAAGTTTGATGTATTCAATGGTCTTTACTAGATTGGACATTGCACATGCAGTGGGAGTTTTGAGCAGGTGTATGTCAAAATCAGGGAAGGAGCATTGGACAACAATAAAGAGGGTCTTCAGGTATTTGCGTGGCATTACCAATTATGGATTGTGATACCAAGGAAGACCATGATTAGATAGAGTGGTGGACATACATGGCTTTGTTGATGAAGACTAGGCTGGAGATCTGGATCGTAGAATATCTACAAGTG
This sequence comes from Picea engelmannii, assembly GCA_009831015.1. Taxonomy (NCBI): domain Eukaryota; kingdom Viridiplantae; phylum Streptophyta; class Pinopsida; order Pinales; family Pinaceae; genus Picea; species Picea engelmannii. The sequence goes on from ML788809.1 coordinate 1,130,727, forward strand.
GGTATGTGTTTAACCTATTTGGAGGAGCAATCGGTTGGATGAGAAAAAGACAAGTTGTAGTAGCACTCTCAACTACAGAAGTTGAATACATGGCAACCACTCATGCAAGCAAGGAAGAAATATGGTTATAGAGATTGTTTTTAGGTATTGGGTTGGTACAAAAAGCAGTGAGATTAGATTGTGACAGTCAGAGTGCAATCTTCCTGGAAAAGAACACAACTTATCATTCGAAGACAAAGCATATTGATGTTCAGTATCAATTTGTGAGAGACATGGTTGAGGAAAATAAGGTGTTGCTGGAAAAGGTTGACACTTTGAAGAATGTTGCATATTTATTGACAAAGTCTGTGAGCACATAAAATTTCTCCTGGTGTAGAGTAACAATGGGCATTGTTGCCCTGGATTGTTGACTATATAACCTTATGGACCCCTGGATGCAAAGAAAATAACAAGTGGGAGAATGTTGGGTATATGTTATATTCTTTGCATGTGTGTGTGTGTGAGCGCATCAGGTTCAACAACTATGCCCACACACACATTGTATATATTGTATGGTGAATGGTGAAATTTGATATAATGAATATAAGAAAGGTTTTCCCTGGTTGAGGGTTTCCGGTATAAATATATGTGTACTATGTGAATGAGCCATTGATTAATTTATGTTTTTCTTAAGAATCTATATGCATTGCTTTACTTCACAGGTTTAAAACTTATAGTTATTTGGAACTTTCTAAATTTGAAAATTTTGGTCTCCATTTAAAAGAGGCATAAGTTCAAATATGCACCCCAATAACCTAGTTGATGGGTTTTAGGAAAACACATCAACAATAGTCACCTCCCCAACATGATGAGGATATGGCTAAGGTAAATGAACCATGAAAAATGTAGAGACCTAGCATGCTAGATCACATCTTCCACTAGCGAGTGATAGATCAACTATGTGCATTGATGGCTTTCCATAGAGTGGTCCATGAATGATATTGAGAGATCATGCAAGAACTTGATCTTGTAGTGATTTGAATGAGCCTTACCATTTTATGATGTTCTCAATGTGTCATGTTAGTTCCCTCAACCTACTTTAAAGGTTGAGTGTTTTTTAGCCTTCTTCTTTGGATTCATATGCTAAGGATGTTACTCCACCTCCACCATCACCTATGGAAATAGACCGACCACCATCTCCTCCACGATTATATTGACCACCATCTCCCTCACAAGAAAACTTATCACTATCTCCTCCATGGGAAAAATGACCACCATCTCCTCCGTGAGCAGATCGACTGTCATATCCTTCTCTTGCACTAGACAAGTCCTATAGTAGACTGACCACCATATCCTCCTCTACCACTAGAATGACCACCATATCCTCCTTATATGCTACTCTCTACATTATTATTTGGAAGAGGTGCTAATGTATTTGTCTTTGGTGGTGGAAGTAGATTATAGTAATTATTGACATGCATATATTTAACTACTGCAATGCATATTTTACATATATATTTGACATTTATTTTCGACTTGAGATATCTATTTGGAACATATCTTGATTTTTATATTGAATTTCATATATATTATGTTTTTTCATATCATGTTGATGTTGATTTGTTTTAGTTATAAAATGTGTTGTGTATGTTAATGATTTAGGTTATTAATAATTTCTTTGTTTTTTAAATTAGTTTGAGATGTATCACTCATTTAAATTTGAGATTCCATATAATGTTTAACTTTAGTTATGATTATTTAATCTCATTATATAATATTTAACCATTTCTTAAGTGAATTCTTTGCTATGAAAAAATATACAATATGTTGATTAAACATGTTTATAAACTTGATTAAATGATTCAACCAATGATTACCTAATTCTATTAATATCTTAAATTTATTCTTAAATATCTTTTACTTAAATTTTCATTAATTTTGATCAAAGTAAATTTCTTATAGTTAACTCTAACAAAATGATTATTCCTACAATTTTATACAGTGATAAAATAATGCATATTAAATCATGAGAAAAATTCTAAATTAGATTTGATTATTTTTTTACATCACTTATAAATAATAATATTATATTAAATTAATTATTTTAATAAGTAAGAAATTCATTTTTATCATTCACAATATAATTTAAAAACGAACACTTTGGCAAAGGTAACCATGAATCAACAAACCACCCTTACACATGGTGGTGGAACCTTAGTCTTGAAAATTTCAAATGACATAGTAGGAAGCTTTGTTGAAGAAATTTCTATTTTCAGCACACTAGTTTAGTGGGAGTTAACTAAATAGTTATATTTTAGACTTTCTAATCTTAGACTATCACTATTATGCATGCATTCCTAATTATAGGATTTCATTGCCTATATGAGTGAATACCACTCACTCATTGATAAGATAATAATATACATTGATTCTCATTCTTCATTGTGTATCTCTCTTCCTTTTCTTGATAAGCTTTGTTTGTGCATGCTTTAGCTAGATCTCCTGTGTAGGTTTCCATGAAACAATGACATGGTATCAGAGCTACACTGCTTGGAGTAAGCCAGGCAAGATAAAGAATAAGGAAAATCGGAGTTTCGGTGAGATAAATCCATGGTCGTACCTTTCAGTAGTGATTGCTCCCAAAATATTAAGTTTTTGAGGAAACAATGCATAGGAGAAGTAAATTGACCCATTCTACAAGTGGGTTTTCAACCGTTTGGTGAGATTCCTCACCGTTTTCTCAGAAAGTAAGCTAGAAGATAGCCTCTTGAAACTGATACGAATTAGTGGTCGTACCTTTCTACAGTGATTCCTCCCAAAATTTTACATTTTTGAGGAAATGACTCGCGTGAGAAGTAAATCGACCCGTTCTGCAACTGGGTTTCAATATTTTGGCAAGATTCCTCACCATTTGCTCAAAAAGTATTTCGGAAGATCGTCTCCTGAAACTGATACGAATTTTCACTTAAAGTGCCCTTTCTACCGTGATTTCTTAATTTTTCACTTGTAGATTGAGAGTAAATTTTTAGGGGTTCTTAGAAACAGTGGGAGATATGGATAGGACAACTATTATACAATCAAACTTAGTGGTAATCCTCACACCATACAATTATTTTGATTGGAATCCCAAGGCAGAATTCTAACTCAGAAGGAAAGGACTGTATAATTTGACGATGGCGATAGAAACAAAACCTACATCAATAGTTGAGAAGATGAGATGGGTGAACCATAAGGATGAGGCCACATGAATACTTCTTGAGTTAATATCCACTGATATATGGTTTCATGTTTTCGCATGAAAGACTCCAAATGATATCTGGACCACCTTGGAAGGACTCTTTGGAAAGAAAGATGAGATGCGAGGTCATATGCTTGAGGTAGAGTTGAATACCTTAGACCCTAATTTTTTTTATAATATACAATATTTTTTACCAAATTTAAATCTTTTCTATTGAGCTTGGGTGAATGTGGTATTGATAAGTCTACACAAGAGAAACAACTTATTCTAACAATCTTGGCCAAGCTAGGACCAAAATACGTTGTATATGTCTCCAATTTCCATTCTGGCAGATGTCTTTTTGGAACAAATTGGAAAATTCCTACGTTGGCTTAGTTCATTGAGTCTCTTACACAAGAGAAGAAAAAAATCATACAGATGGGCCTCATGAGAGATCCCAAAGCACATGCACTCACCATGCATGATGGAAAAGGGTCATCCAAACAGAATGGGAAGGAGGGATATTCGAAACCCTTTAATGATTCTTCAGGTTCCAAAGACTCTTCAGATTCAAAGAAGAAGAAGAAGGGAAAGAAGTGCACTTACTGCAATAAACCTAATCATGAAGAATCCACATGCATGAAGAAACAGATCGATCTTATGGCACAGGAAATTTAGCAAAACAACCTTGGAAAATTCATTCCAGAGGGAGTCAAGAAGCAGAAGGAAGAAGATACTACTCCTAAGAAAGGTAATCATCATGCTCTGGTTGCAATTAATTACTCACCTGATTCATGTATTATAGATTCTGGTGCATCCCATCATATGACAACGAAAGATGAAGTTTTCTCTTCTTCGAATCCATGCTCAAGACCCCCTATTCTCATGGGGGATGATACTCCAGTAGAAGTAGTAGGAGAAGGGAGAGTAGAACTCCACAATGACAGTTTTGAGAATGTTCTATATGTTTCAAAGCTTTCTATGAATCTGCTCTCAGTTTATCAGATCACTTAGAAAGGTAAAAAGGTTGAATTTACATCAAATTCAATTTCATTAATTGACATGCATGACAATTCCATCATTGCAATTGGTGAGGTGGATCACAATTCAAGGTTTTATAATTTCACTAAGTTTTCTGACGATGACTCCTCTATTCTACTTACACATAAGGAGATTACTTTGCATGCACCTCCAATGCGACATGCATATACTCTTGTTCTTCCATCAGTTTCAGACATCAGAGATGATTCCATTCACTGAGATTCTATACATGGAAATAACAAGGTAGTATAGCTAGATAAGAAGACAACGACGAAGCTTAAATAGATTCCCAAGAAGGAACATATCACACTTCAGGAAGAAGACAACCTTACAGGGAATCCATTGGATTCAAGGAGGACTCAATCTTAGCACGAGGATCCTTCTCATGTATTTCCAACTTCAGAACCTGCGATTCTCATGCATTGCTATATGGTTCAATCTATTGATCCACAGACCTACAATAGGGTTGTGGGAAATCCATTATGGCAAGCCACCATGTAGAAGGAGTATGAATCACTCCTACAGAATCAGACTTTGAATCTGGTTCCACTTCCACCAAAAAGGAATATTTTCAGGTGCACACGGGTCCACAGGATCAAGAGGTACAAGGCCCGACAGGTTGCCAAAGGACTTCATCAGATCCATAAAGATTTATACATATTCATGAAGACTTTTAGTGAGTAGAAGTTTCAGACTTTGTGGGATCGTCTTGTAGTAAAGAAAACAATTGCCTAGCAGATACCATTTTCTTCTTTTGATACATCATCTTTTGAGGGGGGGTTTTGTTCCCACGTTGTTTTCCCTCTTTCCTCATTTTTATCCAGTGTTCATTAATTGAATTTTACATGAGTACCTAAAATGGCCTAGTAGTCGGGACTCATTTTTTACTCCATAGTGATGTTCAGGGGGGGTGTTGGAGAAATTTCTATTTTCGGCACACTAGTTCAGTGGGAGTTAACTGACTAGTTCTATTTTAGAATTTCTAATCTTAGACCATCATTGTTATGCATGCATTCCTAATTATAGGATGTCATTGCCTATATGAGTGAAGATCACTCACTCATTGATAAGATAATAATATTACATTGATTCTCATTCTTCATTGTGTATCTCTCTTCCTTTTCTTGATAAGATTTGTTTGTGCATGCTTTAGCTAGATCTCCTRTGYAGGTTTCCATGAAACATTGACAAGMTTATCATTATGTTGAGATGTAGTTCTTAATATTGTGTCATTATCTCATTTAATCTTATTGTTTTTTCCATTATTTTTATTTGTATATAATTTCTTCCATACCATGTTGAATCTCATGATGGTATTCAAAGTGTCCATAGTATGTCTATAATTCTTACCATTATACACAAGTACATGAACAACAAGAGTTTTTGTTGTCATAGAAACTATTGTAAGATGTAAAACTTTGATTGTTGATTATCACATACACTCCTACACACGACATGTGATATAGAGGAGGGAGAGAGGATGAATGGAAACACATGCCACATATAAGGTGGTTAGTGTATGTTCATCAACATATATTATCAATCACCTTGTTATAAATAATGCAACATTTTTTATTTATTTTTAATGAACATTAACTATTAATAATAACTTCTTAAAAGAAGAACAAAAAATTTAATCCCACTTAAACCAGATAGTGATAGTATTGAATCATCTTCATTAATCTCTTCCTTGAAATAAAAAATAATTAATCTCCTTAAAGAAACATAGATGTACATTTATCAACACAATTAATTAAGAACAAATAGTTTTAATGAATTTCATGTAATAAGCCATAGAAACACTAATTTTATGTCCATGATATCTCATTGATAGTATTAATTATTCATGATTTAATGTGATTAGGTATTTGTATAACTCATACACTTGATTATCCATACACTTCATTTCGATTAAGCCAAGTGTATAATAATTTTTTTTTTTGTGGGGGGGGAGAGTGATAAGGTCCGCTTTAACCTACAAGGAATCTAATTTGGTAAACTAATGAAGGATATTTTTCACATTATATATATTTGACATATAGATGATTTGGTGTTGGTAGTTGGCTAGACCAATTTTTGTGGATAATCTATTTTGTGGTTTAAGAGATTTGTGAAAAAATTGTAAGATATTCAACATTTTTTTTTTGGTGTTGACTTCAATATATTGTTCATTTAATAAATATATTTATAATTCAATGCATACATTTCATCCATGCACTTGAATTCTCTCATTGCAATAAAAAATTTATTACATCTTTTTTTTACACAAAATGTCTTTAGTGCATCTTGTTATGTATGTATCAAGAACATATTAATTATTTTATATGATTTTGCAAATAAAATATGTGTGTATGCAATCCACTAGTTACTAGGTGATATTGCAGAATAAATGCACCTATAAAAATGATAACAAGTGATGATGAAATATGTCTAATAACCTAAGAATTTATAAAAAAACATAATACATGTTATAATGCAAATGTGAATTATAAATTGAATAATGTACACAAAGAGATTATTGCAGAATTGTTGCACCCGATCCCTTTGTTTAGTGCATCCTCTTCACCATATGAGAAACAACCAGAAATGCCATATTCCTTTTAGATTTGGCTAGTCTCATAGTTTTTGACATAGATCATTTGCATGTTTTCTTTTAAATGATTAGGATAAGGCCTATTTCTACCATTTAACCATTTAAATTCTTTCCTAACACTATTCCATTTCCTTCTCTTCTCTTCATACAATGAGACCCATGGTTTCATTGCCTTTGTATTGTAAAGAATGAATTTTTTGATGGCACAAATTTTTGAATTCACTCATGACATATTCATGAAACAAAAATGAATACTATGAGATCAAATATATATTTTCAAGCTTATCGTAAAAAAATATTCTATGTAAATTCAACAAAATCTGAGTGACTTAGTCTTTATCATGTGCCTTTTTCCATTCATTTGGAGTAGTTACCCCTTCCCTTTTTTCCTCATCCCATTGGTTGTATCAAACCACTAGACATGGTGTATCATTAAATTTCTTGATGTACCCACTAACATAATAGAATGACTTGTATTTTATCTACCTCTCTACCATATACCCCTCATGTCCTGCCCTTTGTTGAAAAATCCCTTCAACATTTTCTTATATCTCTAAGAAGAACATCCAACAACATAATACCACCCTATATAATTCAACCTCATTAGCAAGGTGAATTATAATATGGACTTGCAAGTGCATGAAAATCTAGGGAAGTTACTTCTCAAACATATAAATAATATCAACTACCTCTCAACACCACTATGGAATGCTATCCATGTGTATCTCCTTTGATGTAATTCAATGTACAAATGCATATAATTTAAATATATACTATGTTTTAAGTCCTAGGAAGTCATGCTTCACACAACCGTGCATGAGTAAAAGATTATGACACTACAAAATAAACACATATGAAATTAATTATCATACAATTGTGAGTGCTCAACATATTATAACCTACATTGTAGAAAAAGAAGAATGTAATCAACATACATACCCTTGGAAGGTTCCAATTGTCATGTGATTTCAAGCCTAACAAATTTTATTTTGTAGTGAAGTAACATCATTGATTCAACCCATATAAACAAGGTTCCTTCACACCCAATATAACATCATTCACTAGAAAAAGATAATATTTCTTCAAAATCCATGGGATGCCACCTTATTTAAAAGGCCAAGAGGGACTGACATAATTTATTTTCTTGGCCAATGTTTATTTTTAGTGTTTGAAGAAATAAGATATATCCTAACACTGAATGTGCCACTTTTTTTGGATGATACATGCCTCCATAAATAAGACAAAATTTTTTTTAATATATGCATGAGATATAGTAAGTGTAAAATCATAAGATGCTTCCAATAGAGAAGCTCATAAAATGCATAGTTCCTTTTCATCCCAGTGGAAATTTTATCAACATAGCTGTCAAAACATTCAGGATCATGGAACATAGGTTTCCCATTGAATTGAACAATTATACAATTTCCTTTTCCTTCTTTGTGTTATATACCCTAAGCCAATCTATTGGTGGCAACATTTGAGGTCTTCAGGTTTGCTCTAGTTTACCATTGAAATATAGTGCTACTATGTGATAAGTGTAGTCTTATGGAAGGAATACCCTCAGTAGTGGTACACTGGCTTTTGTAGCTGGTTGGACCACCTAGCCTTTATAGAAGGGTGACAATGTTTACATCCCTAATAGGATTTTCTTATAGAATATTCAATGTTGTTGCATGTGAAACATGTTAGTTCCAAAGAAGATAGTTGCACCAAATTAAGTGTGTCAAATAACATTACGGGAGAAAAATCATAGTCTTGGATAATAGTGTGTGGTGTATGCATATATTCCATACAACGTAAAGTACCTATCCATAAGGATGGGTTTTGATACATAGTATACATGTATCCATTTCCATAATTGTTTTGATTCATCGATCAATGGTTTGAGGTAGACATCCATTCTCTTCACTTGTCTTTTTCTAGGGACTATAAGAGACAATATAAAATGTTCATTATTCATGAAAAACCATGGAGGGATATCATTATTGATCACTACCACTTTCTAAATAGAGTAATTGGTGTTTTTTAGGGAATATAGGTTAACTACATCCATGGTTCTGCTTAATCAAAGGCTTCATACCTCATCTTTGAATTTATCAAGCCATGTATCCTCTATATGCTTAATGGATATTGAATCCATTGGGATCTACATAACTCCTGGCTCTCTTCTATGCGAGACACACTAACCTTGCAACAAAACTAATTCTTTACAACAAAAGAGACTTTGAGTCATTTGGATTATATGAATGTTCCTCAATATCTTATGAGGAACATTTTCCTTGCCCTTGTTTTTTGATTTCTTGTACATATCATGCCCACATTCTAGACATATCTCTTTGTCCATGTATTCACCTTTATAGAATTAAATCATTCAAATGAGCATGATGTGGTATGTACTCAACACCCAACATTTTCAAAAATTGTTTTTCCTCCTCACAACTACTAGGGATGATATTATCACTTGGAAGTTCCTTATTTTATATTAACCTACAATTAGTTGGTAATAGAAATGTACACTATTATCATACATGCATGAAGTCCCTCTTAATTGCTAATTATGTGATAATATTAGTTAAAAGAGGGGGGAATTAATGGTTATTCACCTTACTAGTGTTGAGAAATATGTGCTTGACATACCCACAACATACCATACATTTCTTTCAAGTTGTACAATAACATCATATATGTTGATCCTGTGTCTAAAGAAAGGGGCAGTGGAAGGATTTCAAAGAAGGTATCACCAATATGAGCATCATCCCCTAGCTCATCGTCCTAGAATTCATGTAATGAGATTCCCTCCATGGCATGGGTATCTTGTAAGAAATCATCCATACCCACCTCTATATTATTATATTTTTCGCCAACATGTGAAGAACTAGTGTTATTGTAGATGTTTTGAATTAGTGGCTCAAGATGTAGTGGGAATTGAATAGATGGTTGATTTAACCATTCTTAGTATGCTTCCTCTCCAAGTTGTCTTCCTTTAACAACCTTTTCTTAATTTTACATCATACTTAAGTGCAATGATAGATGGTAGATATGTTTCTCATCATTAGAATCCTAATTGAAAAAACATTGAATATTAAATTGATGATATTAATAAACAAAATGCATTTAGTATGTTCAAACATTCATGAGAAGAATGCAATTTTGATTTTCAATAGTACATATGCAACCAACCACTTTATTAAACAATTGTTTAATTAAGAAACATGTTTACATTAATTCCATTGAGAATACACAAGTATAATTAGTCAATGATATTTTTCTTACACCACAAGGGGATATCTAAAGGTAGTCCCAATCAAAGTAATCTTTGATGAGAAATTGATGGTCTATGGAAGTTATAGTTTATTAAAAACTCATCCCTATAAAACAAACTACATATTGCATGCACAACAACAAATATGGATGGATTTATTTTCATAAATAACTCTTTGTCATTAGAGTGTTCCTCGAACACAAATTTTTCTTTGAGAAATGAGCACCTACAACTATTTATTAACCCTACAATGTTCCCATGAGTGCATGGATGAACATTGATATATAACAAGATTTTCCCATTAAAGTTTCCAAAAGAATAATTTTTCATGCACACACTATACATGGAAATGTTATGTTTGCATAAACAATATTCAAGTAATCAAACTGATGATAAAAAAGACCACAAAATGGAATAAGTGCTACAAACTATAAGGGAGGAATGACTATATGTTAAAGGATAAGAAACCCGATATTTTAAAAATCTATTTTAGATTTGGAATTCATGTAACTTTTTAAAAGATTTCTGGAATCATCGCAATTTGTTTTTTCAAATTTTCGACGTTTTGGGCCAACAACTGTGGCCCATTATCAAGAAAGAATGAATTGATCGCAAAAGTATTATATCTGAAATTCATGTAACTATTACCACAAAAGGATAATTTATTCCTAACATCAAGCATAGGCAAGTAAGATGACCATGTACCATTCAAAGTATGGTTGTAATAGGTTTGGTATTTATTTTGCAGATTGACAGGAAGAGAGAAGTCATCACTACCCTCCAAAAATTGAATTGATGTTGGTGTGTAATTGGATATTTTTTCCTTAGCTTGTACAACCTTTTGAATCTCTTAGTAGAGATGTTTTGGTAGTATTTATATCATACTTTGGCTCACTAGAACTCTTAGTTGACTCAATAGAAGAAAACAACTTGGTCAATTTAGGATGAAACATAATTGATTTGGTTTCCAAATTTTCCAAAAAGGAGCATATGTAAGAGTTCTTAGGTCTCATTTCTATATCACCTATTGGATCCTTGACCACTCCTATTGGATCCTTGACAACAATGGGAGTTATTAGAACATCAAATTTGGGTATTCAACCAATAATATAATGGGATAGTGTCACACACTAAGAATTCACCTTCAACCCTTTATATTTTGAATAACCACATACCATTGGGGTGTCAGAAAAGAGATCCAATTCACAATGAAGTACCATTGACCTAGGACGGTAGTGGGAAGATGAAATATTACAATTGTCATGGTAAAATGGCTCTACATTTTTATCTACCATATGCATATGATATCTTACTCTCAATAAGATATTGTGGCATTTGTGGACCAGTGGAATATCCTATGCATCCGAACTCTAATATGAATCAGGGTCCTACAAAATTTAATGCATAATTATTCAAATGCACACACAAAGGTAGAATAAATTCAATTAAATAATTAAAATAAAAATAAAATATGTATGTACTACAAATGGAAAGGGAGAACTTGATGAACTTGGAACAATATAGAATGGATTGAAATATGAATAATTGTGGAAGAAATGGCCTTTTGATGTTATCACATTTTCCCCCTTCATTTGAGCCCAAACCATAATCAATGCATGTCTACAGTGTTAATTTTTTTTTGGAAAGCATGTAACATTATAACTTCAAACAAACTTTTGAAATCATTTTTTAGGTAGATGATAAAATTTTAATTACCATTTGTATAATTTCACATGATATAGTTTCCATTCACAAGATAACTTAACTATCACTTCTACAACTTCAAATGATAATTTCCACACTCATGTTGTATGCATATTTCAAATGATAATATACATTTGTAACTTTATTAAACAATTATATTATCAGAGTTTAAATTATCTGTGTGTTGAAATACTTTTCTTAGAACAAATATTAAGAGGGAGAATATTATAAAAAAGGGAACAACACCCCATCCTATGAGCACATGAAAAATCACTACATATCCTATGGATTAATGTAATTTACACGTATGCAATTGTTTTTTAAATTTTTTTTAAGGATACATTTAACATTCTAACTTCAAACGGATTTTTGAAAGGCTTTTTTAAGTTCAAACAAAAAATGAGTGGGACTTTCATTCTGTAAAAATGAGTTTATAATAGAAACTCCTAGTCCCCATTCCATTATTTTTGCAAAAGTTAGAGGGGAGATTTGTGTAAGAGATATTTATGAGGGAAAACTTTTGAGTGGATAGATTTTTTTGGAGAGATGAATTTGAAAAGGATCACCTTAGGTCACATACAAATTTGCGAAGGAGAAATTTAAAGTATGTGAATTTATTTTATTCATCTCAAATTTTCCCTCAATTGATTCAAAACATTTCATGAATTTTTATTTATTCTTATTAGTATTTATAGTGCACTTTCAAAATTATAGAAGGGTTTCATATTTGAATAGTATCTGATTATGTGGAGACATATTTTTTTTATACTGTTAGGGACCTAACCTACCTAACCCCTCAAGTGGGTATAATAATATATTTCCATGTAATAAAGGTCAATATTAATAAGGCCTAGAAATAAGGAGGAATAAGTCAATTGTAAGAAGACCTAATAGAAGCTTCCGCTTCTAGAAGGATCTTCCTCTAGATTTTTCTTTTGGATAGATATATTTAGTATAAATAAGAGTAGAGGGCATGATAAGTTTTGTCTTGGATATTATTGTAATAAAGCTCTGCTCTGTTGGAGGTTGCCCCCTGGAAGAGGCAAGTGAACATTACTCTTAGTAATAAAAGTGCTCTTTCTGGTGTTATTCTAGAATTATTCTGGTATTATTGTGGTATTTTTCTTGTTATATCATTGTTTCTATGCCATTTATAGCTAATTATTTATGTTCTGCATACTATTTTATAACTGGAATACTACAAGTGTTATCAGAGCACCTTCCTCGGTAGAAAATTGTGGGTTAATTTTTTTTTCCAGGGTAGCGACGTATTCTGAAGTCTTAAAGCTTAAAAGATTTGTCATTACGTGTATAAACCTGTGGTCGAGGATTCATACATGGAGGAAATACAAGTGGTATTGAAGTGCACATCTGTTGGCCACCCTTGTAACCCCTGTTGGTACCCCTTTGAGTGGTAGTGCACCAAACAACACCTATATACAGATGAATCTAGATCTCTTGAAGCCCTCCATAGATAAACCAATCAGACGCCTGACTGTTATAGTGCCACTGAGAACAACACTCGGGAATATATCTTCTGAGATTCATGGGTAGTTAGGTAGTATGGTTAAGGGCACACTCTATCCTCCTTAGTTGGTGCCCTGTGATATTGGGCCGCGTACTATTGTTGGACCCCACATATATATCAGAGAGCTATAGCATAAGGAAAACCATTGTCTGTAGAACCCTTGAATACCCTAACCCTTGGAATGAAAAAAAAATAGAACATACAAGATCTATTTCTGCACAACTATGTCTCCTGCATTCGGGTTGTGAAATTACTACACATTTCTTCGTACTAAGCATTTGGGCATTTCGTCACTACAGTATTCTTCTGATCAGAGTATAAATCCACAGGATTTAAAAAAATAAAAAAATAAAAAAACACCATTATTTGAGACCTATCCTGTTGGATTCCTCTTTTCTCCCTGATCGCATTCATACCTTTCATTTTTAACATTTATTTTCCAGTGGACCTGAGCCCCTCTCAGCTTCCCCATTTTCCCACGTATTCCATTATCTTTCTCTTCTTTCCTTGATCATCATGGTACCTATCACTTATAATTCCTTTTTGTGGTCCCACCCACCCATTCTTCCTTACCCGCACCTCCCCTCTCTAAATGGCCGCAACCAAGACCTGCAAGCTTCCATCAATCACGAAACCTATGAAATTGCCTCTACCAATTCCTGCCTTGTATAATTAGAAACCCACGTCGAGAAAAAATTTGACACCATGGAAGCCAAATTCATGAACCAATTTAAGACCCTCAAGTCTGTTGTCAACCAGTTGTTGAACCACTCTTCGGGTCCTTCCTCCTTGGACCAACCCGATGTTGTTGAATCCTCTCATTCTCTACATTTTCAATCCAACTCCTTTCAACGTGAACCCCATCTATCCCATGTCGAGGTCAATAAATTTGATGGATCTCATCCTACGGGTTGGGTCACTCAAATGAAGCATTATTTTTCTCTGCATGGTATTACTGACGAATTGGACAAAATTCACTATACTCTCCTCTATTTAGATCCTAAATGATGGAAATGGTGGCAATGGCGTAAAAATTCACGTCAAGGGTATATTGCCTAGACCTAGTTTGTTGTTGATCTCTATGATTGGTTTGACACCGATACCCACTATCTCAATCCTTTGACCAAGTTGAAATAGTCAGGCACAATGGAAGACTTTATATCTTCTTTTGAGCATTTGTCCTTTCAAACCGAGGGCATGTCATATGCTTTCTTCTGTGAATGTTTTATCAGTGGCCTAAAGGATGAAATCCGATCCCAGGTTATCATGGCTCACCCTGAGACTTGGTTGGAAGCTACTAAACATGCTAAAGAAGCCCAACAAGTTGTTTTTTCCCAGAACAAAAAACCCTCTTTTGTTCCTCGCCCTTTCCCCACTAATCCTAACCACCCTATCATCCCCCTCAAGGTCCATAAATTAAGTAGGGATGAAATGGATGACCGCCAATTGAAGGGTGATTTCTATAATTGTGATGAAAAATATTTTCTAGGGAACAAGTGTAAGGAACAAAATCTTTGTATGGCCATTTTCGAAGATGTTTTTGAAGAAGATGTGACAATTCCAATTGTTGAAGAGCCCTCCCTTCCCAATACTAGCTCGGAGCCCGATGACCTACCTGAAGTTGAACCACTCATTTCCGTGCATTCTCTCACTGGTTTCTTTGCTCCCCAAACCCTCAAGCTCATTGGCTATATTAATGATAGGAAGGTCATCATCTTGGTTGACAGTGGTGGCACCCACAATTTTATCCATTGTCGCATTTCCCAGGAAACCAATTGCTATATCATGTTGTCAATAACTTTCAAATCATGATAGCCAATGGTGGGTCCATGAAATGTGGTGGGCATTGTGAAAATCTATGTCTTTATATTGGACATTACCACTTGAAATATCATGTGTTTTCCATCGAAATGGGCAGGTGTGACATTGTGCTAGGTGTTGAATGGTTATGTACTTTGGGTCCCATTCTTATGGATTTTAAGGAATTAACCATGCAATTCCATAGAGGGCCAAAGGTATCACTTCCAAGGTATCAGTATCACAATAGTTTCTCCTGAGATCATCAGTTCCCATCACATGGAAAAACTCCTCAAGATAGGCCACTCCAATATTATTTCTCAACTCCATTCTATTCACACGGTTGAGACACCCTCTGGGCATCCTGACCTCCAAGCTATTTTATCCAAACACCAAGATGTTTTTCCACTCCTCAGGGACTTCCGCCTTCTCTTGGTGTTCATGATCATTCCATACCCCTTGTTCCTAGAAGTATTCGTCCCAGTGTTCACCCTTATCATCATCCCTTTATCCAAAAGAATGAAATTGAGAAAATCGTGTAGGAATTTCTCCAAGCAGGTGTTATCCACCCCAATACCAACCATTATTATTATTTAGTGGCCATGGTACTTAAGAAATAAGGTACTTGGCACATGTGTCCTGAATTGTTTTCCCTTAATAAACTAACCATCAAGGACAAGTTTCCCATTCCTATCATTGATCATCTCTTGGATGAATTGAATGGTGCTCAGTATTTCACCAAACTCTATCTGTGTTCAAGATATCACCAGATCAGTATACAAGACACTGACATCCCCAAGATTGCTTTTCGAACTCATGAGGGTCCCTATGATTTCTTGGTCATTCCATTTGGCCTATGTAATTCCCTCTCCACCTTCCAAAGCCTCATGAATCGTGTCTTTCGTCCTTTTCTCCGTCATTTTGTCTTAGTTTTCTTTGATAATATTCTCATCTACAATAACACTTGGCAATCCCATCTTTCCCATGTGGATCAAGTTCTTCATCTACTCTCTGAGCATCAAATTTTCCTCAAACACTCTAAATGTGCCTTTGGTGCCTCGAAAGTTGAGTACTTGGGTCATATTGTTGGAAAGGTTGGTGTCTGGGTGGATCCTAAGAAGATTAAATCCATGTAGGAGTGGCCTCACCCCAAGACTATCAAAATATTGCGTGGTTTTCTGGGTTTAACATGCTATTATTTTAAGTTTGTTCATAATTATGGTAATATTGCAGCGTCTCTCACTGCTCTACTTAAAAATAATTCTTTCACTTGGACTCCCGTAGTTGATCAATCCTTTCAAGCATTGAAGGAGGATATGTGCACTACTTCAGTCTTGGCCCTTCCTGATTTCACAAAGACCTTTGTCTTGGAATGTGATTCCACCGAGAGAGGAATTTTAGCAGTCCCTATGCAAGAGGGTAGACCTTTGGCCTTTACCAATAAACAATTTTTAGACCGCCATTTGGGCCAATCAATCTATGAAAAGGAAATATTGGCTATTGTGCATGCAATATATCTCTAACACCCTTATCTCTTGGGAAAATGATTCCAAATTAAGACAAATCATCAAAGCCTCAAGTATTTTCTGGAGCAACGACCTTCCTCTCCAGAGAAACAAAAATAGATAACTAATCTCTTTGGATATGATTATGATATTATTTATAAGAAAGACAAAGAAAATGTGGTTGTTGTCCCTCTTTCTTGAAAATGTGAATATGAATGGTCCCTTTTCTCCCTATCCTTCATTGTCCTAGATTAGCTCCAAGTTGTTCGACAGGAATGGCTACAAGATCCTACAATTTCACACTTGGTCCAATGGTTGCAAGACAATTCTCCAGTTTCCCTAGGGTACGCTTGGCACAATTATGAGCTTCTCTACAAAGACTGTTTGTATTTAAGTAAACAACAACAACTTAAATCCATAGTGATTTATGAGCTTCATGATACTCCCATAGTTGGACACTCAGGGTTTACAAAAACCTATGACAGGGTCAAACATTCTTTTCTTTGGTATGGTATGAAAAAGTACATTCACACTTTTGTGGCCGAATGTGATGTTTGTCAACGTAAAAAGGGAGAAACAATCAAATCCCCTGGAACACTTCAATCGCTTCCAATTCAACCTGCTATTTGGAGAGACATCTCTATGGATTGCATTGTGGGGTTACCTAAATCAGGCAATAAGTCAGTCATCATGGTGGTAGTTGATTGTATTTCCAAGTATGCTCATTTCTATGCTCTGCAACATCCATTTACTGCATCCACTGTGGATCAACTTTTCATGGATCATGTCTTCAAGATTCAAGGAATGCCTCATTCTATTGTTTCTGATCGAGACCCCACTTTAACCAACAATTTTTGACAAGAACTGTTCGGGCTACAGGGTACCCAATTACATCTTAGGACAACCTATCATCCCCATACTGATGGTCAAACTGAAGTTGTTAAAACGTTTTTGGAGACTTATTTGAGGTGTTTTTCCTCTGAAAGGAAAAATCAATGGGCTCAATGGTTACCATTAGTTGAATGGTGGTACAACACTTCTTACCATACAACTACTCACATGACTCATTTTGAAGCAATATATGGAAAAAATACACCTTCCGTTATCTCCTACATGCCAGGTGTCTCAAAGGTTCAGGTGGTTGACCAAATGCTTATAGTTTGAGAGGCTATTCTTCGTACCATCAAATAGAATTTGTTTATGGATCATAATCACATGAAGAAACAAGTTGATCAAGGTCACTCAGAAGGTCAATTTGTTAAAGGCGACCATCTTATAAACAAACTTTACTCAAAGTTGAACATTGTCATAAATTGGCGCCCAAATTTTATGGTCCTTTTACAGTTCTCAATCTTGTGGGGCATGTGGCCTATCATTTATCTTTTCCTAGTTCTTCGAAGATCCATTCTGTTTTTCATGTATCTTGCTTAAAGAAGGTCATTGGCACTAAGTGCCAAACTCAAACCAGCCTTCCCGAATTGGATGAAGAAGGATCCATTTGGTTGCAACCACAAGATGTTTTGGACCAACATGAGCATCGTCTTCATTAGTGCACCATCAAGGAAGTGTTAGTTTAGTGGAAAGATACAACTTCAACTGATGCCACCTTGGATCTAGCTAGCATTCTAAAGCAATTTCCTCATCTCAAGCCTTGAAGACAAGGCTGATTTTAAGGTGGAGGGCATGTTAGGGACCTAACCTACCTAACCCCTCAAGTGGGTAGAATAATATATTTCCATGTAATAAAGGTCAATATTAATAAGGCCTAGCAATAAGGAAGAATAAGTCAATTGTAAGAAGACCTAATAGAAGCTTCTGCTTCTAGAAGGATCTTCCTCTAGATTGTTCTTTTGGATAGATAGATTTAGTATAAATAAGAGTAGAGGGCATAAGAAGTTTTGTCTTGGATATTATTGTAATAGATATCTTCTCTGCCAGAGGTTTTCCCCTTGAAGAGGCAAGTGAACATTTCTCTCAGTAATCAAAGTGCTCTTTCTGGTGTTATTCTGGTATTATTGTGGTATTGTTCTGGTTATATAATTGTTTCTCTACCATTTCTAGCTAATTATTTATGTTCTGCATACTATTTTATAACTGGAATACTACATAGACTATGAGTCCCTAGACAATCACAAAGTTCGAGAGCACATTGATATGAGTTGTAAACATCATCTATTCATGAGGTATTGTCATAAAGTCCGAGAGCACATTGATATGAGTTGTAAACATCATCTATTCATGAGGTGTTGTCATAAAGTCCGAGAGCACATTGATATGAGTTGTAAACATCATCTATTCAGGAGGTGTTGTCATGATCCATTGATGAGTTGACAATGAGACCTAGATCTATATTTGGTTCTATCTATGTACTATAAATTCACATCATGAGATCAACACAATGTGCAAATAGAATGACTTAACATGTTTTCCACCATTTCTTGTCTTGTTTTTCTTGTTCTCAATTCTTAACATGATATCAGATCCATGGTTAAAAGATTTTAACAATATCGAAGTTCTTATGATCTTAAGGGCCTAATTTCTCCATGGTAGTTTTCCATGGAAAATTTAGTGTTTTGAAGTTGATACATGTATAATATATCCTTCACGATATGTGAAACTAATTATGTGAAATGAATCCAAGGAGTATTGCATTGCAAGAGGACTAGATCACTTTGAGAAGCTATTATATAGATGAGATCTATGTAGAGAAAGAAGAAATTGCAGGAGTTCCATCGTTCCAAGTGAATCACTGAAGGATGCTTTATTTTTGTTGTTGCTAGCCTTGTGACTTTGATCATTGGATCAAGGAAGAAGGAGCCCTTAAAAATGAATATGAATCTATTAGCACCATGATTTTCATAGCTAAGGTTATAGGTTTGTCAAAAAGTTTGTAAAGTCATATTTTGGTCTTTGAAAGACTAGAGTATTCATATTTGAGTCACAATGTGTGTGTGTGGTTTGTCTCATGAGATGGTTCAAATTCCTTGGGTCATTTTTAAAATAAAAAGAAAGATGGATGTCTAAATGGAGTCAAGTTATAGGTATGAGTCGAAGGGTTTGTGTGTGTCTATTTCATAATACATCATTACACATAATGAAAAAAAATGAATCATTAAAGGTTGTTTACCACATGAAGGAGTTTGAAAAGTTCCTTGTTTTTTGGATTTGAAATAATTTCACAAGATGGAAAGTAGTATGTCAAGGTTCTATCATGATTTTAGGAGGGAAAGTCTTGTCAAAGTGTATCAATCATCATCATCATCATCATCATCATCATCATCATGTGATTAATTCAGTAAAATGGTGATGATCACATCTCATGTCATTTGTACCTTGGAAATTGAAAAAATGTGTGTGTTGTGCAAATGTGTTGCACAAACTACTTGGATGAATTTGAAAAGTCTTATCACCTAAAACATGTACTTTCCCTTTCAAAATATCTCCCTATCAACTCATACATGCATATTTTCCACCTTTTATCCATTTGCATGCATCCTTGACCTATGAATCAATCATTTCCTCTCGAGCAAGCTCCAAGAATCCTCTACTACATAAACCAGTTGCTCACTACACAAATCATGTGCAAGCTCCCTCACTATACAAGCTCTATGTAGAATTCTTCACTATGAAAACTACGTTGAATTTTTTCTCGCTACACATCCCATATTCACTTTATTTCTGTGAAAAAACCATTAAATCTTGTTTTTTACATGACTATTATACTTGATCAATAGCTTGCCTCTCATACAGTGAAAGAATTTGTGATAATTCGAGCAAAACCTATCCCTGCTTATTTGTTGTGTAAGTTGCCTACTGAGTTTTGAAGACCTCTATGCCTGTAATAGTTTCGAGTTCATCTTGCAGAAAAATCCATAGAGCTATGAAAACAAAGGAGAAGAAAAAGTATAGGGGAGCCAACATGATGAGGTATGAGCCACAAAGTCTAAATTTGGTGAATTCATATCCTGTATTCAGAATGTATTTTGAGCAAGCCAGGTGCATAATGTTTTGTGAGAATATCCAAGGGTATAACTTGCAGTGAACAAAGGATTTTACCCTAAATTATAATGGCGTCCAGACAACAATTTTGGAGGTAATTTTCCCAGTGTCAGAGGAGACAATAGTTGTTGCAACAGAGATTCCAATCCAAGGAGAAAAATGGTTTAAAGGTATTCCTATTGATCCTATGTTTTATACTGATTTCCTCAAGCCCAAGTACAAAAAGAAGAAGATTGGTGCCACTATCCATAGGGAGTATGTTTTGGAGCCCTATGAAAATTTGTTGAGGGTAATAGAAAGGTATTTCACTTGTGAGGGTAGGTTTGACAGGGTATACGAGTACCATGTAAGACTCCTCATTCATTTCATGAGAAAGAGCCCCCTAAACTTAACTTTTTACCTGTATAGAAGCTTAGGTAAAATGACAGATAAACTCCAAGCTAGGGCTGACCAACTTAAGAGTATCTTGTTTCACTTTTCCTTGGTAAAGCTATTGTTGTTGATGAGCTTAGAAAACTGAACAAGTATTGGGACTCCTTCTTAGCCTCATCAAATATCCCCCTAGAACCCAAAGGAGATACCCCCTTATCTGTAGAAAGATTAGCCTCTAACAATTTAGGTGGAAAAGGAAGAAGTGATACAGAACACGAGAAAAGGAAAATGAAAGGAGATTGAGTGTCCTTCACCAATCCAACCAGCTTTGAAGAAGGGTAGGAGGCTTCAATTCACTGATGAGCCAAAGGAGACACAAACACCCATCAAACCAACCACCAGGTCAGCTGCTAGAAGGCTCCCAACACCCACAATGCAGACATATTTTGTTGAACATTCAACTCAAGAGATGGATGAAGACCTAATATAGTCGGGAGAAAGGGATGAAGAAGTCAAAGAGTTTCAAAATAAACTCAAAGAGGCTCAACATGTCATAGATCAATTCTACCAAGAGAGAAGAGAATTGAAACAAAAATTGGATGAGAAGGTTCCTGGTGTTCAAACATCACCAGTGAAAGCATTTTCAAAGAAGGAAATGTCAAAGGGAAGGGAAGTTATGCAAATCCCTAAGACAATATTTTTGGCCAAACCTGCAAATCCTATCACAAGATCATTAGCCAAAAAGGTCAGTCTAGATGCATAGGACCAACCTGTAGAAATTGAGAAACCTCACACTTCACTTGGAGAAGGAGAAAAAACTATAAAATGGCTCAACAAGCAGTTAATGGAAGCCCAAGAACAAATTATCTCACTTAGGGAAGAAAAAAGGATATCGGAGGAAAGAATAATGAAACACTTTTGGGAATGAAAACGAACCATAGATGATTCCCGTGCATCCCTTTCCAATGCCCAATCCAAACTGAGAAGAAATGCAGCGCTGCTCAGGCAAGTAGGAAACTTGAAAGTGAAAAACTTGACATTAAGAAAGGAAAACAAGTATCTAAAACAAAAAATGTAGCTAAATGATGAATCCAAAAGGAGGCTAGAACTAATTTCAGAAGTAGAATAGATATGAATGAAGAAACCTCACAATTTTGTCTTTTGGGGGAAAAGAGTCAATACCGGATTTTGGGTGTTTTGCTGGAATTTTGTTCACAATACAAAGGTGCAATTTCATGGTGATAAAAAAAGGGAGGATGTTATCAGGTTCAATATGTGTTATAAAAAACATTTTTACACTCCCTGTACCTCTAATTCATAGAAGGATAACAACATAAAGCCACCTCCTAATCCCAATTGCAGTTTTGTCTAAGAAACTGTTATACACAACACTTGCGTAGCGAGGTCTCGCTACGCAATTACTGTAAGCTCACATGGTTAGTAAGAATAGAAGGAGGTGATTGGTATACCATTTTTTAGGTAAGCATAGATCTCCAACAAGTTTTTTCCACCATAATTTGCACGGGTTTCAAGAAAATCAAGTGCGCTATGCAAATTTTCTACACAAACGCTATAGGTAGCACTTGCGCAATGTTAGATCTAGTTTTCTACGAAAAGGTGACATAGTTTCCCAACAACACACCAAATGCCTCGAATTGGTTTCTAGATGGACTTGATGACTCATCACAACATCATATTTGAATTTTTCTCAAGATCTATGATTGTATAATATTTGTTTTGTTTTACATTTAAGATGGTAAAAATCAAATTTACTATTTTTAGTAAAGTTGTTTAGGAGTTGTTCTCCTTCAATGTAACTAGATCCATGATTATATGTCATAGTAGTTTGCTCCTAGTAGCCTAGTGTGGCAATAAGATCTTATATATTTGATCACTTTGATGTAAAAAAGGGGTTGGCAGAAGCAAGGACATTTTTCTTGATAATGTTATTTTTTTTTGAATCTGAATGAAACAAAAATGAAAAAGTCCATAAATTTTCAAGACAAAGATTCTAATGGTGGTGGCCTGAAGTCTATGCTCTAGTATTTGTATATACATCTTGTTCTCTTATTCTTCATCTTCTTTCCATTTGTTTAAATTGAATATTAAAGGGTCCGACATTCATCTTAATGGTGCTTTAGATTCAATCGATTTAAACTTCGTGTTCCTTTATTAACTTGTCAGAATTCATCTTTCATGTGCTATGATTTTGTTATATGTTTCATTCTTCTTTCACTCTACACAAAAAATTTAAAACTGAAAGTTCATGACCTACTTAGCCTTTGTTTCTCTTAATAGTTCCACGTACCAGTCATTGTTTTCATTCATTTTCAAAGGTTGACTCCATTTCCCAAGAGATCCTTCTCCTTCTTGCCATCAAAACTCTATTAAAATCTCTCCAATCCATCAAAACCTAGCCATAAATATAACAAGAAGACCTATCTATTAGAGATTAAGTGATATGAGAGATCCCTCTCTAAGCTAAATAGGCTAGTGTCTAGTTCTAAAGTGGTTTTGTGGTTACCTCTGTAAGTTGTTTCTTCATCCAAACAATTTACTCAGTGATAACACGATCTTTGAATATACCAAATGCATATCGTATCACTGCTCAAAACAAACAATTTCTAGTCAATTGGTTGTTGAGCATGGATGCAATGAGGAATGGAGATTTTCTGTTTTTTCAATATTTCACAATAAAATATGTCAACGTCATGAAGAAAGAATATTTCACTCAAAGCACTACACCCTCCCTGCCTCTCAGATTTGTTTGTAACTTTACAATTATAGCGTTCAGGTATGGTGGTGATGATTGTGGTTTTCTATGGGTTTTACCTCTCAGTTTTCTTAATGGACATCATATCACATTCAGGAATATCCAGATCAACTCACAAAATGAGAGAAAAATTGCTTATTGGTAATGCATTTCCTAAACCATCCTCACGGTGGGAGACACTCTTTTTATTCCACTTCCCTTGTTATTTCTATTAGTACAATAATTATATAATCAGTATTGGCTCGATTGGATATGGGATTCTCTAGGGTCTTTATGTCATAGCCTATTATAAACCTTGAATTCAACATCACCCACTCTTATATTATTTAAGCAAAGGGTTGAGATTTTTGGTGGTCGAAAAGAAATTGGTGGTAAAAATTACTCATATATGCATGCATCGATCTGCCTTCCCCCATCACCAATCTTTAATATTTTTTCAAAATCATAGATCTATCCATCACATCATATTGCAAATCACTATTATGAGAAGTTGTAGTTCAAGCATACTTCCAGATTCACCTGATTCATTTCTCATTCAAGATTTGCACCGAGGTTCCTTGTTTCTCTACTTTATGGTCAAGAAGTTGCTAAGAGTGCAATCCTCAACCAAATAGGAGATGATTCGTATGCAGGATGACATCACGTGACCTCTTTCCAACTCATGAGTTAACCAAATGACCCGTTAGATGGAAAAATCTTGGAATACCATGTACAACCAAATTTATAGCCAGAAATAGGAGCGTTTTAAGTTTGGAGAGACCCATATGTTAAAAACAAATAATTCATCTCAACCTAATGAGGTGTGCCCCCCACCCCCACAAATCAACAAATTGAGAAAGACATCCATGTGAATGGTCAAATAAAAAAAGAGCATTGATAAGTGAGCGAGTTTGCAATAAAATGATCCCATGCTCAACGGAAGAAAAATGAAATCCCATGTTCCCATCTCATGTGAATGATTCAACATTTGATATGCAATAGCCTACGTGAACTACTCAATGCTTGGAAAGGAAATGCTTTGTTTTTTGGTTCTCTTTAGTTTGTGGTAGAGAAATAATGAGTGGTACTATTATATCATTGCATAAGTGGTGAATTAAATGTTTTACTCAAAGTAGGGTGTTATGTTTAATAATTATAGGGTTGTGGCATGATATAATTTATTCGAAGAGTTTAAATGAGGTCATAGGGATCAAATTATGATATTTTCTTAATTGAAGGCCTTTCACCTCTTCATTAAATAGGATAATGCAAGACCAATTGCAAGAAAACTACATGTACCAAAATATTTTAATAAAAAGTTCATTTTTCTAGGGTGGATGTTCCTAGGCTTGTCCTGAAATTTGGATGTTGCTAGATTTGGATTCTTTTGTTCTTTAATGATTCATAGTTGAAGTGATCCAAGATAAATCTTTGGATTCTTCATGTAGTGGTTTTGTTGCTTGACCACTAACCATATTCCAATGATACTTGAACAATGTGTACTTGCGTGTGATTGTATGCTTGATGGTGTTTTGTGTTCAATTTGACGCTCAATTTAATTTGGTTAACAAAACAATCACATATACTCAAATTATGGTAATGGAACAATTGAGAATTAAAAACAGGTGACGTGAGATCAAATTGTTATTTGTTCATCTAGTCTTTTGAATCACTAAATTTTTTATTGCATTGTAAAGAATTGAGCACAAGCAAGATGAGAAAAGAAACGACGGAAAATGATTTATGCCATTTTGATGCACATTTAATTGATCTCTTGATATGAATATATTGACCAGATCTAGATCTAAATCTCACTAATAACTCATCATTGGATCATGGCAACACCTTAGTTTAAAACTCGTATCAATGTTCTCTTGGAATTTGTGATTGTCTATGGGCTCACGATCTAACATTCCCCCCCTCAATCATGCGTCTAAATAATTGTACCAATAACATAAAAATAACTTGTATCATATTCAATATGAAACTGTTGAACTAATATTTGATGAAGATATTCCTAAAAACCCACCAATATATGAATACGGAAGTGAACAACATCCATGTATGAACATTCCCATTCTGTTGATTGATTGATTTGATTTGAGGAGACTAGTTGCTATGTTGGAATTCCCAAATGTTGATTGATTGTGATAAGAATTCAAATACTGAATCTCGACTATCATCATTGATATTTGACATATTCCCCCTTGTCAGGTGCAAGGTGAGAAGTTTGTTGAAGTTGATTGACATTATCCAAGGTTGAGCTTTGGATTCTTTATGTGGTGTCTTTGTTTGTTGACCATTAACCATATTCCATTGATACATGAATAATGTGGTTGTTTTGGATGACCACTAACCATATTCTCTTGATATTTGAACAATGTGGTGGTTTTTGGTTTACCACTAACCATATTCACTTGAAAAATGTGGTGGTTTTGGATTACCAAAAACCATTTTCACTTAAACAATGTGGTGGTTTTGGATTACCAATAACCATTTTCACTCCCCCACATGAAGGTGTAAAAGTATATCCTTTTTCATCAATGTGCTACCCTCTTGAGGTGTAGATAATACCATCTTTGACTCATGTTTTGATTTCAAAGAAAATATAGAATTGGATCTAGATCATTACCAAAATCATCTAGAATAGTTGTTTGAGATATTTTTTATTTTATCATTTTTACATGCAGCTGTGGATTTAAATTTGTCTTGACTAGACGGTAACACTGATGCAAATTATTTACTTATTGATTCCATTTCCAAGAGATGATCCAACCATAATGGACTATTTTATTAACCTTCTTATTATTTTGACACTTTTCTCAAAGATGATTTGTCTTCCCACAATGAAGACAAGGATGGAGATCAAAACTTTGTGAATCCATGTGACCAACTCTATGACAATGTTGGCACTTACTATCAAGATTCTTCACTTCTT
Source organism: Picea engelmannii (assembly GCA_009831015.1). Classification (NCBI taxonomy): domain Eukaryota; kingdom Viridiplantae; phylum Streptophyta; class Pinopsida; order Pinales; family Pinaceae; genus Picea; species Picea engelmannii. Next base: position 1,157,414 of record ML788809.1, read on the forward strand.
CAACAAATCCTACACTCAAAAAATGAAATGGTTTGGAGTAATATGGGATATGAAAGCTATTGCCTTTGTCATATCCCAAATCATGCTGATTTTAGTTGAATGATAATTCTTACCAAGGTCTGACAAACATATTGGAAAGATAATTTTCTTTCTATTTTGCTTCTTCACATGTTGTTGTTGTTGTTGTTGTCATTTTGTACTTCTTCTTGGGATTCACATTTGACAAATATTTCCTTCGTCACTTGCATGGAAGATTCCATATGTTATGTGTGTTATGCATTAGCTATCAATTCTTATGTATCACAATTAGCATCCATCATCTACATTATGTTTTGTGTGTCACAAGCTACATCAACTTTTTTTAGGAACTCATTTGTATCACATGCTACATCAACCATTTGGATGAACTCTTATGTATAACATGTTGCATAAATATTCTCTATTATATATTATATGGACCAACTTGCATCAAAATTTTTATTTTTTGTAGATGTTGCATCAATTATGTCATCAATTTTATCATGAGCTTCCCTTAATTTTATTTGAAGTGCATCAAACAATTGATCCTTCATTTCTGTTTCATTTTGAATATCATTTGCTGACTCTATTGTATCAATCATGTGATCAATTATTTTTTACTTTTGACTTGATGTCCATTGATGCAGGAGCATCCTTGGGCTCGGGAAATCCACATCTCCCAAAAACATATTTCTATTCTGCAAATTAGATAATAAGTCGAATATGTTGGTTGTGGAGCCTGATTATCTTCCTGATTCAAAGGTATTTGTTTTCAGTTGTGTTTATACCCCATGAATACTTTAAACCCTGAAATAATGTACACTCCTCCACACAGGGGAGTGCAGGGGGGTTACCCCCCTTGCAGGGTTCGGGGGAAAGAGGCCCCCCGAAGGAAAAATTGCCTTGTAAGTGTATATTGTAATTTCATAGTAAATATGGACATTTCATTATAAGGTTGCAGATCTATGTTAGGGTTTTTTTCCCTAGAAGGAAACCCTCTTTTATGAGGGAAATGTATTACGACTATGTATCATTGTGAATATCATATTCTGAGAGAGGAGACTGTGAGAGAAAGAAGAGGAAGTTACAACATGTGTTCTGTAGGTTGTATCCCTTCATTTGCTGGATAATAATAAAGGAAGGACCTGAAAATTTATCTGGTAGACGTAGCCCACACTGGGTGAACCACATATATCTTTGTCTCTATTGTATTATGTATATTATGTGTTTTACTTTCACATTTGTTTTATTTTATTGCTCTGCGATCCTGTTTTTCTAATAGAATAAGGACTGTGTTAGTGGTCCATTTTATTTAGTCAGTTTGCTATGAATTCAAACTGTTGTTAATAATGTAAATACTCTTGTGTATGTTGAAAATCGTGCCGAAACTACCATGCATAGTGAAATTTTACAAGTATCATGTTGAAACTCATGTTGAAACTTGTGATGAAAATACCACGTGTAGTGAAATTTTACAAGTGTCATGTTGAAACACATGCTGAAACTCTTGTTGAAACTCCCACTTATAGTGAAATTTTACAAGTGTCACAATGTTTCTTCATTTGCAACATTGTGGTCGCACACATTTGATTTTACCATGTTGGCATGCATTCATGATGAGTTGCAACTACCATTAGTTAAAAGAACTCATGTCTAAAGGAAAAATCATGACCTAAGACCAAAAGGAAGTTAAAGCGGTCCAAAAGACAGAGGGACGGTTTGCTAACTGGTTGGTTGAGGAAATAGAAGGAAAATCAATTTAGAGGAAAAAGGGAGAATTTAAAAGGAGCTAGGGGCGCGATAGGAAGGGGTTGTAAAATGGAATCGTGGAAGGGACTTGAGTGAAGAATTTTAGGTTGGGGTGAGCACTTGGAAGGGAGAAACAACATTTCAGCCTTCACATGCAAACCATTAATCCTTGGGTGATTTTTGTATTGGATTTTAGTCCTGCAAGTAACCATTCCCAATTTTTCTTTTAAACCAGGCTTGATGTAATGTAAAATATGTTATTTACTTTGAATCAATAAAAGAGTGGTGCTTGATTTCGTGTTTTTTTTTATTCTTAAGTTCCCATTTGAAGTTCTGTATTATTTAGCAACAATATATCTTTGTTTTTTCCACTATGTATTCTATAGAAGGGTGTGTGCTGTAATTGTGTGTATTTTGCTACCCAATTTTCTTTGCATTATGTGGTATCAGAGCTTGATTCTACTCTAGGATTAGCATCTAATTGTCTTTTTTTAGACAGGGTATATAATTCTTATTCATGGTGTTTTCTCGAAGAGAGTGCTGAAAGTCAAGTTGGGTTACAAAACCAGTGTGAGGTCTATGGATGTTGGTGAGAAACATACAACTTGGAGGAATGTCACCGTGAAGGAGAGAAGCAAGAAGAGGGGGTGCAGGAAATCGAGAACTAAAATATCTGAGAATAATAATAGAGGAATTGGACAATTGTAGGAATGGAGATGATGAAGTATACTCAGAGCCAGAAGAATAAATCGAAGATGAACAAGATGGTGATGAAAGAGACCCAACAGTTAGGATGATTTCATATTTGAGTAATAGGGGTAGTGAAAAAGGTTGAGGTTTCCTATTATGATGGTATCCTGAGAGTTGATGTTATCATTGACTTGATTGGAGAACTTTAAATATATTTTGAGTATGAAAATTTTCAGTATCGAAATCGGCTAATATTTGTTGTTACGAAACTGAAAGGCCATGCCACACTATGGTGGGATATGCTGCAGAAGGATAGAGTGAATAATCAGTTGGAGAAAATCAAAACTTGGAAGAAGATGGTTACCAAGATTAAAGAGAAATTTCTTCTTGTTGATTACCAACAGAAATTGTTCTGACAAGTCCAGAACCTCAGACAAAGGGAGACATCAGTTCGTGAATACACTGAAGAGTTATTTAGGCTGTCACTCAGAGCAGGCTTTAAAGAACTAGAATTACAACGAGTTGCAAGGTATGTAAATAAGTTGAAGTATTTTATTCAATATGAAATGGGAACACACTATTTCCGCACTATTGGTGAAGCTTATCAAGTTTCCCTAAAGGTGGAAGAAAATATTGAGAGGAAAACACAACCTAGAGGTAGAGGAAGAGGTTCCAAAGGATGAGGTAAAACATAGACTGCTAATGTTAGGATATGATCTTAACCCATGTCCATGGGTCATTAGTTAGTAGGATATGTTTTCTATTTAATAAAGGCCAACATTAGTTAATAATTCCTAATAAATAAAGAAGAATAAGTCAATGTAAGAAAACCTAATAGAAGCTTCTGCTTCTATAAATATCTTCCTCTAGAAGTCTCATTAAAAAGTAGAATTATTATAAATAAGAGTAGGAGGCATTGAATATTTTTTCTTGGAGATTATTGTAATAGAGATCTTCTCTATTGGAGGTTTCCCCCTCGAAGAGGCAAGTGAACATTGCTATCATAATAATCTTTATCTTACTAGTGATTATTTTGGTGTTATTCTGATGTTTTTATGGATATATCATTATTATTTTGTCATTTCCTACTAGAAATTTTATATTCTGCACAATATATTGTATCAAGAATATTGCAAGTGGTATCATAGCTCTTTCTAGGGAAAGACTTGTGGGATAATTTTTTTTTCCAGGTAGAGATGTATTCCAGTGTCTTTAAGATACATAGATCTGTTGTTACATGCATAAACCTACAATCGAGGAGTCATACACATAGGAAATACAAGTGGTTCTTAAATGGACATCTATTGTCTACCTTTGTAACCCCTGTTGGTACCCCTTCGAGTGGTAGCGCATCAGAATACACATGTATACAGAACGACCTAGTCATATTGAAGCCCTCCATAGATAAACCAATCGACCACTTGACTGCTATAGTGTCACCCATAACAACACTCAGGAAGTGACTCTCTAGTACTTGGGTAGTCGAGTAGTATAACTAAGGGTACAATATAGCTTCCTTAGTTTGTGCCTTGAGATATTGGACTGAGTACTACTCTTGGACCCCGCACATATATAAGAGAGCTATAGCATAGGGTAAACCCTTGACTGTAGATTCCCTACAAACCATAACCCTTGGGAACATAACAGAGAAATAAAACACAAGATTTATTGTAGTGCAACCTTTCCATCTGCATTGGCATTGTGAAATTACATCTTTTGTCTTGTTAAGAATTTGGGCATTCTACCACTGCAGTATTATTCAGGTTGGAGTATAACTCCACATGAGTAAAAGAAAACAAGCTTGGGCCTTTCAACACCATTATTTATGACCTAGACAATTGCATTCCTCTCTTCATTTTGATCATAGTGGTACCTTTCAATTTTAAGCCTTTGTGTTTCCCTACTGACCCAACCCCCTATGGGATGCCTTTCTTGAGACCTATCCCATTGAATTCCTCTCTTTGTTCTGATCACCCGGGTACCTATCATTTTTAAGACCATTTTTTCCATCCCGACACCTCTACTGCTACCTAAGACTTCACCATGCCTACCACTTGATCTCAGTCCCAAGAAACCTTGGAGGATAGAATGTCCCACCTAGAACAACAAATTGACGAAAACATGGCTTCCCTTTGCAATGAATTCACCACAACCCTTGACCAATAATTCAAGAAATTGGTGCAACTCTTCAGGGGTAATAATGTTGAGACAAACCCAGAATAAATTCAGTCTTCTCATTATGAACATACTCAGTCCTCGTTCTCCCCTTGGGGTTCTCCACCTTCTTGGAATAAGGTGCCCAAAGTTGACATGCATAAAATTGATGGTTCCAACCTAGTCAGGTGGGTTTATCAAATGGAACAATAATTCTGCCTTCACGATATTGGAGATGATGAGATCAAACTCCATGTAGGGGTTTTGTATTTGGATCAAGAATGTTGGTAGTGGTGGCGGTGGCATAAGAAATGTTATCTAGGACCTCCCAATTGGAACATGTTCTCCAAAGCATTTTGTGCCCATTTTGATAGGGAATCGTAATTTTTGGGTTGACTCACTAAGTAGTTCCAAAATGTATCTATCACATACTTCATCACAACATTTGAACTATTGGTTATCCGTATCGAGGGCTTATCTGATGAATTTTACCTTGAATGTTTTATCAGTGGTCTAAAAGTAGCTATCAAGGCTCATGTGAACATGTATCATACTACTACCTGGTTGTAGGCATGTCACTTATCTAGGTAAGTAGATACCATCCTCCAAGTGCCATCCCTGAAGGCTCCATTTACCACATGTCCTCACCTAAGGGATACCATTGTTTTGACCCAAACTTTGAAGGTCCAAAAGGTCTCTCCCGCCGAAATGGTGGAATGTCGCAAGCAAGGCATTTTCTACTATTGTGATGAAATGTATGCACCAAGGCATAAATGTAAAGAACAAAATTTCTTCCATATTGAAGCCTCAACTTCCTCTTCCTTTGATGATATCCTCATTTATAGCCACACCTGGGATATCCATCTTCTTCATGTGGAAAAAGTCCTTCACTTTCTATAGGAAAACCAATTGTTTGTCAAAAATACCAAATGTTCATTTGGTGCCAACAAAGTGGAATACTTGGGGCACATTGTCAATAGAGATGGGGTAAAAGTGGACCCTAAAAATATTGGCTGTGCCTAATGAACTTAAAGCGCCTAAGGGGTTTTCTTGGTCTCAAAGGATATTACATAAAAAAATTCAACCATTATGGAAAAATTGCTAAGCCCTTGACTAACCTCCTTAAGAATAATGCATTTCATTGCACATTTGTTGCTGAGAAATCCTTCACAGAGTTAAATAGGGCCATGTGCACTACCCCTATCCTAGCATCTCCTGACTTCAAAAAAACCTTTGTGGTGGAACCAGATGATTTCAACACAGGTATAGGTGTAGTGCTTACCCAATATGGTTGACCCTTAGCATTTACTAGCCAAGCATTGAGTGGTCTTAATATGGTCTGATCTACGTATGAAAAATAAATGATGGTCATTCTCCATGTGGTGCACACCTGATGACCATGTCTCTCGAGATTTCATTTTTAGATTAAAACATATCACCATAGCCTAAAATATTTTTTGGAGCAACGAATATCATCCCCCGAACAAAATAAGTGGCCGAAAAAATTTTTGGGTTATGATTATGAAATCATATACAAAAAGGGAAAATATGACATAATAGAAGACATATTGTCAAGACAACATGAGGAGGACGAATCCCTATTTTCTTTATCCTTACCGGCTCCTGATTGGATTGAAGAAGTGTGCCAAGAGTGGCTAACACACTAGACTACCTCCAACTTAATTCAACATCTTTAGGAGGACCCTAATCCTCCCACTGGCTACACTTGGCAGGATAATATTCTCTGATACAAGGATCACTTGGTTCTCTCACCCTCCTTGGAACTCAAGCCCATGCTCTTAAATGAGTTGCACTGCTCAACTGTAATGAGTCATTTGGGCTTCCAAAAGACGTATGCTCATGCTCATTGTTATTTGTTTGGGCAGGAATGAAGAAGGATATACTTCAATTTGTTACAGAATGTGAGGTGTGCCAACCTAATAAAGGTGAAAAGATCAAGTCTACAGGTGTCCTACAACGCTTACCTATGGACATAAATCTCCATGGATTTTATAGTGGGCCTTCCTAAAGCTGAGACCAAGTATGTCATGATGGTGGTGGTTGATTGCAACTCCAAGTATTCTCATTTTTGTCCCTTATCCCACCCTTTCACACCAACACTCGTAACACAAGTCTTCTTTGATCACATTTTCAAGATACATGGCATGCCAACCTCTATTTTCTTTGATCATGACCCAACCTTCACCAACACATTTTGGCAAGAGATGTTTAAATTGAAGGGTACCCAACTGAACATGAGCACAACTTATGACCCCCAGTCCAAAAACTAAACAAAAGTAGTCAACAAATGTTTAGAAACCTACTTCCATTGTTTTTCTTCAGAAAAACAACACCAGTGGGCGCAATGGCTTCCTTTGACAGAATGGTGGTACAATAATTCCTATAATACAACCACTAAAATGACCCCATATGAAGCGGTGTATAGCCAAAGGACACCGATAATCATTACCTATATTCCTGGCACATCCAAGGTCCAATATATTGATACAACGTTGCAAGGTCGTACAACCACTCTAGTGGCTTTGAAGGATAACCCCCACATGGCCCAAAATCACATGAAGAAATATGAAAACCATCATCATTCATAAAAGGTTTTTGAGGAAGGTGATTAGGTGTTTCTTAGGCTTCAACCTTACAAGAAAACATCTCTCAAAGCTTAGCGACATCACAAATTGGTACCTAAGTTTTATGGACCCTAACAGATCATCAAGCGTATTTGTCCTGTGGCTTACAAATTGGCCCTTCCTGCTACTTCCAAAATTCATCTGGTGTTCCATGTTTCCTGTCTAAAGAAAGTGGTGGGAAAATATTTCCGAGTCCAAACCATCCTACAAGAATTAGATGAAGAAGGTTCCCTGTGGCTCCAACTAGAATCAATCATCAATAACCGTGAACGTCAGTTGCATGTCCACAATATCAAGGAAGTGTTGATCAAGTGGAAGGACACAACACCATAGGATGCGACCTGAGAACCCACGACCATACCTCAACGATTTCCACACATGTAGGATTGATGAAAATGTTACTTTTGAAGGGGGAGGGCATGTTAGGATTCGATCCTAACCCCTCTCCATTGGTCATTAGTTAGTAGGATATGTTTTCTATTTAATAAATGCCGACATTAGTTAATAATGCCTAATAAATAAAGAAGAATAAGTCAATGTAATAAGACCTAATAGAATCTTCCGCTTCTACAAATACCTTCCTCTAGAAGTTTCCTTAGAAGGTATAATTAGTATAAATAAGAGTAGGAGGCATTGGATATTTTGTCTTGGATATTATTGTAATATATATTTTATTTGCAGGAGGTTTCCCCCTTGAAGAGACAAGTGAAAATTTCTATCATAATAATGTTTCTCTTCCTAGTGATTATTCTGGTGTTCTTCTGATATTTTTCTATATACATCATTATTATTCAGTCATTGCATGCTAGATATTTTTTGTTCTTCATAATATATTGTATTAGGAATATTGCAGCTAAAGGAAGTGAGAAGGAAGAAGATTCTTTGAGTATTCAAGGTGGAAGAGGAGGAAGTAATGCTGGTAGATCCATAGGTGGATTCATAAAAGGAAAGGGAATGCATGTAATTACTTGTTATCATTGTGGTGTAGAGGGACACAAGAAGTCGGAATGTCTAGAAAGGAAAACTCCAGGAAGAAGAGGTGAAGCATGAACACAAGTCACATAGGATGATGAATCTTCAGTAGTTGGAGAAAATGTGATTGTTCTTCAGCAAGAACAAGGTGATAATTTGTTGTTCCAGAGGGTATTGCTTAAATTTGAACAAAGAGAGGCAAAGGAATAAAAACAACGAAATAAAGTTTTTAAAATAAAATGTAAGGTTCAAGAAAAATGTTGTAACTTGATTATAGATGGATGAAGTATAAAAAAATTGGCAAACACTTAATTCATGGACAAAATGAATTTAACGAGGTTGAACCATCCAAACCCTTATCGTGTTTCTTGGTTGAAAAAAGGACAATAGGTGACTGTGACTGAATTTTTTTTATTGAGTTTCCAGATAGAGAGTTTTTGGGAGAAGGTGTTATGTGATGTGATTGAGATGGATGCATGCCACATACTATTGGGAAGGCCTTGGTTGTTTGATCAAAAAGTTCAGCATGATGGTAAGAAAAACACATATGACTTCAAGAAAGATGGACAATGATATAAACTAACACTAATGTTGGAGGATAAAGTAACATCAACAAGAAATTATGTTGATATAAACACGAGTAACAATAAAATCATGTTATGTTATGCTAAAGAATTCTTATAGGAAGAAATAAAATCAACTTTTGTTTAGCAGTGATTCTGAAAGAATTGAAAAGTGTAGAGAAGCAAAATTTTGTACCTACAAAAATACATTTGTTGTTGGATGAATTTAAGAAGATTATTGATAATGATCTTCCAAAGGGATTTACTCAAGTGAGAAGCATTTCAAATCAAATTGATTTAATGACCAGATCGAGTTTACCTAATAAAGCGCCTTATAGGATGAATCTCACAGAGAGTGAAGAGGTGAATATACAAGTGCAGGAACTGCTGGATATAAGATTGATTATAGAAAGCCTAATTCCTTGCACAATACCAACAATATTGACACCCAATAAAATAGGGGAGTGGAAAATGTGTACCGACTCACGCGCTATAAACAAGATCACTATCAAATATAGATTTCCATTGCCGAGAATGGATGATCTAATAGACTATTTGAGTGGTGCAAAGTACTTTACAAAAATCAATTTGAAGAGTGGTTATCACCAGATTCGAATAAGAGAAGGTGACGAATGGAATACAACATTCAAGATGAAAGATGGACTATTTGAATGGTTATTGATGTCGTTCGAATTAACTAATGTGCCCAACACGTTCATGAGATTGATGAATGAATTCTTGAAGCCATTTTTCAGTAAGTTCATGGTTGTATATTTGGATGATATACTTATTTTTAGCAGGAGAAAAACAAAACATGTTGATCATGTGAGGGAAATACTACAACGCTTGAAGGAAGAGAAACTATTGATAAACCTGAAGAAGTGTACATTCATGTAGTGAAAGTTAGTGTACCTGGATTTTGTGGTTTCAAAGGAATGACTGAAAATGGATCTTGATTAAGTGAAGGAAATCAATGAATGGCCAACACAACGATGCACATTAGATGTGAGGAGTTTCCATGGATTGGAAGGCTTTTACACAAAATTCATTAGGAGCTTTAGCCAAATATGTACGCTTCTTGTAGAATGTATGAATAAAGGAGTGTTTCAATGGACTGTGGCAGTAGATATGTCATTTGAAGAATTGAAGAAAAGGGTAACCGTACATCCAGTATTAGCATTACCATATTTTAATAAAGTGTTTCAGGTTGATTGTGACGCTAGTGGAATAAAAATTGGAGCAGTGATAAGTCAAGAGGGCAGACCCATTGCATTTTCCAGTGAGAAGTTGAATGAGTCCGATAATAAGTACTCTGTTTACGATCAAGAATTTTATGCTATTGTACAATATTTGAAGAAATGGAGACATTATCTACTTACAAAGGAGTTTGTCTTGTTCACAGATCATAGAGCTCTGCAATACATTAAAAGATAAGGTAAGTTGAATAAAAAACATACTAAATGGGTAGAATTCTTGAAAATTTATTCTTTTGTGTTGAAACACAGGTCTAGAAAGTCCAATAAGGTAGTTGATGCATTAAGTCAGAGGATAGTGTTACTCAATACCATGTCGGTAGAAGTGGTAAGCCTGAACTGTCTAAAAAATTGTATGAAGAAGATGCAGATTTCTCAGAAGCTTGGAAGGAATGTACAGAGCCTTGGAGTTTAGAAAGAACACCATATATAGACTACCATATCTAGGAGGGGTTTTTGTTTAAAAATCAATAGTTGTGTATTCCTATAAGTTCCATACAACTAAATCTCATTAAAGAATTGCATAGTGGTGGTTTAGGAGGACATTTTGACGTTGATAAAACCACAACCTTGGTGAAGAAGAAGTAATTTTGGCCCAACTTTAACAAGGATGTTCAAAATTTTGTGGAAGGTTGCAGGATCTGTCAGTTATCTAAGGGTAAAAGTCAGAATACCAGACTCTATACTCCATTTCTAGTACCAGGACGACCATGGGAAGATATCAATATGGATTTTGTCTTAGGATTTCTTATGATGGAAAGAAAACATGATTCAACAATGGTAGTTTTTGACAGATTTTTTAAAATGACACACTTCATAGCATGTAAAAGGACTAGTGATGCTAGTGAAGTAGCTGCGTTGTTTTTCAAAGAAGTGGTCATATTGCATAGATTAACACAGAGCATTACATCATATTGGGATACCATATTCCTTGGAAAATTTTGGA
>ML788810.1:0-12427 GCA_009831015.1 Picea engelmannii
ATAATGGTAGATTCAAATGAATCTTATTTAAATGTTTATCTGAAATATGGATGGATAAAATGTAGATTGATATGATGTAATGGGTGTTATCATTTTATATTGTTATGGTACATAAAATGAATATATTTGTGGTACAATTATTTTCAGATGCTACTAATGGTTTGTCTAGTGTGATAGAAAAGTCACATGTGTACATTAGTGTGGGATTACATCAACATTGTATGGACTCTGGATTGAAACAAGATATGTTGTGCGGTCTATGATGTGACTCAATTGTGAATGTGGAACAATTTGATATGTTGAAATAAGTGTATGCAAGCATAGATAATATGTTTTCAGATAAGTCCACAAATGGATAAACGAGGTTGTATGAAAGTGTACATTGTATCATCAAAAAAGGAGGAACAACATTTGTGTTCCCCTCTACTAGCACTCATTTTCCTTGGCATGAGTTGAAAAGCATGCGATTATTTTACTTAGAGGTTGCACATTGCCATAAGAGTAGACCATGGATTTCATGATTCATGAGGTTTAGCTAAGGGAGAATAGTAAAGAGGCACCCTTATTTCTGAGTGACCATTAGTCTCTCGACAAGGGTGAAAAAGGTTGAGTTAATAAGGCTTCAATAGTTTCACCTTTCCCCCACAAAGAAAGTTGGATACTTGAAGGGCATGAGTGAAATTGACACTCTTAGTACTTATTGGAAAGTAACTCTTGAAAGGAATGGAAAAGAATGACACCCTTGGTATCAATTATCAGTTGTTAAGTATATATTGTAAGGTGGTTTATTAAGCATGTAAAATATGTTTGACTTAGCATGCACATTTTAATTAATTTATATGTGAAAATTCAAAATGCATGGTTGATTGATTTATTGAGCATATAGATTAGTACATTTCATAACTAAAAGAAGTGACATAGATCATTTAAGACCAGTTGAAGATAAATAAATTTTAAATGTGAATGAAATATAAATTAAGTAATTTTTAATTACCAGAAATTAATTACGAGTGCACCAATGAATCAAGGAGAAGAAAGAGGAACAAATAATTCAAATTCAATTAGAAGTGTGGGAAAAAGAATGTGGGTTATGATCTATTAAAGAGATTTAATAAATAACAAAATTAGTGACCACATATGCACCCACTCAAATAGGAAATGGGGAGGACATCAAGGGAACATCTAGGACTAAAAATAGGAAATGAGGTAGTTGGGTGAGGATTAATCAATATTTTAGATTTTTAAATAAGGAATTATTTGTGCATGTGAGTGACACATGGGTGGGACAGAGAGTTTCACATTGTTGAGGTATGACGTTGTATGAGATATTTGACCTAGGAGGATGAGGACACTTGCCGAGATGAGTTGCGGTGGTCTAGAGCGGACTAGACTAAGTGGTGAACCGAATCTTGGGATTGTTCATACAAGGACACAAGATCAGTTGTAGCATGTGCAGACACAGATATTTTTTTGGTGGCTTGGATGATGGACTTGGGTAGAATTTCATTGGATGGTCATGACTTGGGGAAGCAGGATGCCTGCCTTGGAGGATTGCATGGTTATTTTCCAATGAGAGACACCAACACATGACAGGGGCACAATATTTGTTCATGAGTTTCACAATGTCTGACTCAGGTATTACGAGGAGCTTGGTAGGAGGACCAAGCATGTAGTATAGGGATTTGGAGCAATGGTATTCCATATGGAGTCAAGGGGTGTGTTGCGAGTGGAAAATGTGTTATGGGTGTCACGAGTAAGCTCTCAAACTAAGTGGTTGAGGAGAAGGACTATGCAGTTGTGTTCCAAGATGGATAGGTATTATTGGATGTTGAGTTGGTCTTCCCATGTTTTGGGAACCTTTTTGTGCAGAGGATCTGTGCACGAGAGATGTTGACAATGTTTGAGAGGATATGGACTGATTGTATCTAGGAGGAGACTCGATTGATCTCCATGGATGATATGGATGGATTGGTGTTGTTTGTTCCTAGATAATCTAGATTTAGATTAGTGGTGATTCTTGGAGTTAGGGAGGGCAACCTATATTGGTTGAGGAGCCATCATATTCATGTTGTGACCAGCAAGAGCAGAGAGATAGTTGAGGATGAGTAGGTGGCTCCACCAGTGGTGAGGAAGGTGGCCCCACCAATAGCACAAAGGGAGAAGGTAGCTCCACCATTGGTGAGGCAGGCATCCCCACCAGTAGCACAGATACAGAGGGAGAAGGTAGCTCCACCATTAGTATAGGTTCAGAGGGAGCCAACAAGATCCAATGGGGAGGAGCAGCCTCCCAGGACTATGCAGAGGAAAATGGGAAGGGAGAAAGTAGCTGCGGAGATTGTGTAAACTCAGAGGGAGTTAGTGGATTCAGAGGGATTCTGGATTTAGAGGGATTCGGGAGACTCGGAGGGGATTTTACTTTAGAGGGAGTCATAAGGATCAAAGGAAGAGTTAGTCGTTCACTAGGAACCAACCTTCGGGTCTAGATGGGAGAGAGGCATCTTCTAATATTGTCATAATGGTGTCAGTGATTGATATGGCCAGGCAGGTTGCACAAGAGGTTCAGAGGAAAGAAGCTTCTAGGAGCAGGGTGTCTTCCAGGATGGGATCATTCTAGACAGGAAAAAAATTTCAGTGACCGAGAATGCATCTAGTCAGGAGGACTGGAGAGAGGGATTTGTTCTGGTGACAGAGGGAGTAATTGATTAGGCAGATTGGAGAGTAGTTATGGTAGAGGATCTAGTGAAGGAAAAAGAGCTACTTCCACACGATGATGGAGGATAGTATTCCTCTCTCGCTAAGAGGGAGTGTTGATGTTTTTGTAGCATCGGGAGGCATTCCCACTTGTGGAGTGTGGTGAGAATACCTTCCTCCCTAAGAGGGAGCGTTGAATTTTGTAGCTTCAGGTAGGTAGTCTCACATGAACCTAGGTGTTGGGCATGTGGGAATCATCGTGGGAACCACATCACACTTTTGGTTTGGTGAAAATGATCTTAGAATGAAGTTGGGGCTTCATGGGTTTGGTGATGGTATTTTTGGGCTTATGTTGGGGCTTCACACCCATAAGGAAATCCTAATTTGATGTTGACTCGTGGAGGGGCTTCTATGTTGAACCCTAAGGATTGTATATAAATAAGAGAGGTCATCATGACATTACATATCATGTAGAGAGTGTGGAGACATGGTGGAGCACACATAAGTGAGTCTAAACTTCTGTGAGGAGGATTGGTGATCTCAGCAAAGGGCAAATATACAAGGTGGTGAATCTGGCCTTGAAGAGAGAAGCAAAGAAAGAAGCACATGTGGAGTGAATTTTCCGTACAATACGTAGTTTGCAGGAGAATGAAACTTGTATATATGCAGGTTGGAGAAGGACGAATCGAGTATAGGGTATACATGATGTGCAATGGAGAAAACAACGTATGTCCGTGAGTTTCCAATAAGATGAATCATGTATCTGGTTTTATGGGAAGGTATAGATCAATACATGTTGATAGGGAACATTAGCAAGTTGTACAGGTGGTTTACAATAAATTTGTGTGTAGAGGAGATTTCCATATATTGTTGAGGTTTGGTTTTTTGTTTTGTATGGTTATTTAAGAACAAGGTTGTTCTCAATTTTGGTGACTTTGGAGGACAAGGTTGTCCTCAGATCTTGGTGATATTGTATTGGCTGGGAGGGTTGGTTTTTCCCTCAAAATTTCCGATGATAACATGATTACAAAACATAATTATTGTGTCTCTTATATATTGATGATTCATCTATGATCTTGTTGTTTCCATTGCATATGTTTAAGTCAACAATTTCAGTGTAAAGTTGTTTAGTGATAGTTAGATCACTAGGAAGAAAATTTTAGATCTGAAATTAGTCACATAGAGTTGCATGTGAAAATTGACATTAAATCCCTAGGAATGAGGAGATATGAATTTTTTATCTCACAACCCAGCCAAAAAATTGAGGTTGGATCAACCAGTCTTTGGGGACATAATTACTATAAATAAAGGATGGATTTTCTCATTTTTAGAGAAACCAAGCAAGAAATCAAGTCTGAGGTGCGCTAAAGGTACCTGGGTGTCTCTTTGGGATCTATAGGTGTGCAAGAGAAGTCTAAGGAACTTTATTTGGGTATTTCTTATTCTCAAGGTATGTTATAAGGTTGTGATGTCTCCATAAGGTTGTGGTGTTGTCGTGTGCACTTCTATGAGTTTGTGATGTTGTCATGAGTTTGTGATGTTTCCATGAGTATATGTTGTCATCAGTGGATGTTTTCATCAATGATTACATTATGGGAATGATGCCATGAGTCTTGCTAGGGTTTGAAGGATTATTTGTGGAATGAAGCATGCAGGTGAAGTTAGAAGTATTATGTGTATGAATATTGTGGATTGTTGTCTACACATATTTTATTGAGTTGGTGCTTAGTTGAGGATATTGGTGTCTCCAGTAGGTTGGTGCCTACATCTTGTTGAGTTGGTTCTCAGCTAAGGATATTGGTGTCTCCAGTAGGTTAGTGCCTAAAATATTTGTAATAGTAGGTTGGTTCCTACAATATTTATAATAGTAGGTTGGTTCCTATAAACATTTATAAAGATAATTTTTTGTGGTTTCTCCCGCAAGGGTTTCTAGGATAAACTCTATGCATTCTGATTTGATTTTATATGTGATTATTGTTTACCAGCTAATGACAGATTGATGAATTGTTTCTCAACTAATGACATATTCATGAATGGTTAAATAAAGTAAAAGTTATCTTATATTGATTCACATCCCCCTCTCATTATAAGCATAAGCTCAACAATTGGAATCAGAGCAGGTTCCTTTCATAAATAAACTAATCATTGGAAGGTAGATCTCAGGAGCATAAATGGCTAGTTAGGAAGGTTTCTTCACAAACAAGGGTCGATTGTTTGACGAAACAAACTATGCATTATGGAGTGTAAGGATGAAAACTTATATAATGTCTCTTGGTTTTGATATTTGGAAATCATTTGTGAATGGTTATACAGCCCCAACAACCCCACTAGAAGATGTGTTTGGGAAGAATCCTAGTGAACATAATGCAAAATCCATGAATGTTATATTGAGTGGTCTATCAAAATCATAATTTGTCAAGGTGATGCATTGTAAATTGGTAAAATATATTTGGGACAAACTTCAAAACATATATTAAGGTGATGACAAGGTGAAGAATGAAAAGCTCCAAACTCATAGAAGACAGTTTGAGAGTCTAAAAATGGAAGATGAATAAAATGTTGCATCCTATTTCTCCGAGTGGATGAAATTGTCAGCACCATTGAAGGACTTGGTGAGGAGGTTGAAGAATCAGTGATCGTGCAAAAAGTGCTCAGGTCTCTCCACTTAATATTTGATGCCAAGGTCTGTAACATTGAATAAATGAAGGATCTGGAGAAACTAACGATGGATGAGCTACATGGGATTCTCACTACATATGAGATGAGGACATAAGAAGAAAAGCCAACATGGAAGGAAGAAACATTCAAAGCATCAAAGTAGACAAAAGGACACAATTTATGCTATTATTCCAGCCATGAATCAGACATAGAAGAAGCATTATTTGTGAGAAAATTAAAAAGAGGATCTGGAAAACACAAAGGTAAGCTACCCTTCATATGTTTTAATTGTGGTAGAGTAGGGAATTTTGTTGCTAAATATACATATGCTAAAAGGTAAGACAATGAACATGAGGACAATAATGTCAAAGAAGAACATAACAATAGAAGAAAATATTATAGACATAAAAAAGGAAAATATGCTAAGAAGAAGAGTCTTTACTCTAGAGAGGATAGTAGCTTGTTTGAAGAAAGTGATGGATATGTTTTTTATATTGACAAAGAATAATTCATTTTCATGGCCATGGATACAAAATATGTCGATAAAGAAAGTGAAGACAATAAGAAAGAAAAATCATAAGAAGAAAAAGAAGGCATTTATGGGGAAGTGAATCTTGAAGCAAAACTCATTAGTTCCTTAGAAGAAATAGACAAACTCGGGGAAAGGAACAAAAAGAAGAAAGATAAATTTCAAAAATATGAAGAGGAGGATCATGATCTTGAAGAAATGGAGAAGATAATTTTCATCATGAAGAATCAACTAGAAGAGGAAAAAAGGATAGAGGAAGTGGTGAGAAGACAACTACAAGAAAAAGGAAGAAAATTGCAAGAATCTAGAAGCCGAAATAGTTTCCTTAAGAAAGGAACTCGAGAAAACTATTGATCAATTGAATAGAAGCTTGAAGTTTGGAAAGAGTAATGAAATATTAGATAATATTCTTAGTTCCCAAAAGTCACCATTCATCAAAATAAGTCTTAGATATGATGAAAAACAAAATACCCCCGAGGGAGATGCAAGCACTAAGGTCACAAATCCATCAGAAAAGTAAAATGAAGAAAAAATTAAAATCTATGCCAATATTCTCAAAAGATCCATAAAAAATGAAAGCAGCAATAGGAAAGGAAATGATGACCAGTAGAAATTTGATTCTACCCATAGGAATGAGTTTAGAAGAGTTGTTCCACTAAGAAGACCTTTCACAAACCAATACCAAAATCTCTTTCTTGGATATTATTTTTCTTGCAATAACTTTGGTCATAAAGAAATAGATCACAAAGCTTATGTAGGAAGTGATCATGTGAGAAATATAAATAAAGGTTCTTATAAAACTGCAAGGAATGATTATGTGAGCAACAAAACTAGAATTTCTCATGGGTTTGTTGATAGAAACTACAATTCATTTGCTCCCCTACTTGATTACAATGTTGAATAATATAAGTGCAATAACTATGGGCACATAGCACGCGACTATATAAGAAACATAATAAAGAAGGAAGAAGATGTTATTGTCAAGCATAAAGAAGAATACACAAATGTGTGGAAAAGGAAGCAATAAGAACAAAAGAAGGAAGAATGTGAACTTTCACTTTATGCTCAAAATGAAGGGAACCAATGGTACATTGACATTGGATGTTCAAAATACATGACAGGGGACCAGACCAAATTTCTCTCCTTGAAGGAAGAAAAAGGAGGCAGGGTTACTTTTGGAGATAATGGTTCTACAAGGATAGTTGGAAAAGGTATTGTTAGTCTGGATAATGGAAATACTAAGACACATAATGCACTCTATGTTGAAGGGTTAAAGCACAATATTCTAATTTCCGATCAAATGTGTGATCAAGGATACAACCTCACATTTCATTCTAAAGGGTGTGAGATAAGGAAAGCGGTTTCAAGAAGATTGGCGGAAAATACAATTAGAACCTCAAGTGATGTATACATACTCGATGAAGTCAAATAAGAAAACAATTGTATGGAATAGAAGCTAGGAGTGATATCCCTTTCATCTCATCAGTAAAGGGAAGCACAAGCTCGGGGGGAGCATCCCTTTTCAATTGATGTCAAAGGGGGAGAAGTTGCAAATAGAGGAAGAAATGCAGACAGTGGGAGTATCAAAATTGACCAAGGGTTGTCATCAATGACAAAGGGAGAGATTGTTGGAAATATTGTTGTCATTGATTTCAAATATAGGGGTATCCTACAAGATGTCCAAGATAAATATTAACAACCTAGAGATGTCCAAGATAGGGGTATCCTACAAGATGTCCAAGATACATATTAACAGCCTAGAGATGTCCAAGATAAATATTAACAGCCTAGATATGTCCAAGATAAAGATTGTAATGTGGAGATTGTTGAAAGTATTATTTTTGGTCATTTGGATACCCTATCTTTGAAGGAACTTTTATCCTACATACCTAGATGAAATGGGAGCATAAATTCTATGTTTAGAAATATTATTTTGAGACCTTTCCAATGGTATATGGAATTCCCTCTAACTCCTTGGGAATGAGGAGATATGAATTTTTCCATCCAACAACCTAGCCAAAAAATTTAAGTAAGCTCAGCCAGTCTTTGGGGACATAATTACTATAATTATAGGATGGGTTTTCGCATTTTTAGAGAAACCAAACAAGAGATCAATTCTTAGGTGTGCTAAAGGCACTTGGGTGTCTTTTTGGGATATATAGGTGTGCAAGAGAAGTCTAAGAGGCTTTCTTTGGGTCTTTGTCATTCCCAAGGTATGTAATAAGGTTGTGATGTTGTTGTGTAAACTGTTACGAGGTTGTGATGTTTTAGTGAGGTTGTGATGTTGTTGCGAGTATATGTTGTCGTTAGTGGATGTTATCATTAGTGGATGTTTCCATCATTGATTACTTGTTGGGAATGATTCCATAAGGCTTGCCAGTGTTTGGAGGATTTTCTATGGAATGAAGCATGCAGATGAATTCAAAATTATCATGTGTATGAATTCAAAATTATTTTTTGTATGAATATCATGTAGGATTATCTAGGACTAGGAGTTTTCTCTAGTAAGCATGTTGAAATTGATTTGTTTATATCTATAATGTTATTTGACATACTTAATTTGGTGCAACTATCTTTTTGACACTAACATGCTCTATATACAATAACATCATAGGTATTTAAAAAAAAAGGGTATTGTGGATGTAAATTTTGTGGACCTTCTATAAAGGCTAGGTAGTCCAACTACCTATGAAAGTCGGTGTACAACTGCTCAAAGGTATTCCTCCCAGAACACCACATGTATAGAAGAGTTGTATTTGCTCTCAATGGTAAACCAGAGAGAACCCAAAGACATGAAATAATCAAAATGGAATATTGGTTAGGGAATATGACATAGAGAAGGTGAAGGAAATGGAATTTTTTTTTGATTCAAATGGGGAACCTATGTTCAATAATCCTTAATTTTTTTACACCTATGTTGAGAAAATACCCATTAGGATGACAAGAAAATTTGTATTTTACGAGTTGGCATATTGGAATCATATTAATATTTTCCACTTACTATATCCCATGCATATATTCAAAAATGTTTCAGCTTCTTTATAGAGTCGCATATCATTGAATAAAAGAGACACATTGGTTGTTAGGAGAGATCTTGTTTCTTTGAATACTAAAAAGAGACATTGGTCGAGAAAATAAAGTAGAGGAGAGAATGGTCTCTCTTGGTATTTTAAATAAGGTGATGTCCCATGGATTTTGAAGAAATATGATATTTATGTGGTAAAGGATTTTATATTGGGTGTGAAGGTACCTTCTTTATATGGGTCAACTCTACGATGTTGCTTCACTGTAGAAGGGAATTTGTCATGGTTGAAATCACATGACCATCTAAACCTTATAAGGGTATGTATGTCAAATACATGATTCTTTTTCTTTAGTCTAGGTTAAAATATACTATGCACTCACAGTTTTATGGCAATCAACAATGTGTGTGTCTATTTTGTAGTGCCATTACCCTTTGATCGTGCGTGGTTGTGTTAACCATGACTTCCCCTAGGACCTGCGATGTTCCATATCGAAATTATCTACATTTGTGTGTTGGATCGCATCAAAGGATATTCATATGGATAGCATTCCATAGTGGTGTCAAGAGATAGTTGATATTTTTTTTATGTTTGAGAAGGAACTGCCCATGAGTTTTATGGACTTGTGAGTCCATCTTCTAATTCACCTACCTGATGAGGTTGAATTAGTTGTGGTGCTCTCATGTAATTGGATTTTCTTATTAGAGAGGTATATGAAGAAAATTAATGGATTTATTCAACAAAGGAAAAAAACATATGGCTCTATAGCGGAGTGATATGACTTGAAGTGGGGCATATATGGGGTCAAATGTATATGATATGACCCTAATGGGGGCATATATGGGGTTAAATGTACATCTAATTTGTAAATATATATGTAATAGGGTCGACCTAATAGTAAAAGGGCCTCATGTGTAGCATGTGAATAAGTGTATATAGAGATCACATATTCATTATTGGGAATAGGGAATTGTGATATATGAATGTATTTGGTTATTTTGAGGAGGTTCTCCTATTCTCTAAGCAGTTATTGTGTAACTTGTCTCTCTTATCTATATTAGAGTTGTGATCCACACTCACTTTGGTGTACAAGGTGTGTACTTCTGGATTATTATGCTATTTTAAGAATTTGAAACATAACATTTGGAATCAAAGCATCGATCCTAGGGTTTTTTTGCTTCAAGTGAATCATCTTGGAATTTTCACTATAATTTTTTTTCTACAAAGTTTCATATTATGAAATTTTCAAAATACTGAGAAGACATAGCGAAGTTGGTTTGGTAAACATTTTAGGTTCTATGTCATTTTAATTTCAGAGATACATGCTATGCAAGTTAGGGATTTTTGGTTAACCTTGAAATCAGTCTCAAACGAGTCATTTTGGGAGTAACTTTCCTATACCTTTTTTTAGTGATGTTTCATACTATAAAAATTTTAGTATCCCAAGGAGACATACCAAGGTACTTGTGATAAAAATTTCATAGTTTGGATCTCTTTAATTTCTGAGATATAATCTGTGGAGGGTATGGTTATTTGACTAGTCCTGTTGGACCCTTCGTTTTTGGAGAAGACTCGATTTTGTGGAAAGAGCACATTTTTGAGGAAATTAGAGTATGTTGTGGAACAACAAAATGCACCAGCAGAGGATCTAAGGTGCAAAATGTGATATCTCAGAGCCCCAACAAGGAATGCAATTGTCCACTAGCTGGAAGGAACAATAGAAAGCGCTAGAACCTTCTAGTGGAAACCAATAAGATGTGGACTCAAGAAGTTGTAACGGATGAATCAAGAAGTCTCACGGAAAGCTATAAGAAAAAGACTTATGAAATGAGACAAGGTTGTTGAAGTTATTGATATTGTCGATGCTACTGTCGATGATGTTACTGCAGATGATAATACTGATAGAGTTCTTGATGTTTAATTGTAGAACCTTGAGCTATCTAGACCCTGGGTTTTGTATCGATAATTGTATCTATAATGTCTCAAGTCTTAGTTTGGTTTCCAAGGATGTGATCAAACTAGTCGTGAAATGTATTTATAGATATTCCTCTCACCTAAGATCTGACTATTATATACTCACCTTTGATCTTCGAGTAATGAATATATGAGAAATGTTATTTGGGGCTAATTTTTTTTTATTGTGTGTGAATGATAAGATATTCATCTACGCAATTGTTATCTCTGTTTATTTACTTTTTCAGTTAATGCTTAGGAATATTCTCACTAGAGGAATTTGTCCACAAGTTATGAAATTCAATATTCATTCGAGTTATGATGTCTATGTATAATATTTTATACTCATGTGCTTATGTCTATTTGGATTGTGTTCTTCCCACCATTGCATTCTATTTGACCTCGCTCCATTTCACATAAGTGTCAGCAACGCTTAGGGTGAGACCTCCTTCCCCTATGGAAGGTTGAATATGTTAGTTCTATAGACTACAACGATGCCTTTGTTGGCAAACTCTGAGAACCCCGGTCTCTAATCAGGCACCAACAAATCGTTTCGTTGTCAATACCTTGATTTTTAAGAAATATTTCAAAGGATGCAACATCATATTTTCAAATCAACCATTGACAGGTTGTGAGAACAAAGGCGTGACATGTTCACATTTCAAGAAACCGATTTACATAAGAATAATTTGAGATTTGTGAAGGACTCAGTCTATTATTCTGAACTAGCCAGCGATCAGTATGAAATATTTTGGATCTAGTTTCAAGAGAAAGTATTTCAATGGCTCGATTGATTACAATAAGTAACTAAGTTTAAAGATCAAGTAAAGAGAAGGCTCCATTGGAACGCTACATAGCTAGTTTTCCTCCATCGATTGGATCATCCGATTTGTCACGCGGTATATTTTTTGACCAATACTAGGTTGGATGGATACATCATTGAATTCACTGCAGAGAACCACCATTGTTTTGTAAATAAGAAGTGGTGTTTTACGAAGGAAGACTATTGAGGGAGATTCTTCTTTGGTTGAAGGTTTTGTTGGTGGAAGAAGGGATGTTTCATGTTCCATTAGAAGAGATGGCAGTGTAAACCCGTGTGCATGAGGGGCGGGTGACGTAGACGAAGGTTTCATGAGTTAGGAAGTTATTCAAATATGGGGGGTCATCGTCATCGTGAGAAAAGTGCTAGAGATGAACACGCTCTAAGAAGGGTTGTTATTATTAAAAAGAATTGGCAAGAGAAGATGCAAAAGTCAATGAAGAGGTCAGATCAGTCGTGTAAGATGATTGACCTTGAGATCAACTGGAGGAAAGAATTGGAAAATTTGCAGGAGTTGAAGATACGTGGAAGACTGTCCAATCATTGGTTGAAGGAAATATTTGGGGAGAAAGGTGAAATTTCCGAAGGAAGCAGACGGGAAGGAGTTAGAATAAATGAGGGAGTTAGGATCAAAACCATTTCAAGAGATCAAGACTCATTCATAACCCTTGAAGGAGCTGCGGGAGACTCAAGTCTTGCTATACCAGAAGATGTTGAGTCTCATCAAGGAAATGGTACAATATTGTACAGCTA
>ML788810.1:15654-33887 GCA_009831015.1 Picea engelmannii
TTTTTAAATAATTTAAATTGTTAATTTATATATTGTTTTATACAAGAGTGTAATACATTATAGTATAATTTTTTTTTCCATAATTTTTGTAATTTAATAATTGTTAAAGAATTTTTATTAAACTAATACAAATGTCAAAAATATGTTAATTCTTGCTAGTTTAATTGGTTATCGTGTAATTTTTTTTTAGCTAGATGACTAAAGTTTAGTACTTTTATGATGTATTTACTTGAAGGAAACACCCCATACCCCTAAATTGTAGTTTCCCAACAAACCCCACAATTGATGAACATTTCTAAACCAAAAAAAACATAAACATCTTTTATTTAGATAAATATAAAAAACCAAAAATGAAATTAACTTTTTTATTTCTCTCTAATTTAATTTGTAAATACCTTTTGTCAACCAATTAACTTTTTAATTTTTTATAATTAAAAGATCTTTGTCAACCTAAATGTAAAAGCCAAAACTTAACATAACGAAGTTTCCTTTAATATAAAAATAAAACAAAATAAAAATCTTTTCGACTACTTAGAAATGTTTGGGGCCGTGCAATTAATATCGGCCGTCATCATCACAAAAATAGTTTGATTGTAAAAGCCGAAACTCCCATCAAACCAATGACAACTTTAACATAAAACGGTCTTTTCAAGTACTATTATCAAAATGTTTGATTACTAAACATGAAAATCAGATTAAATAGTTTATTTTTATTATTCATTCATATATAGCTACTTTTTATTATTCATGTATAACTACTCTATGTCAACTTCATATAATATAACATTTAAAGAATTTATTCATATATATCAGTTTTTTAATATTTATCTTATTTTTTATTATAAAATTTATACATTCTTTTACATATGAAAATTTACAGTTTATTAGATTTAATTTCTCTAATTAACCTTTTGAATAGATGCTCTTTGCGGTTTTGAAGTCGTCTATGTTATTTCGTGCTTCTGGTTCTAAGCCCTAACCCTTCCACGATGGCGGCTCCTGAAGGAGGGGATCCCCCCTCCCTCCTCTAGACATAGATGAATTCAGTGCACTGGTTGCTTCGGTGCAGAAAACAACAAAGACGCCCCCTCCTCTGCCCCTCTCCCCAAATCAGGAGGGGGAGGAGGAGGCCTCGCAACAAGTAACAATAGATTCACATCTCTTTCGAACTTGGAGGAAACCCCTGAGGAATCCCAGGAAATCCCTCTATCGAAATCCCTCAAAACCGTAATAAATCTCATACCATGGTGTCCCCAGGGAAATAAATTCTCTTAAACCTCAGTTTGGGACCTCGCCCCAAATTAGGAATTCATGTTATATTGGAAGAAGATTCAGTTTGGGACCTCGCCCCAAATTAGGAATTCATGTTATATTGGAAGAAGATTCACAGGGGAAGTCAGAAGATGAGTTAGGTAGAGACTTAGGGACAAATGTCTTAGTTAAAAAGGTCGAAAGAAAATCCAATCTTTGCAAGAGAGAGGAAACAATAGACAAGTAGAAGGAATTTGGTTTGCAGACAACTTTGGATAGCACCCTCAAGAAGGATGCAAAAGGCAATAGAGGCCCAAGTGGATCTACGCCCCTGAATGTGGGGCACCAAAAAGCTCTGGTAAGTAATGAAAATAGTCTCTTGGAACTATAGAGGATTGGGGAACAAAGATAAAATGGAATTAGTGAGACAGTGAATAAAAGTAGAAAAATCTCAAATTCTTATGTTCCACAAGACAAAAATGAAGGAATCAATAGTCCTTCAAGAAAGTAACTTCTTTTGGAAAAACAACACAAGCCTTGCAATCAGTTCAAGAGGGGCCTTAGGCAATATTGTACCCTATGGAATCGACAAGAGTTGCAACTTGAGGAGAGCAAGGCTACACAACACTAGCTTCTAGTCAAATTGATACAACTCTCAATAGGTAATAATTATATAATGATTAACATTTATGTTCTCAATTAGTATCATGAAAAACAAGATTGTTGGCAATTTTTGCTAGATTTCTTCAAAGTAGGTTCCTTGGAAAACTTTATTTTCCTAGGGGATTTTAACACCACCATTCATCATTGAGAAAAAGGGGTGGCTCCTCTGCCCATGATCCCTGTCAGGAAAACCTTGAAGATCTTATCTCCTCCCTAGATCTTGTTGACATTAAGCCCTCTAAAAGTCTTTACACTTGGTCTAACCACAGATCTGGTCCTGACCATATTGTCATTAGGTTCGACCGCTTCCTTGTGAGTAGTTCCTTCCTTATTGAACCCCCTCTCATTTCTTCCCATATCCTTCCCTGGGTCAGTTCTGATCATAGACATGTCTCCCTTATCTTCTTTAGTGTCAAAGACCTAGGGCCAATCCCCTTTGGCTTAGTAATCCATCTTTCCTCCCCTTATTTTTCTCTATCTGGTGTCATTGGGTGGTTGGATCCCTTATTCATATCTGGGAATAGAAGCTTATAACTTTGAAAAAGGAAATCAAAGACTAGGTCAAAACAAGCTTCAAAGCTTCACAAGATGAAATTATTCACTTTGAGAACCAATTGGGAAAGGTGGTGACCTAGATAGAGGAAGGGTCTGTCATCCCCAAATTATTAAAATAAGAGGAGAAAACTCACAAGAAACTTCAATTTTCCTTTAAAAAGGAGGAAGAAACTTGGAGATTGCAATATCGTTGTCTTTGGTTCCATGTGGGAGACCAAAATACCACTTTCTTCCATAGGTAGTGTAAGGTCTAGAGGGGGTAAAACAATATGGAGGAGATACAAATGGATGATGAAACCACTCTCACCTCATTCGAGGGCATAAAGAGGGAAACATTATCTCATTACAAGTCTCTGTACACTGAGTTGGGAATGATAGGTAATAGACTAAGAGATCAATCATTGTCTTATATTCCCCAGTTAGTTCACGACAATGATAATCAAGAACCCATAAAGCAAGTAACAAAGGAGGATATATTGGAAGCTCTAATGCAATTCAAACCTGATAAGGCCCCTAGTCCTGATATATTGTCACATACCCACTACCCTAATCAAATTTTCATTGATTTTTGCAAGATTAGAGCCCCCGAATTACCTACGGAGGCCTAGCGTAAGCTAGCTCTCTCTCTCTCTCTCTCTCTCTCTCTCTCTCTCTTCTCATGTGATCACGGGTCATGATCGTAGGTCAAATAATAGTGGTGCCTCTTTGTATTTCGCACCTCGATGCTTAAGTGATGTCGAATCGTTCGACTCTGCAACTGCCAAATCCCAAGCTGTCACCCCCGACGGTATTAATTCCCCATGGTGTTCACCATAAGGGAGATTAATTCAGTGTGCCTGGACGAGCTCACATATGTGCGTTCCAGCCAGGCCACTGGTACTTGGAGACTGAACCAGACCCGTCAGCCTTCAATGGCTTCTATGGCTCCCATCAATGTTATAACTGACCCTCCTGTCCAAGGCGCGCACTTTCACTCGTCTTTTGCAAGCCTCCTCCTCTGCGCAGTGTTGCTCGACCCTCCTAGCCTCTTTGCTCGCCTCCTGCATGTCCTTTGTACCTCTCCCGACCACAATTTCCCTATCTCCCTGGTTCTCATCATGCCACGGGACCGTGGCAAGCCCATGCGTTCCTCCAGGAACAAGAACGCCTACACCCGAGACACTCAGATCATTGCCTCTCATCGAGCCTTGATTGCCCATTTCAACCACTCCCACAGAGCTTCAAGTAGCACACAGTCCACTCTACGCATGCCTAAAGAGGAGAACCCACCTCCCTCGCCCCAAACTCAAGCTCAGTCTCCCCTTTGCATCCCCAATATGGAGACCCCGTTCCTCACTGAGCACTCTCCTCTGCCCCATACTCAAGCTCAGACTCCCCTTCGCATTCCCAAATTAGAAACCCCATCCCTCACTAAGCACTCTCCTCTGCCACCCCAGCCCTCACAGGACATCCACAAGACAACCAAAGAGGAGGCTCTACCCTCAATTCAACATCCTGGCTCGAAGCTGAGTGACACTAAGCCAACTCCAGCTCCTCAACCAGGCCCGAGCCTGGTGACAATGGAAGGCCCAAGGCCCTCCACCTCCCAAGAATTTTAGCCTCACTCGTGGGAAGGAGGTTGCATAGTGGAGGAGGAAATCCCCCCAAGTTGGCAATTGACAGGCGATGAGGAGAACCCAATTATCTATCATCTAGCAGCGGAGCACTTGAAGCTCCTCTTTGACATCCAGCAACGGTAGGAAGAGCAAGTGCATGGCCAACAAACAATCCACCAACAACTGGATCTCTTGTTCGAGGCCTTCTCAGACACCCCACAACAAGCACAATGCCCTGCCTACAAGCAGAAGTTTGTACCGGTCTACACCGCCCAGGGACAACCAGGTCCCCCAAAGGCTTGACGCGACCCACCCCTGACTCTAGTTCTTGTCAATTTCAATTTTTAGAATGAATAGTGATTATCTGTTTAATCTTTTTTACAGTTGTATTAACATCTTAGTAATGGCAGCTCTAAATGCAGTCTGCCTTAAGCTAGCTATTGGAATCAAAATCCCAGCTAAAACTCTCAACTTTTGCTCAATTTTTGTAAATTTTGTAAAACAGAACATTTGTCATTTAAGGCATATCACCGCTTGGAGCCACCTGTTCTGGTTTCCCTTCTATGGTGGAATAGGTAGCTACCAAATGATGCATAGGTGTACACTCATGATAATATAATACAAGGATGCATTTTTATTTAAAAAAAATAAATTAAGCTTATAATCAATAAATTAATTATTGTACAATTTAAAAAAATTAAGTTGAAATAATAGAATAAAGAAAAAAACAAGTGTTTTTTTTTTTTTTTTTTAATTAAGTGAAAATAATAGAATAAAGAAAAGGACAATTGTTTTCTTTATTTTTATTAAGTACAAAGAATAAAATAAAGAAAAAGGTTGGTGTGTTCTTTATTTTAAAAATCTAAATAAATATGTACCATCTATGCATCTTAAATTAAATTTTAAATATATAACATAATTTTATATATAAAAATATAAATGCATATTTACAATTTATATAACTTTTTAAATAATTTAAATTGTTAATTTATATCTTGTTTTATATAAGATGTTAATTTATATCTTGTTTTATATAAGAGTGTAATACATTATAATTTTTTTCCCATAATTTTTATAATTTAATAGTTTTTAATTTTTTTTTATTAAACTAATACAAGTGTCAAAAATATGTTAATTCTTGCTAGTTTAATTGGTTATGGTGTAGGTTTTTTTAACTAGATGACTAAAGTTCAATACTTTTATGATGTATTTACTTGAAGGAAACACACCCCATACTCCTAAATTGTAGTTTCCGAACAAACCCCACAATTGATGAACATTTCTAAACCAAAAAAACATAAACATCTTTTATTTAAATAAATATAAAAAACCAAAAATAAAATTAACTTTTTTATTTTTCTCTAATTTAATTTGTAAATACCTTTTGTCAACCAATTAACTTTTTAATTTTTTATAATTAAAAGATCTTTGTCAACCTAAATGTAAAAGCCAAAACTTAGCATAACGAAGTTTCCTTTAATATAAAAATAAAACAAAATAAATATCTTTTCGACTACTTAGAAATGTTTGGGGCCGTGCAATTAATATCGGCCGTCATCATCACAAAAATAGTTTGATTGTAAAAGCCGAAACTCCCATCAAACCAATGACATAACTTTAACATAAAACGGTCTTTTGAAGTACTATTCTCAAAATGTTTGATTACTAAACATGAAAATCAGATTAAATAGTTTATTTTTATTATTCATTCACATATAGCTACTTTTTATTATTCATGTATAACTACTCTATGTCAACTTCATATAATATAACATTTAAAGAATTTATTCATATATATCAGTTTTTTAATATTTATCTTATTTTTTATTATAAAATTTATACATTCTTTTACATATGAAAATTTACATTTATTAGATTTAATTTCTCTAATTAACCTTTTGAATAGATTCTCTTTGCGGTTGTGAAGTCGTCTATGTTATTTTGTGCTTCTGGTTCTAAGCCCTAACCCTTCCATGGCGGCGGCTCCTGAAGGAGGGGATTCCCCCTCCCTCCTCCAGACATAGATGAATTCAGTGCACTGGTTGCTTCGGTGCAGAAAACAACAAAGACGCCCCCTCCTCCGCCCCTCTCCCAAAATCAGGAGGGGGAGGAGGAGGCCTCACAACAAGTAACAATAGATTCACATCTCTTTCGAACTTGGAGGAACCCCTTGAGGAATCCCAGGAAATCCCTGTAGTGGAGGTCGACAAATAAGGACAAGAGATTGAAATCCCTCAAAACCGTAATAAATCTCATACCATGGTGTCCCCAAGGAAATAAATTCTCTTAAACCTTAGTTTGGGACCTCGCCCCAAATTAGGAATTCATGCTATATTGGAAGAAGATTCACAGGGGAAGTCAGAAGATGAGTTAGGTAGAGACTCAGGGACAAATGTCTCAGTTAAAAAGGCCGAAAGAAAATCCAATCTTTGCAAGAGAGAGGAAACAATAGACAAGAAGAAGGAATTTGGTTTGCAGACAACTTTGGATAGCACCCTCAAGAAGGATGGAAAAGGCAATAGAGGACCAAGTGGATCTGTGCCCCTGAATGTGGGGCACCAAAAAGATCTGGTAAATAATGAAAATAGTCTCTTGGAATTATAGAGGATTAGGGAATAAAGATAAAATGGAATCAGTGAGACAATGAATAAAAGTAGAAAAACCTCAAATTCTTATGCTCCACGAGACAAAAATGAATGAAGCAATAGTCCTTCAAGAAAGTAACTTCTTTTGGAAAAACAACACAAGCCTTGCAGTCAGTTCAAGAGGGGCCTTAGGCAATATTGTACCCTATGGAATCGACACGAGTTGCAACTTGAGGAGAGCAAGGCTACACAACACTGGCTTATGGTCAAATTGATACAACTCTCAATAGGTAAGAATTATATAATGATTAACATTTACATTCTCAATTAGTATCATGAAAAACAAGATTGCTGGCAATCTTTGCTAGATTTCTTCGAGGTAGGTTCCTTGGAAAAATTTATTTTCCTAGGGGATTTTAACACCACCATTAATCATTGAGAAAAAGGGGTGGCTCCTCTGCCCGTGATACCTATCAGGAAAACCTTGAAGATCTTATCTCCTCCCTAGATCTTGTTGACATTAAGCCCTCTAAAAGTCTTTACACTTGGTCTAATCGCAGATCTGGTCCTGGCCATATTGTCACTAGGTTCGACCGCTTCCTTGTGAGTAGTTCCTTCCTTACTGAACCCCCTCTCATTTCTTCCCATATCCTTCCCTGGGTTAGTTCTGATCATAGACATGTCTCCCTTATCTTCTCTAGTGTCAAAGACCTAGGGCCAATCCCCTTTGGCTTAGTAATCCATCTTTCCTCCCCTTGTTTTTCTTTGTCTGGTGTCATTGGGTGGTTGGATCCCTTATTCATATCTGGGAATAGAAGCTTATAACTTTGAAAAAGGAAGTCAAGACTAGGTCAAAACAAGCTCCAAAGCTTCACAAGATGAAATTATTCACTTTGAGAACCAATTGGGAAAGGTGGTGACCCAGATGGAGGAAGGGTCTGTCATCCCCAAATTGTTAAAATAAGAGGAGAAAACTCACAAGAAACTTCAAGTTTCCCTTAAAAAGGAGGAAGAAACTTGGAGATTGCAATATCGTTGTCTTTGGCTCCATGTGGGAGACCAAAATACCACTTTCTTCCATAGGTAGTGTAAGGTCTAGAGGGGGCAAAACAACTTGGAGGAGATACAAATGGATGATGAAACCACTCTCACCTCATTCGAGGACATAAAGAGGGAAACATTATCTCATTACAAGTCTCTATACACTAAGTTGGGAATAATAGGTAATAGACTAAGAGATCAATCATTGTCTTATATTCCCCACTTAGTTCAGGACAATGATAATGAAGAACCCATAAAGCAAGTAACAAAGGAGGATATATTGGAAGCTCTAATGCAATTCAAACCTGATAAGGCCCCTAGTTCTGATATATTCACTATCCACTTCTACAAAAAGTGCTAGCATATCATAAAGTTTGACCTAATAAGAATGATCTAGTACGTTCAAAAACTGGCCAGAATGGAGGAAGCAACGAATTCGACCTTTTTAGCATTAATTCCTAAGGAAAGAAATGCAGTCTCATTTTCAAGATTTAGTCCTATCTCACACTGTAATGTTTCATGCAAGATAATGTCTAAAATTATAGAAAGTAGATCGCAGAAGGTTTTTCACAAACTTATATCCCCCAATCAAGGAAAGTTTTTCGCAAAAAGACAAATATGGGACAATATAGTGATGGTGCAAGAGGCAATTCACTCAAGAAAGACCAGAGGGGAATGAGGCATGGTCATAAATATTGACATGGAAAACACCTTCGATCAATGTGTTAGGCACAACTTCCTCGTTGTTTTGACCAAATTTGGCTTCAAATCTCCTTTCATACGTTGGATTGAAGATTGCATAAGCAATTCTTGGATTGCACCTCTGTTAAATGGACACCCCACAAGTTTTTTCAAGGCCACCAGAGGTCTAAGAAAAGGATTCCCATTGTATCTGATCCGGATTTTATGAGCAGAACGAAATGAATACAGAGTATTAACAGGTGCTTAACACAAAATAATAGAGATACAGTAAAACTGGTTTTCTATTCATTAACGAAATAAGCTGAAACTGTAAAATGCAGCGGAAACAAGCTTGCTGGAATGGTGGCGGCTTATCTTTGAGAAGAGATGTGACGGTTGCACGCATTCGCAAGAAGAAGATTACAATGAGGCTCTGAAGGCCTTTTTACAAAAAACAATAATGCCAAAAACCCTAGACATCCAAAAACCTAACCCTAGGAGATGAAGCGCCAAAAGTCATGTGGGCCCCGTTTGGGTAAGTTAGTACATCAACTTCTCGGGGTCGTAACTTTTGCATACGATATCCATTTTAGGCGTGTGATAGAACGTTGGAAAGATATCGTCGAGAAGATTCATTTTGGGGGCTCAATCATGCCTTCGAGTATCATTGAGGAGCTCGATCCCGAAAAACCTTCATTTAGGCCCTCAAAGTGGCCCCGAAAGTTAAAACTGCTAAAAATAGTAAATTGTCAAAATTGTCAGAAAACTGTTTTGAGCCAGTTGGAAAAGGTGGGTGGCCACTGATATCCAAATGGATCAATCCTCCCTCCTTAGGAAGCAATGGTCTCCATTGCATTGAGGTCCCCCATCAGATGAGGAATTTTTTGCTGAATTTGGCCCCGGGTGAGTCACTTGCCTTGGTGCAGGAAATGCCCTGCTTTGACGACTTGATAAAGATGAATCCTTTGTTGTCGAGTGCCCTTGATTTGTGTGTCCACAATCTAATCATTGGGTGCCTGTTGTATGTAGTCGGGGTTGATCTCTATTGGTGTCAGTTGTTCTACTACTTCTGAGGTGCCCAATAATGGTGGGAAATAAGGGCAAAGGAGATCCACATTGAACACTGGGTGTAGGCCAAGGAAAGGAGGAATGTTGAGCTCAAAATAATTATCCCCCATGACCTTGGTGATAGTGTACGGCCCATAATGGAGTGGGCAAAGCTTCCGATGGGGTCTTGTAAGGTGTTCTTTTTGTAAGTGCAACCAAACTTTGTCACCCACCTGAAACTTATGTGGCACCCGATGTTGATCATGGCGTTGTTTGTACTTGTCATTGGACTTCTGTAGGATATCCTGAATCTATTGGCGGATGTGTTGGATCCTCTCAATGAACCGGGTGTCTTTGTCAGCTTCAGTTGGAGCAGGGGATGAGTCGGTCGAGGTGACCACAAGGGGAAGTGAAACATCTATGGTACCCAATGGTTGGAATCCCAACCCCACTTGAAAGGGGCTATGGCCAGTTGAGATATGAAAGGCTAGATTGTAGCTATGCTGGACATAGGGAAGGCTCTCATCCCATGTGTAAGGGTTCTTTGAATTATACATGCGAAGGATATGCATAATCATTCGATTTACAACCTCGGTTTGGCCATCTATTTGGGGGTGGAAGGCCGTGGATTTGGTGAGCTTGGTGTCTAGCAGTGACCAGAGTCTCGACCAGAATGTGCTGAGAAATCGACTGTCCCGATCTGAGACAATGGTTTGTGGGATTCCAAAATGTACCCAAACTCGTTCAAAGAAGAGCTTGGCAGTGGCCTCTGTTGTGATGCTCTTCTTCCAGGCAACCGAAATCGTCATCTTAGAAAAGCGATCAACAACCACAAAAACACAGTCATTTCCCCTCTTGGTGGACAGGAGGTCCGACATGTAGTCCATTGAGATGGGTTCCCATGTCCTGTCAGGAGTAGGAAGAGGGGTGTACAGACCCTATTTCTTAGTGGTCGATTTGGCAATAGCACAGGCAGTGCAAGACCTGATATACTTGCTGACCTCCTGTCAAAGTTTCAGCTAGTAGAAATGTTTTTGTAGCATCACCATTATCTTTTCAACACTGAAGTGTCCTGCCACTCGACTGTAGTGGGATTCCTAGATCATCTTCGCTCACTCACTTGATGAAACACAGATATGGCCCAGACGACACAACAACCCATCTTGAAGATGGAAATTATCGACAATTGCGTTTGCACCCAACATTTGGTAGGTGGTGGAGAAGTCAGAGTCTATCTCATAGAGTTGGGGCCATCCAGATGTCTCATGGCTGCAAGAGTCTAGCACCGTGGTGAGTGTCGCGACTGGTGGTCTTCTCAGGCAATCAACGACGCGACTAGTGCTTCCTATTTTATACTTGATGTTGAGGTGGAATTGCTACAAGTATGTGGACCACTTTTGATGGCGGTCATTCTGCAATTTTCCCTGTGTTTGTAAGAACTGTAGTGGCTTATGATCAGTGTGGATGACTGTCTCCTTCCGAATAATGAAATGTATCCACTGGCGGTAGGCTTGCACAATGGAGTACATTTCTTTGTCGTATGTAGGATACTTACGGACAGTATCTGACAGTGTCTCACTATGATAGGCCACGGGGTGGCCGTGCTAAGTGAGAACGACACCCATGGCATAGTATGAATCATCTGTCTTGATCTCAAAGGGATTTTGCAGGTTTGGTAGTGAAAGTACTGGCGTTGAGCATAAGCGTTGCTTCAAATCATCGAATGCTTGTTGTTGGGACTGACCCCACGCAAATTTTTCCTTACCAGCATCCCTGCTTATTTGATTGAGGGCCCATGCAATGTGGGAGAATCCCAACATGAACCTGTGGTAGAAATTGGGCCTGGCCAGTAACGGATGACTTGGATCTTGGCTGGATCCACATGTATGCCATGTTGATCAATGATGTAGCCCAGGTAATGGATCCAGTCCATGCTGAAGGAGCATTTTTCCAAGTTGCCGTATAGCTTGTGCTGTCGCAGGGTGTGCAGAACCTGTTGAATATGCTGCAAGTGTTTGGCCCAAGTCTTGCTATAAATTAGAATGTTGTCTAGATACACCACTACAAAAGTATTGGTGAACGGTCGCAGGATATCATCCATCATCCTCGTGAAAGTGGCTGGGGCATTTGTCAAACCAAAGGGCATGACCAACCATTCAAAAAGGCCTTCCTTTAACTTGAAGGTGGTCTTCCATACATCTGTATGTTCTATCAGGACCTGGTGGTAGCCAGAATTCAGATCAATCTTACTGAAGTATTTGGCCCCCGTGAGTTGATCAAGGAGGTCGTTGATTCGGGGAATTGGGTAATGGTTTCTAACTGTGATTTTATTTAGAGCCCGATAATCAATACAGAGTCGCCAGGTTCCATCTTTCTTTTGTACCAACACGATTGGGCTCCCGCAAGGTGATGAGATGGGGCGGATGTGCCCCTTGTGGAGAAGTTCTTGGATCTGTCGCTTGATCTCCTCATTCTCTAACAAAGAGCAATGATAGACTGGCCCATTGGGCAACGGTGCACTGGGGGTCAGATCGATGGGGTGCTTGACCTGGCAGTGCAGAGGTACCCCTGTAGGTGAGGAGAAGATATCCGAGTATTCCTCCATGACCTTATCTACTTTCTTATGTTGTGTGGAGAGGTCGGACGCAGAGACCCTAGATGTGGGTGTGATCTTTCGCTTATTTTGAGAGAAAATCACGAAGAAGACAAACTTCCCCGTCTGAGAGATGACCTTCCTGCATTGCTTAGCAGAGATCAAGGAAATAGTACTAGGTGGGACTGCCTCGGGTATCCTGTACAATTTCTTGTTCAAAGTAATAATAACACTACGAGGCCTAGACTCATATACATCATGACGTTTCCATAAATAAGGTTGGCCCAAAAGAACATCACAAACTTCGTGAGGAGCAACATCACACAATACCTCGTCTTTGAAGGGCTTGATGCCGTACGACAATCAACATTGTTGGCTGACGCGGAGATCACTTCCTTGGCAGAGCCATCCAATGGTGTAGGGTTGTGGGTGCGGCGTTGTTGGCAGGGCCAACCGCTTGACAACCTCTGCTGAGATGAGGTTCTTTTGACTACCGCTATCAATGATGAAATGCAGCAGGGTGCCTTTTACCCACATCTATGAATGGAATAGTCTCTCTCCTTCTTCTGGCTCATCTGGTTCACCGGGATGGAGCTTGGTGGTAGTAATGATGGCACTGGGTTCTGCGTCAATGATCCATCTTCCCCTTTCTGGTTCTAGCTCAGAGTTAGAATCCGAATCTGATTTAGAGGCTATCACTTCGGCCACCAGCGATTGTTTTGAGTGGCAGTTAGTAGTGTTATTCCAAGGGCTCTTATGGAAGTCGCACCACTTCCCGGTATCTTTATTTGTCTTTCCATTGTTCTTCTTTGCTTGCAGCTTGGACTGGTAGTCCTGATATTGTCCATCTTTGCTCTGTGGGTTGGGGCCACCCTTTCCTGGCTTTTGTTGTGAGGGGTTCCCAGGCCCAAATTGCCACGTCTTTTGTTTGAGCTTCTGCTTGATTTTGATGGCATATCGGTAGGTCGTGCCCAAGGATGAGATGTCAAGAAATTCCATTTAAGTCTGGATGTATCTATGTAGAGCACTGCGATACTTGAGCACCATATGTCACTCCAAATATTTGATACCCAGCTTGGTGCGCAAGGTATGGAAGATATTTTTGAAATCTAACACTGCTTGGTCTCTTTCTTGCCGCAGCATGGTCCATTTGGTATACAGGTCATCATAACTTCCCACAGGGTAGCATTTTTCCTTAATAGCATCCCTAAAGGATTCCTAGGTGGTTATGACTGAAAATAATGAGGTTTCCTCTGTTTCTTTTTTCTCACAGAAAATTTCCCACCAATATTTGACATGGGGAACGACTTTGAGGAGCACAAAAGTAATATTTTCTCTATTCGAAAAGTTATGAACAAAAAAATACCCTTCTAGTAGATTCAACCACTTGTCTACAACATCTGTGTCTATCTGACCTTAAAATATAGGAATATTGAAGTTTATTTGTACCTTGAAGGGGGCGGCGCCTCCGTTCGAAGAAGATGTGTCACCTGTTGGTAGTTGCCGAAGGATTTGCGTGAAACTATCCATCATCTCATTCCTCTATTGCATGAGGGATTCCTCAATCAATAGTTTGAAAGGATCTCATGTCCTGTCATATTTATTTTCTCCTGCCATTAGAGGTCGCTTGGTCATGCGAGAGCTTCTGTTCTCGAGAGAAACAAGCTCAAGACCCAACTCTTTGTACTCTGACCTCGTTGGGGACATGCATTAAGATGACAAGGAGCAGACCACTTTGATACCACTGATCCAGATTTTATGAGAATAATGAAATGAATATAGATTATTAACAAGTTATTAACACAAAATAACAGAGATACAGTAAAACTGGTTTTCTATTCAATAGCGAAATAAGTTGAAACTGTAAAATGCAGTGGAAACAAGCTTGCTCGAATGGTGGCGGCTTATCTCTGAGAAGAGATGTGACGGTTGCGCGCATTTGCAAGAAGAAGATACAATGAGGATTTGAAGGCATTTTTACAATAAAATAGAATTCTAAAAACCTAGACATCCAAAAACCTAAACCTAGGAGATGAAGTGCCAAAAGTCATGTGGGCCCCGTTTAGGTAAGTTAGTACATCAGCTTCCCGGTGTCGTAAATTTTGCATACGATCTCCGTTTTAGGCGTGTGATATCTCGCTGGAAAGGTATCATTGAGGAAATTCATTTTGGAGGCTCAATCATGCCTTTAAATGTCATTGAGGAGCTCGATCCTGAAAAACCTTCATTTAGGCCCTCAAAATGGCCCCGAAAGTTAAAACTGCTAAAAATAGTAAATTGCCAAAATTTTCAAAAAACTGTTTTGAGCCAGTTGGAAAAGGTGGGTGGCCACCGATATCCATCTAGATCAGTCCCCCTTCTCTATATTCTAATGGCCGAGGCATTGGGGAGACAGTTGGAACATGAATGAAGTAACGAGAACATACCAGGACTCTGAATAAACTTAGGAGTCAAAAGATCAATAAATAACTTTGAGTTAGCCAATGCAATTCTACTTCTTGGGGGAGCTTCCTCTATCATGGAAGGATGTTTTAAAACTTTCCTGGATCAATTTCTTCTAGTTTCAGGAGGGTTAGTCAATAACAACAAATGTTTTCTCTATGCATGGAACACAAGTTCTTGCTCTCTTGTTGCCAT
The DNA here is from genome assembly GCA_009831015.1 of Picea engelmannii. Taxonomy (NCBI): domain Eukaryota; kingdom Viridiplantae; phylum Streptophyta; class Pinopsida; order Pinales; family Pinaceae; genus Picea; species Picea engelmannii. The sequence continues at coordinate 30,303 of ML788810.1, forward strand.
AGAAAGGACTCTTCAATTCCCATTAGTGACGAATTGGAGATCCTTTATATATCTTGGGACCCCCATCTGCCTCAAATATCTCTTAGCAGTTGATTGGTCAGTCATCCTCTTAAAAAAAGGGGAAAAATTCTCTCTATTGGGTTTCAATGGTTAAACCTGACAGGTAGGTTAATTTTGGTGAAAGTTGTTCTCTCAACTGATCTCCCCATCTTTCAATACTCCTCTATACTTGCCTCGATGGGAATCAAGAAAGAAATAACACAAGAGCTTAGAAAATTTCTCTAGGAAGGGTGAAAATCCAACCACAAGCATTTCCATCTGGTCAATTGATAAGTGGCGAGGGCTCCCAAATCTAATGGAGATCTAGGGGTGAAGGAACCAACTTTGGCTAACTTGGATATTGGGTCTAAAATGTCATGGAGAGTGATATCAGGATACTTTGAGTGGTGGAATAAATCTCACATCTTCAAATATTTTAAAAAGAATCGTCTGAGAGGCCTAGAAAACCCCCTCCCCCCCAAAGGTTCTCTAATTTGGAAACTGCTTCAGGAATCCATACCCCTCCTCAAAAGTACGCTCACCTACATCCCTAGAAATGGAAAGAATATCAGAATATGGGATGATAGAATATTGAGCACCCCCCCCCCCCCTTCATATGACATATCTCTGGATCTAATCAAAGAATGACTCTTTCACCAGCAAAAACACACCATGTTTGACATATCTAACTAGGGAATTTTGAGAATTTGGTTGGGTTGGAAGTTGGGGGACCCCCCTACAACTATCCACAATTAGGTTGAGAAGTTGATTTCCTCCCTGTAGGTTCTGTCTCCTGGGGATCTATAGGATCAAGACAAAAGGGGGTGGGGGGATCAAGGTTATTCAGTTAGCAAGGGTTATGAAGCCCTCATGCTTCAATCTAGTCTCCCAAATAAATCCCCTCTCTGGAACAATGTTTGGAATTAGGATGGTCCCCCAAAAATAAATATCTTTTGCTGGACTTTAGCTCACAAAAAAATTCTTACCAACAAAAATATCAATAAAAGGGGTATTGAAGGGCCCTCTAGGTGCGCCCTTTGCAAGGAAAAAATTGAATCCATCAAACATATGTTCTTGGAGTGAATAATTTTCAAATAAATATTCCATGCATTACTTCAGGATATATTCTGTAGGGTTCATTGGATAGACTCGATTAAGATCCTCCTAGGTAATTGGCACGAGAATTATCACGACTCCTTTAGGAATAAGTCCATCCTCAGACATCGCTGTGTTGCTCTCCCAAAATTCATTTTCTAGAAGATCTGGTTGGAAAGAAACATAAGTGTGTTCAAGGATGAGGAAGTGAGAGCTAACATAGTAGTATCCTAGGTCAAAGACCAAATCACGGAATACCTCAACTCCCGTCGATTAAAACTCTACTCCCCTTAGGGTTTGGATCAACAAGAACAATATTGGTTCTATAATTTCCATCTAGAATTTAAGATACAATGCCCATCTATGCTAAGATCAATATGGTAGGTTCACATCCCCCCCTCAGATTTCAAACAATGGTTAACATATCAGAAGGCACACATCCTTTGTTTTGATGGAGCTTCAAAGGGTAAACCTGGGGTGGCAGGTGGGGGAGGGGTCACTCTTGACCCTGGGGGAAATATTGAGATTAGTTTTGCATGGATCTTAGGCACTACCACCAAAATAAAGAGAAAGAATACACCCTTCTCCAAGGTTTCCAACTAGTCAAGGAGAATCAGATCCATCATCTTGTTATTTTAGGAGACTTTATCAACATTATAAGAAGGGTGGTCAAAGGGACCTTTCTAAGGGATTCTCAATTGAGAAATATTGTAAAAAAACTAAGACATGTTATAAAGGATATACCTCAAGTCTCATTTCGCCACATCATGAGGGAAAAAAATGGATTGGTTGATTCCCAAGCCAACCTAGCCACAATGAACCCAAAAGGGACTATTAAGATTAGTGGGATATGATCCTACCTCCCAATTCCATAGTTAATGAATGTTGCATCGGATTCATTGCATGCCATCTGAGTCTCAACTGGATAGGAAGAAATTTTTCAAGTCAATAACACACTTCCCTGTCACACATGAGAAAACAAGTTGAGCTCAACTTGATATCCTCCAAGTACATCTCATTCACAGCCGTGGTGGGATAAAGTACTCTGCAATTAATAGATTCATTATGTCGGCGATGCTCCAATGTGTGTGAGATTTAGTTGAAGTGATGGAACCAAGGATCCATGGGTTGCTCAGATAACCATGTCACTTGATCACCATCATGACAGATCGTGGAATTCAAATCATGTGTGAGGACATTCCTTTCACGTGTTGTTCATATGTTGATCTCCTAGAGGATCGAATCATCATAATTCAATTGTGCAAGGAAAAATCAGGCATGGCGTCTGTCTGGTTTATTTTTTCTCAAAGGTCTGAGGAGAGCACATGTTACAGGGAAACATAGGTGTATGATGGAAGGATTTGTTCCTCTCTCAAGACCCTAGAAGAAAGGTATGCATGACTGTATTTGTTACAAAAGGAAATGGTCCTTTCATCTTGGATCGTTGGTGGGAGTTTTGGGCCTAGGGTTTCTCAAGTGTTTGTAGGTGGGACTTGTTGCACTCAATTTACTGTTTTTTTGACCCGTCTTTCCCTTCATTCTTCCAACTCCAATAACCAAGAGGAAGTGCAAGCGTGTCTTTAAGGAATAACCAACAAGCGACTTTGGAATCTTTGTCCGGGGAATTTCTTTTTGGATTGAAACCTATGACATCAACTTTGTCATATCACCTAGCTCTCTTTGACCCAAATGCCTTGAGGTAGGATCAAGCCCTAGGAATAGGTGGAGGATAATGAATATCTATGGAAATCCCTTCAACAAATTCAAATTTCCTTTCATGGATTGTCCACACAGGTCTCTTTCATATTGGATATACTCAGTGAACATCGAAAAACCATGAGGAAACAACATTATGAGGTCAACGCCATTCGTTCACAAGTGGAAAGTTTGCAGGAGCAGTCGGCACCAACTCCCATGGAAATTGAGTTAAAGTTTCTTCAACCAATGACTCCTCCCCTCCAGTAGACATGCCCCTTCTGGACGTTAACATCCCTACACATAACACAAAAGAAGAAGACGGGGACTCTCCAAAACAAAATCAACTAGGTAATTAACATGTTTTTTAAATATATCTGTATTCTAGGAATCTTTTTTAGAATAGTCACAACCAAATTTTGTAATGTAAACACTCCTATTGATGAACAAACTTTTAGTAGGATAGATAGGACTAGTTCAATGTTGAACAAACAATTTTTTCCTAGCCTAAGGGAACATTTTCGATCATTTTATACTTCTTTGCATGCTTCAGCCACAATTTTTTTTTGATTAATATAATATCCTCCAATTATTGTTAAAGGAAAATTAAAGTTTATTACAAAAATTTCTACTTAGTTTATAAATTTCACTTCTTCAACGATCATTTTTTTTAATAAATCATTTAAAGTTATATATATATATATATATATATATATATATATATATATATATATATATATATATATATATATATAT
>ML788810.1:52571-96910 GCA_009831015.1 Picea engelmannii
ATTGTTTTTCTCTCTAATCAAAGCATCACAAAAGGACTCAAGAGTGGGTTTTTGGTAGGAACTCCCTAGATCTTCTCTAGTGGCATAAAAGGTAGATACAAAAAAAATATGCACTACCAAGGTTAGAAAGTATAACATATATGTAACACTCATCGTCCAGCTTTATGTTACACTCTTCACCTACAATTCTAAGTGTTTTGAACTTAGAAAAATAGTCTTCAATGCAAAAAATATCACTTGGAACTAAATTAATTATCTACTTTTCTATCTGGTGGGATTGAATAATATCATGTTTACCAAACACAACTTCAAGCTCTTCCCAAGCTTTATTGGGGCATCGAGTCCTTGAAGGTGTAACCTTAAATCAAGAGAGATTGACATTCGAATTAGTCCATGGGATTCATCATTCCTATTAATCTATTTGACATACTTGTCATCATCAATGGATTCTTCTTCTTTTCCCAAGGTAATACGATACAGTCCTTTACTTCTTAATAAATCCTCCATATTGGATTTACATTGGAAATAGTTGGTATTGGTAAGAAAAAAAGTCCTTTACTTGTTAATAAATCCTTCATATTAGATTTACATTGGAAATAGTTGGTATTGGTAAGCAAAATATCACTGGGATAATCCATATATTTTTTTTTAAGTAAAAAAGCAGGTCCTAATATATTGATATTGCAAAGTTACACCATGACATTAAGGTGCCAGTTGTCCCGCCTGTGAAGGAAACCGAGACAGCTAGCCTATCCAAACTAGGATGCAAACTCAAAATATTGCTCTGCCACCCTGCCCGAAGGAAACCAGGGTGTATGGCCAGTTTCATCATGAGTTTGATCATGCTTATGCAATCTCTACCATTGCTATGAGCTAGAAGAGCTACAACTCTGATATACATAAAAAAAAGAAAGAGTTTTGAGCAGTGGTTGAACATGAGAAACTATTAACTGGTGTCCTCATGGTCGTCCTTCTCCTTGCTGCGTCTAACTGGAATGGCGTAAATCTGAGCGCAGGTGGGGCATTGTCGCCTTGGGGTGGTGTTGGAGTAGGTAGCGTAGAGCATGTCCAGGCATTGGTTTATGCGGACAGATCTAAAGATTTGGTCGTCCACCATGCTGCGGACCTCGAAAATTAGATTCAGGTGCTTTGGGTGTAGAAATGGTGGATGGGGTTGTGATTTTTGCTCGTCGTCCTCCTCCCAGTGTGTTTGCTGCTCTCGCTGCGGCCTCAATTCATTAGAAGCCTTGCAGATGTTCTCCTCGTTGCCTTCCGGCAGCTCTTCCTCTACCATACAAGTGGCGAATTCCTCAACTGGAGGGTCGCTGTGACCTTGTATTGCTCTTGGGTTGGGAGTCAGTGTGTCTGCTCCAAAACACACAGGGGGGTTCCAATTGTCCGGAACTGTGAACATGAGACTTTTGAAAAAAATTTGGGGGAGTTCCTCCAAAGGAATCTCCTCCACATACGTTCTGGGGGGCGATTCTGTTCCTTTGGACTCCCTGGGCCTCTTTCGCTTGGCTAAAACTAGAGCTCGCTCAAACCTCTTATGCCTCTTTCGTCGTGAGTCAGCCACGTACCACCCTGCGCCTCTGCGAGGCCTTCCCCTTGCTCGTGGCATGGTTAGAACTAGAACGAGAGCCAGAACGCCCCCTGCGCTATTGTTCTTGCTCGGCTCTGTAACCTTCCAATACATCACAAAGAAACCGAGAATGCTGATAAGGGAGAAAATGGTGGCTATAGCCATTAAGGCTGTGGTCTTAATGCTCTGGCTGGCCGGTCTCTTTGCGTGAGTGAGAGGCCTCATCGAATGGTGGAGGCCGACTGAGTTGATGCCCATCATAAATATCAGGGATATGAGGGTGGATGGCCACCATTAATGGCCCCTCCTGGCGCTGCTCCATGTACCCACCCTGCTTCGTGTGGCACCCCATCTGGGGGTTGGAGATCCTTGCTGGCGAGAGTTTGACACTACTCTGATATGTCTGAGGCTTCAGAGCTGCATGCTTCCCAGAATATCTGTTTGAGTTCTCTAGAAACTCCTTCATTTGCCAGGCAGTTAGCCACTCTGTTTTCCCCTCTCTTTACATGAGAAGGGGTTATGCTGAGGTTGGCCCTAAGGAGGCCTTTGAAGTCCTCGAGCATCCCAGAGAGTCGCTAGCTGGGAGAGATTTTCCCTGGGTTTTCCCCATGGAGGATTTTAGTGATCAGCTGGATGACGATTTGTGAGTCCCCCTCCAAGATGACCCTATGATTGTGTAGGGCTACTGCGATTCGAAGACCTTGTAGTAGGCCAATTAGCTCCACTGCATTGTTTGTAGTCTCCCCCAGATACCCTGCTGCCAGGATTAGGATTTCCCCTTTGGAGTTCTTGATTACAGCTCCATAGCCGGCTGGTCCTGGGTTTCCTTTTGAAGCTCCGTCAAAGTTGATCTTTATGAATCCTGTTGGAGGAGGGGTCCAGGTGGTTGGACTGATGTTTTGGCTCGTAGGTACTCTGATTACCAGTTGGTCGATCAATCTGAGCTGCCATCTTTGTAGAGTGCATTGTTCCTCCTGGTTACATTCCTTGTCCTTTGGTTTCCAGTTATTGCTTCTAACTGTTTCCTTGATGAGCATGGCAATTTTCCCCCAAGTTAATTCTGGTGTGGACTCCTTGGAGTGGAAGATACATTTGTTTCGCTCCTTCCAGATTTGCCAGAGAATAAACCCTGGGAGGAGTTTCCAGATGCAATTTAGTATGGGGTTGTTGTAAGTGATTGAGTCCCAGTTTTCAATAGTGTCTCTGATGCTGCCTCTATTTTGGTTGGATCTTCTCATTATTTGAGCTCCCTGGTCCCATATAGATTGGTTGTAGTGGCAGCCATTGAAAAGATGCTCTTTGGTTTCCTCTTGGTGTTGGCATAAGACGCAAATTGAGGGTCTAATGAAGCCTCTTCGCCTGAGATTATCCCAGGTTAGAATTCTGTTATGGACAATTAACCAGAGGAAGGTGGAAACCTTTGGCCATAGTGCCTTGTTCCAGATTTTGTTCCAAATATTTTCCTTTTCTTGATTTTGGTAATTTCCTTGTAAGTAGTAAGCTTCTTTGACTGAAAAATTACCAGTTGTGGAGTGTCCCCATCTAAGGATGTCCGGGCCTTCTCTATTGGGGATTTTCCTGTGACTTGCGTGGTGGTGCCAGGCTGACAGATTTAAGTTTTCTGGGACTCTTAATTCCTGGCTGGAAGTTTTCCACTGTCGCCACTACTGTCGTAGTTAGATGGGGTTCCATAGATCTTTTACCTTGAGTGGAATATCTTGATTAAGAGCCTGTTGGAGGGGTCTCAATTCTTCTAGATCATTTAGAGGTTTAACTTGTTTCCATGAGTCTTGCCAAAACATTGCACTTTCTCCATTTCTGATCTCCCAAAAAGCATGCTTCTGTATTAGGTCTTTGTTTTTCCAGGCTGTGTTCCAAATGTTTGAACCCTGTATTCAGACATTATGCCTGATCAGTTGGTCAGTCTGCATGGAGGGAGCGTATTTTCTCTTCCAAATTTGCGCCCATAGGGCATCTGGTGTTTTCATCCATCTCCACCACATCTTGGCTCCCATTATCTAGTTGAGCTTCCCTGGGTCTTGGAGTCCAAGGGCTCCCATGCTTTTTGGTGCGCAGACCTTATCCCAACCTACCAATGCCCATTTCTTGTTGGGCTGTAGGACTTGCCAAAGGAAGTTTCTCTGGAGGTTTCTTACAGCTTTGATGATTTGCTTGGGAGCTGCTAGGGCGGTAAAGAGATAAGTGGGTAGGGTTTGTAGGACCAATTTAAGTAGGACCAGTCTGGTTGCTATATTTAATGGTCTGAAGGTCCAGTTGGCCAGCCTGTTCGAGATGGAGAGGAGGAGGCTGTCCCAGGAGATGGATTTAGTTGGTGCTCCTGTGAGAGGAATGCCTAGGTAGTTGGACGGAAGGGAGCTCTTGGGGATGCCCAGGAGTCTGGAGATATGTGATTGAACCGCAACTGGAGTGTTGAAAAAGAAGAGTTTGGATTTGGCTAGGTTCAGCGTCATGCCTAAGGCTTCTGTGAAATCAGAGAGGATGGATTTAAGCTTGTTGGCTTCACGAGCAGTAGGGGAGTTCATGAGAAGGGTGTCATCAACAAATTGACTATGTGAGGGAGATGGCTAGATGTTATGCAGGGGTAGGCCTTTGAGAGAGCCTTCTAGAACCGCTGATTTGATGTAGCAGCCCAGGGCTTCCGCCATGAGTACAAAAAGAAAGGGCGATAGTGGGTCCCCTTGCCTAATACCTCTAGAGGGTGAGAAGGGACAGGAAGGGACTCCATTGACAAGGATAGAGAAGAAGGCCGAAGAGGTGAGGTTCAATATCTAGTTTACCCAATTTTGGTCAAAACCAAAAGAATTTAAAGTGGCTCTAAGGTATTGTCAGTTGGCTTTATCAAATGATTTGGAGAGATCAAGTTTGATTAGCATACCTGGAGCTTTTGTTGACTTGAGAGAGTCGATTACCTCATGTGCTAAAATGACGCTATCCATGATTTGTCTTCCTTCTATGTAGCCGGCTTGTTCTTTAGAGATGACATAGGGCAGGATTGGCTTGAGGTGATTTGCAATCACCTTTGTAATGATTTTATAAATTATGTTACATAAGGCAATGGACCTGAACTGTTTGGGATTTGTGACCCTTTCCTTCTTTGGAATGAGAGTGAGGAAGGTTGCGTTGAGAGCCTGGAGAACTTGGCCCGACATTCGTGATTCCTCTACAACCTCCCAGACTTCCTTCCTTACAATGTCCCAGCAGTGATGGAAGAAGTCAGTGGTGAAGCCATCTGGGCCTGGAGCTTTTTCTGGGGGCATAGCTTTTGCTACTTGGTCCACTTCCTCCTAAGTGATTTGCCTCATGAGAGCTGCGTTCTGTTCAGGGGTCACCAGTGAGGGTATGTGATTGGTGACTCGAGTGATGGATTCATTTCTATCCACCTTGGTTTTCGTTAGGAGGTCCTGGTAGTACCTGTTGAGCTCTTCTTCGATTTGCGTGTGTTCTCTGATTAGGTTGCCCTGTCCATTCTCCAGATGGGTTATTCTATTGATGTGTCATCGGTGTATCATGGTTCTGTTGAAGAATTTTGTGTTCTTTTCCCCCTCTTTGAGCCATTGTACCCTGGATTTCTGTCTCCATAATATTTCCTCTTGTTTTCTTCTTTCCTCTAGCTGCACTTGCAACTCCTCCTCCTCTTTCATGAGCTCAGTAGTTTGAGTCCCTGAGATGAAAGTTCTTTGTATCTCAGGCAGCTTGTTCTCTGTGTCCTAAATGCTTTGGAATATATTGCTGAAAGTATTCCTATTCCATTGCTTTAGCAATTGCTTGAAAATTTTGAGCCTTTGTTGGAATCTGTACATATTTGTACCATGGTCTATTTCGGCTTGAGCCCACCAAGTTTTTGCAAGCTGTTGGAAATCTGGGTGTGTGAGCCAAAATTTCTCAAACCGAAATGGTTTAAATTTAGGTGCTGCCTCTATTGCGAGCTGGAGGGCTATTGGCTAGTGGTCAGATCCACCTTTAGGGAGAATAAGGCTTTCCATGTGAAGGTATCTTTCAATCAATTCCTCCGTCACCAGAAAGTGATCCAATCGACATGCTACGTGCTGGTTTCTTGACCTGCGGTTGGATCACGTGAAAGTGCCGTTGCTATTCTCTATATCTACTAACTTTAGATGCTCAAGAAGAGTTTTGAACTTACCACTATCTTGTTCGAGTTTTTTGATCCCTCCTATTTTCTCCTCCAACGACATGATCATGTTGAAGTCGCCTCCTATGATCCAGTTAGGTGTGGTTGTCGAAGGTTTTATGCGAGCCAGTTGTTCCATAAATTTGATTTTTTCCTGTTGCCCTTGGGGTCCATAGACGTTGGTGATGGTTCCCTCCTGATTCGATCCTGTGACTTCAAAGTGAGTTGATAAAGTGCCTATAGTGGAAAAGGGTCCACTGAGAGTGGTGTTGCTTGGGTTCCAAAGTATGGCTAGTCCCCTTGAGGCTCCCGAGGAGTCTGTTTGGATAGAGTTGCAACCTTTCCATATGCATTGGAAGATGGTTTCAGCCTCCATCCCCGCACATTTCGTTTCTTGTAACATTAGAATATCGAGGTTTTCAGCTTTGATGCAGTCCCTGAGGATCCTCTATTTGGATCTACCATTGAGTCCTCTAATGTTCCAAGTGATGATCTTCATCATTATGAGGGTGGGTGTGGGTGGAGGTATCCCTCCGAGAGCTTATGTATCTGACCTGAATTGATCATGAGGTTGCCGACTTCTTTGATTAGTTGATGTATTAGTTTTCTTCCCCTTCTTTTGTTCTCGCGCGGTATTTTTTTTGAGCCCGAGCCTAATTCTGTGCCTATGCCTAAGCGTGCTATGGATCCCGCTGTTGAATCTAGAAAGAACTTGTGTACCTTTCGGAGTTGCTCTTCAGGGAGGGCTTGCAAATCCTTCTGATTGAGAGCTTCCTCAAGTTTTTCAAGGTCAATAGCTACTAAGTCTTGGGCGTCCATCTGCATTAGGGTGTCTCCGTCTCCATATCCTTTCTTGTCTGGGTGGATCTCTTTATTTGGGCTAGAGGAGGAAGGTATATGGTTCTGTTCTTTGCCCTTTTGCAACCCTTTGTGTGGATCTTGGATTTCCGCATCCTCTGGTAGCTGGCTCAGTATGTCGTAGGCATTCTTGGTCAAGATCTTGGGTTTGGGGTCAGGTACTTGCCTTCTAGGAGGATTTTTTTTCCTGGTCTGGACCGTGGTGAAACCATCTTTTTGCAGGTTGTCACTGGCTTTGGAAGCTTTCTTATTTAGTGGGCAGTCCTTGAACAGGTGGCCATGTTCGTGGCATTTTCTGCACCGGAAAGGAATGTGTTCGTAGTCGAGGGTTTGTATCCAGTCTTCATCCTGATACTCCAGCATTACTGCCCCTGGTAAAGCCTTAGATATGTTCATATAAACACATATTCGGGCATATGAGGTGTATTTCCGCTGCTTTGTGGCTTCTGAGGCTTTGACATATTGACCGATTATATTACCTATTCCCATGAGAATCTCCTCCAGCCAGAACTCCTATGGAAGGGAATACAGGCGGATCTAGACAGGTGCCATTGTGAAGTCCTCCTTGTCCGGGCTGAAGCGCTCTGTCCAAAATATTAGGAATAGCCCTGCTCAGTTGTAGAAATATGGGCCGTTCTCAAAGATGTGATCTCTGTCTTCTGGGTTATATAATATGATTGTGAAGAAGCCTTTGGAGCTGAGCTGAACTTCATAGTCGCTCTTAGGGTTCCACCAGTGTTTGATCCATTTGTTTAGATCCATTTCAGATGGCCAGAGTCCCAAAAATTTGCCAATGAGGGCATGTTCTTGCATAAACTGGGTGTGTTCCCCCACCCTTGTTGAGCTTATAATGTATCTTGGGGATTTTTCCATTTGTGGGATGCATTTGTCAGGCTCCCATCCGCGAGGTGCTTTTGGATGGGACGTGTTGGCCTCCGTCTCCATTTCCTTACTAAATCCCTGTTCTCTGGCGAGGAGTTGTTCGCGTATCTGTTATGGCGGCTCAAACAACGACCATTTTTCCCTTGTTCCTGATCTATCATTGGCCGTGATGTTGCTGTACGAGGGGGGTTTCATCCCCTCTTCGGCGTTCATACTGACGGGTCAGAGCTGGCATCTAGCTGCGCTAGATCTTTGCTGGTGTTTTGCTGTGGTGGATCTTGATTCAGTCATACAGTGGATCGCATAGGCATAGAGCTAGGGTTCTTCCCTGTGGATCCCCTCGCCCCATTCAGAACTGGGATAATCCATATTAAATATATAGAGAATATGGATTTAAAATATGAAACTAATGGTCTGGAATTAAATATCTTGAATAATTAGGTTGTTGAAAAAACCACGGCACTGAAAACAGACTTCATATGTGAAAGTCATGCCCTTTTGAAAGAAAAAACGATAACCAAAGAGCCACGTGGAAGGTAGAAGTTGGTCCATGTGCTGATATTCCTCCTAATAACTTCACTTTTACAAATAAGTTGCTTATGAAGTGACCCACTTTTATGGAATAAATAATGATCACTTTTACAATGAAGTTAATTTATAAAAGAAAATTGCATGCAAAAGAAATAACTTTAAAATAAAATATTAAAGCTACTTTTAGTGATTCACTTTTATAATTTAGTGAAGTACACTTTCCAATGGATGCATGCACTTTTTTTTTAAGTAACGAAAAAGTGACTTGAACTCAAGACCTCTTACTTAATAAAACAATTTTTAACCAAGTGAGCTAGTGCAAAACATATTGTATTGTTTAGAAGGGGGATTGGGGTTGTTCTTCTTCTTGTTGTTGTTTTGGAAGATGGCCTTGGAGAGTCTACTCATAAAAAAATCTTCTTACACAAGAAAAAAATTTTACTTCTCGATGACAATAAGGGTTAGATCTCAGTTAGCTTACTCGAAAATTGCAACTTTCTCCTCTATTTCTGATTTACTGATATCGCATAGAGAACATGACAAAGAACATACATAGACATGAAAACCCTTTCCGATATGTTTATGATTTTACGAGATCGTAGAAGGTGTGGGGAAAATAACATATGCAAATCGAAAAGAGTAGAAACCTAGAAATAAAAAACAAGAAACTGAAATAAAACCAAAATATTAAGTCTGCATAAATTTAAAAGGGCATATTTGAGCTTTATACTTCTATACTTGACTGAAACGACCGTATATTAGGAAAATGGAAACCTTTTTGAGTGAAACAAAAAATATTCCTAGCTGAAACAAGCGCTCCAGATGAAATAGAATAGTCCTATCAGCCCAAAAATGTATGTAAATGGTAGAAACAAGAGATGAGGCACCACGACTTCATGATCTCGATATACATGAGGAGCGGGTCTTCAAATGCACTCTGATACCATGTTTGACAACATGTATTCCAACAGAGGAAAAAAACCTTCAGTAACCACTCATAGAACTAGATAAAAGATCAACACACCGATATTTTCACATGGTAAAACCCTACGGGGAAACATCCACGGCCCTAGCCAATGTGGCCACTTGGAGAAATGTATTGATGCAAAAGAAAAATTTATAGAGAGATTTACAAGAGAGTTTCCCACAATCAATCATCATAAAATGACCCTCCATGCTCTTTAAATAGAGATCATGGACCAATCAGGTGTTAAGCCATAGATCAATGTAGCCATTAATATCAAGGAGAATATGAACCACTAGATCACTCTATGTTGAGAACATATCGTGACCATTGGATTTCCTAACTACAAATGCATACTAAAGAAACACACTAAGACACATGCTTTTACCTAACAACACATTAGACCAAGTTGATCTTAACTAACTCCTAAGTGTCTAAATATCCTAACAGACATATGGTATTAGAGAGGATTCATTGAAAATTTAGATGAAGGGGTTGGCGAGCTCTTCACTGCTAGCTTGACGATAAATGGTATCAGAGAAAACATTGAAGGAAGTTTTTTGCAAAGGAAGTTTAGTGGGAACATTTGTGGACTTGGTGAATGGTACGGTGCAACAAACTTGTTCATCAGATAATTTGCATCAGAATTGTGATAGAGGTTTGCTTGACGGTGTGATGGGAAGGTTGGTTTGGGCACACACCTTGTGCAGAACGAGAGTAGAGTTTATGGTGGAACGAAGCACTTGGATAGGGTGGGTTATCATAGAACTTTTCCCAGAGTCATTGTATAACTTATTGCAAACTTTATTATAGAGGTAAACTTGGTTGGTTTGATTTGTGATGGAGGTCAATGTCAAACCTTTCATGCACACCTTGGAGAGACCAAGCGTAGAGTTCGTTGGGAGAACTAAGCACTTGGGAAAGGAAGATGAACACAAGATTCATTGCACAAATTTTCATAGATATAACTACAAAAGTGATCACATAAGCAAAATGTAGAGGGTGATAACATAAGTGATCGTGAAAGAGGGGTAGTTTTGGATTGTAGCGAGGTGAATCACTTCGATGATTTAGGTGACCTGGGGTGACTTAGATAAGTTCCACAACAAGAAGTTGGTTGGGTGCATTTCCATCATGATGTATTGATGTTCTGCATCATCAAAAATAACATTTGAGTTGAGTTGGGTTGTTGGGATCACATCCTTTGGATGAGGTTTCTCTTCGCAGAGTTACAACAGAGGGTTGGCAACAATATGACTTGAAAGTTGGGAAATGGATGCATGCTTCCTTGAAGTGGAAAAAATCAAGGTGCGGAAATGGAAAGACATTGGAGACACATTTAGCTAGTTGTATGTGAATTTTGGGACTTAGAAAAATTTCTGAAGTGGCCAGATGAGCTAAGCCTTGTAACATAATGGATAGTGATTGAGGTGAGTTCATCTGGAGATTTGGTTACTTGGGAACAAAATTCCAAGACAACAGACTTACAACATGGTTTCAATGAACGATGTCATTGGAATGGTATGGTTGGATTGAGTTCTTGCATTTTCCAAGTGTTGCAGTGAGTTATTTTAAGGAAGACGAATGACTTGGTGGTTCAAGTGCATTGTGTTTCCATGGTGAAAACCGACAGACTTGAGGGTGACTCAAGTGGTGCAGCTTCAAAGAAGTCATGTAATAATTTGGGATTCTTTGGTTGGGAGAACATGCATAGAGCTTGGTAAGACTTACTTGGATGAGTCCTATGATGGAATTATGAAGATTTGGATGCAATTATGGAGGTGGCTTGGTGAAGTTTCCTAACTCTTCGATGAGGTGTGTCACTGAGGTGGTGAGGAATGAAGTCTAAATGTGTCGCATTTGAGAGGGTGGGTGAGGCATCCTGTTTTTTGTTTACTTAGGCAGTTTCATTGGGTCATGTGATGTCTTGACAATCACGATGAAAATGCCAAATTTTGGATTCTTGTGGTAGGTGCAAGATAGGGTCATTCCAAGAGACAAATGGAGGCAACAAAGGATTCAACAAAAAAATATTGACAGTCAACCCAAATGAGTAGAGCAAAGACCAAGTGATTTGGGTGGTGTTCAATCGCCTTTGGTATGGGACATTGGATGAGGCAGATCATGCCTTGGTGACTTGCATATAGTTGTGTGATGAGTCAGAGATCCAACGGGGGTTCTTGGTTGGATTTGGAAGAGTATTGGTTTGAACATTCCTAAGGCATGGAAGTTCTTTGAGATGACTCGTTACACTTGGAGCACTTTGGAAAATTTGTTGGACGTTTTGAGGAGTGAGGTCATGTTGTCCACACTCATCACAGATGTTGAGAGTTGTGTTGAGGTGACTTGAATGAGGGAGGCAAGTTGGATACTTTTCTTCGTTTGAAGGATTGTGTAGATAGGCATATTGCAGCATGAAGAGATAACTTGGAATTATGTGTTTCTCTTTCTTTGGGAAGCGTGGTTGAGGGTGAAGCCTAACCATTCCAAGGCATAGAGAGGAAAACACAACAACATGGATGGGTGATGAAGTAGTGATGCAAAGTCAATCTGAATGTGTCATTCTTGTAGAAGATTGACTAATCATGCCACGGTGAGGATAATGGAGCAAGTTGTCACAGATGACATTATATTGGGGTGACTTCATAGTACAACAAGGTAAGAGAATACCTTTCGTTGTTTTGAGATCGTTGTGCAGATGGATCAAATTGTGAAAGGAAGTGACCGTTTTGTGAATGAGGATGTGCAGACTCAAGGAGTGTGATGGTTAAACTGGCCATTCAACTAGTTCATGAATTGGGTGAGAACAACAACATGAAAAAGGGGTCAAGAGTATAGACACACTAGTAGGTTCTAAGTGCAACACTTGAACATGTGGAGGATCTCCTTGATCAAGATTGAATGATGGAAACAACGATGAGGAAAGGATGGAAACCTACCTTAAGTCTTTGGAGCTGGACAAGGTGACATATATGTGATAGAGATAGCTAAATTTGGGCATGGAGATGCATATTTCAGGAACTTGACACGATAGTTGGAGTAGGTACCCAACTAGTGCAGGACTTGAGGATATAACAATGTGCAGAGACATGGTGTTACAGGAAAATCCCCCTATGGATAGGTGAACTTCCTCTTGGATCTAGACCCGTACAACCAAGACAGAAAGGTGCTAACTTTGGTCACTGACATCTCTTTAAACCTAGCTAAACTAATCTATAGAGAAGAGGAAGAAGATGTACCTTTTTACGATGTTTGTCCTCGCCCAGTCCAAGTTTAGCTTTAATCTTCAAGCTCTTCAACAAGTCCTGCAATCCAATCAAAGAAAAAACATACTTCCTATTCTACCAAGATTAGTTTGAAACTAGATCTATCCATCAAAGACAAGTTCATGTAGATATACACAATCTAAAAGGAAACAGTCCAAGCACATGTATTAATGAGAACTCAAAAGAGATACTTATAAAACCTTGATGAAGTTGCAACAACCTCTTCCAGCTCTCCTTGTCCAACCCCTTGCTAAAATAATCCAGAATAAAAATGACTATGCTTTCACTGATTATCTCCCGTATGAGATCATAAGTTTGATGTCTTCAATGTCCTCTCCATACCACTTCTCATGAGATCATAAGTTAGGTATTTCTCCATTTCTCCATTCTCCCTTTCACTATGAGGAGGCCTCCTTATATAATCTTGGAGAGGCCTAACCACCTTAGAGATTCTTGGGATAGGTTGAGGATATTTCTCCATTACTTGTGGATCCTCCCTAAGATCCATACTTGACCTCAGATTCGAATCAAACTAACTCCATAGATGAGGGGGATTTTCCCCTAATTTTCCTCAACAACCCAAAATTTTCTCAAACAACCCAACACTCCCCCAGAATGCAGCACAGAGCATTGCGACGCTCCCCCAAAGGAGGGAAAGGAGAGCTAGCTCTCCCTATTAGTGGGTAGGGGAGCACTTCCCTTCAAAAGTGAATTTTAAGTGGTTTTCTCAAGGCAAAATGCTTTGTACTCTTTGTCAAGTGATTTCTCCTTCTTTAACCAGTCTTTGAGGGTGTCTTCAAGTGTTCCTTGTAATGTCGTTCAAGAAACGACATAGGAAAGATGATTGTATGATGTATGCGAACCTTGCGACACTTGTTGCCATAATACAACACTTGTAATGACGACAATAGGTCATCAGTGAAGTGAGTAATTTTAATGTGTAACAGATTGCCCCCCAAAGTGAGAAGTTAGAAGACGAAAACTGATGACTGAAGTACTTTGTAGAATTTTTTTGAGCAAGGGTATGGACTTAGAGAACCTGGTAGAAGCTGCATACAACCATCAGACAAATTTTATGATATGTTTCAAACCCAAGGCATGCATACCTATGCTTGAGTGATAAATATTTTCAGGGTATGGCCGCCATAAGATACACTACAGATCCATAATTATACTAACAAAGAGTATAGCCACCAAATATACAATGTGGATATATACTTACATGACATGAACTGATCATAGCCTTGAAAAATACATAGTGGATCTACGAGATGACAAGACATAGCCATATACCAATAGAAAGTGGATCTATGTGACAATATATGTGTCAATATTCAAAAGAAAATTCATTGCAACCTGGACAAAGTACATATCAGAGTGATCACTAAACCTAGGGTCTTCTTACCATTTCCGATGTAGTACGAATCTAACCATGTGAATATATGTCATGATGTTGAACATGGTAGAAACCGCTTGATTACCGGTCAATGCAAGAAACCATTAACAAGCACGAGGGAAATCACCAATGATGTCAATGATTCGCAAGGTACCCTAGTACATTCCAACGAATGTGAATAAATGAGTCGAAGTCGAACATTCGTGGAATCATCTAATCAGAGGTCAATGATGTAAACTGACTATCGAAATCGAAAAGGCCTACCATTGAGGCATGTAGGTCCCAAGGTACTAACTGGTTTCTAAGTCTAATTCCCAGATAATGTGCTGAAGTCAACAGGAACAGACTCGTCACAGTAGGGCCTTGATGTATCCCCCATCAACGACACAAAACTGACACAGAGATGTAAATTGGTAGATCAAATGAACATGGAATGACACAGGTATTGAAACAAGATATTTGTGATGGTTGACTCTTGAGGCAGATACTTCTCTTGAACACTAAGGCACAACAACAGAAACATCACATGGACCAAAACATGATGATGCAATGGATACAATGACTTTTGTCGGGTGACCCAAAGGAGTAAAGAAACTCAGAGGATTCGTTCAGTGCAGAGGTTTAGCAGATTAAAGTGTATGCAAAGACAAAGTGTCGTGTTCAAGGGCGATCGTAAGAGCGACTGGTGATGTTTTCAAAAACTGCTTGGCTTGCTTCCTTCAAAATTTTACCCCATCTAGATAGACAAGTACCTCTTTTTATTTTAACGAGATTGAGGAGGATAACACATGCTCGATATAACTCACCTTCGGTAAGTCCCTCTTCCTTTTTTTAACGAACTGGAAGAAGTAAGGGTTAGGTCCCATATGGGTCCTTCAATGTATATTTTTAACGAGTCCAGAGAAGGTAAACTCGGTGATTTTTCATGTTTAGAGATTCTGAAAAGAACTTAAAGACGACTCCATGGTTGTCCTTTTTCATAATTTTAGTCTCGCGAAGCTGAAAAAGAGATAAATTATCACTCGAAATACTCCCTTTCAAACCTTTTAATGAGTGTGAAAGAAAGCAAGATCACTCGGCAATCTTTTCATGTTTATAGAGTCTGAAAAGAACATAAAGGAGACTCCGGGGGGGTTCCTTTTTCGTATAACCATTACAAGTCCAAAAAAGTGATAAAAGTCTACTTGATTACATTCTCATGTATTTACGAGCACAAGAAAGAACAAATACTAAGCTCGGTAAATTATTCTCATGTATTTATGAGCATGAGAAAGAACAAAGACTAAGCTTGGTATTGGTTTCATTTTTACACAAGCTTGAAACAAAATTAAACTATGCTTGTAAATTCCCAACGTAATTTCCAAAGGTAGGGATACCCATGGATGGTTGGTACTCTACCCTCGTCTTGAAAATCTAGTGGATTAACTCCAGAATGATAATCAAAGGCTGGAGACATGCCCCCCCGAGCTTCAATTCATTCTCTGACTTTGAGGTTGTCACCAATTTCTGTACTAGATGGAGAAAAAGGATAAGGGTGGATGAAATGAAGGTTCAAACACAAGACCTAACGAAAGACTCAACTTGAAGGGAGAGGTGAATGTTTCATTTTTTAACGAGCTTGACACATGAAAATAACTATGCTCAAGGCTCTGGGTTCAATCCCCATATTTCTGTTTCATTTTTTAACAAGCTTGTTATAGAGAGGAAAACTATGCTCAAGACCTCTGTTTAATTTTTAACGAGCATGCCACAGAGAAGAAAAACTATTCTCCAGCTGATGTTTCATTTTTTAGCGATCTTGCCATAGAGAAGAGAAACTATGCCCGTGACCTCTTCTTGATAATGGCTTCCAAGAGGATAATGCCTTGGAAGGAACACATGCCAAGGGACAAACGTCAATCATGGCTTCCAATATATCTTCACTAGATGTAAGAGAAGCACTCTGGAAGGAATACATGTCGACGACCTTGATAAGGGTAGGGATATCTGGCTCTAAAATCCCTATCGAAGAGATCACCATGTCAACTGCTGGATCTAAGTCACAAAAGGATGAACTTACGGTGAGAGTCTTATCTTCATCGGCAACTGAAGGCATGGGAGATAACACCACATAATTGACCTGTGCCGAGGGCGATACCATCTGCATATAAGAACCGTTTAGGGAGCTCATTGGGTTGGTAATCAAGTCAGGACCAACGCATGAAAGTTGATCAATGGATACAATTCTTCCATCATGAGGGAAATATATCACACAGAAAAAAGTGGACACAATAGCTTTCATGGCATAGACATAATCTCTCCCAAGGAGTAAACCGAAATCCAAGGGGTCCTGTACTACCATAACATCAATAAAGACAATTTTCCCTCCCAAAGTTATGGGAAACTGAGGAAGGACTCCTAAAGGGTGACTGGTTCTTCTGTTAAAAGATAACAGATTCTGCATAACTGGTACAAGCTGAGGATAATCGAAAGCTTGCCAAGCAATAGAGGATAAAATACTAATGGACACACCTTCATCTATTAGAATCTGAGGAACACCCTGACCAAAAACTTGTACTATAATATTGAAAGGAATTTGAGAGGGAAGATGAGGTCCAGTTAGCGCACCCCAATCAAAAAGGATGGCCTCATTACTTGGAGGGGATTTCGCGGGAGAAGGAGGAATTCCCCCTGGCACGGTAGATTCTGTATCAACGAGAAAAACATGGGAATTATCGGGTTTACTCTCTAGAGGGAGAATAGGATCAATCGATGGTGGAAGAAGATTGACCACTTTGGCACTCTTTAGAGGAGGAGTGGGATTGACCGACGATGTAACCAGAGCAACCACTTTGGCACCCCTCAAGGGAGGAGTGGGATCGACCGATGGAAGAAACAAATCTAACACTTTGGCACTCTTCGGATGAAGGGTGGGATTGACCGATGAAGGGACTGGATCAGTCACTTGGGTTTCACTTTTCAAATGAAAAGTTGGGCTGATCAATGACGGAACATGATAAACTACTTTGGGTAGTGGTTCAACCGAGGATGAAACCAGATTGACCACCTGATCAACCAGACTAACCGAGGATGGAACCGGATTGACTAGTCGATCAACTAACGATTGGTTGGGAGAAATCTTACGATAACCAGTTGGAAGTTGAAGCTTTTTCAAAAGAGAAAAAGTCTCGTCCATACGAGGAAAAAGGTGAGAGTAATGATCACCTTCACATAACATGCAAGGAAACTTGACAATTTTCTTCTTCTTACCAACCTTAACATCACTAGTTGATGGGGTGTCACCAGTATGTCTAGCAGGGTTCGATGACGTGGAAGACCACATTTCTAAGACCTTGGGAAGACCAGGGCAATCTCTCAGAAAGTGGTCACCCTTACAAAGACTACAAGGGAATTTGGGTTTCATATTTTTTGTTTTAATATTGTCGACCTCATTAACACTCCCGGTATGATCAACATTAGTTGGTTGCTTGGATCCAACATTTGATGTAGTTGGAGGCTTGGTCCCTTTCTGGTTCTTCTTCTTCTTCTCTTTCCGTTTATTCTTCTTCTTATCAACCTGTCTAGTCACGTTAGAGATTTCACTAGGTGAAGAAGGACAAAGGGAAGGAGACCTGACAGATGAAGAAGGAGAAAGGTCAACATGAGGTTGATGTGTGGGTGGTGTGCTTATATATGAAACACTTGCTGCATCCGAAATTATCGTAGTGGAAAACAACCATACCGGTAACCCAATTGTGAGACTTGGACAACTCATAGTAGCGATGTAAGGAGGACTAAAGTTTCCGTAAGAAGGAAAAACAAAAGGTTCCCCCAGAGAAGGGGTTGCTCCATTGGTAGTTCCAGGAATTGACGCCATTAAACAAATATCCAACCTAGAGTCTGTTTGGGAAAACAAACAACACACGCTAAAAATATAGGTGCAAGCAAACAAACAAAACCTTCTCGCAATGAATGCACTAGTTGGTGATGAAATCCAACATCACGAGAACAATATAAGAAGGGGTTGAGATAGAGTGGGTGGAAAAGTTACATTGACGATGTTATTAATAGACTTACATCCTGGTGTAAGCTCCCACACATAAACATGGGTATACCCTCCAAGGAGCCCGAGTGAGTTTGGCCAACGCCGATTCTAGGTACCGTGAAGACTTGCCCCTCCACAGTCACCTTGTGTAAAGACCCTAAAGAGATAGGCCACTAAGGTTATCAACTACAACAATGATGCCTGGGGAAATAGTTGACAGTCTGATCCACATGCAAAGGTAGGGTATCTAGCCCGAAATCAACTTGAAAGGCTTCCACTCATCATTGTGGGTATACCTTCAAGCGACCCCCATAATATGTGCAATCTCTACATCAAGACCAACAAAGCAGGGTGAGTAACTCTGCCAGTCTTAATGTGACCTCGTGATTCACCCCTGTGTTAGAAGGGCTTCCCAGGACAAAATGTAGCAAGTGGATTTCACCGCTCCCTAACTCAAGGTTCTATGTTCATTTACAACTTTGGAAAGTTATCTTTCACACCTATTCCAAATCCCTACACCTTAATCTAATGTAGGTTTGCTACCAGAAAATATAAAAATTTCTAATAAATTTTAGTTTATCGCTTGATTTTAAGTTTGTTGCTTACTCAAGTGGAAAATGGCATGGACTAAATGATGTTTTGACTGACTCTAAACAATGAAAATAAATGAGAATTCAAACATTTCACTTCGATGAAATCTGTATTACAAGAAGGAGAAAACGTTCATCATTCCAGATGAACAATGTCCCAAAATGCCAAAAACCATGCAATTCCGCTACTTCAAAGGCATGCTAGTTTCAATACCCGAAAGCAAGAATGCATCTATCTTCTTTGTTTGATTATAATGTATAAAGAAATTAAATACAAATCTTTTAATTCTCCACAACTTTCAATCAGAAGAAAGAGTCATCAGCAAATGCAAAAGACACGAAGCAACAAAGGTTTCAAACAAAGCATGCTCTCAAAGCATTGAGAAATGAAAGAAAACAAGTAGAAACTTGTTCTAACAAGAACTAAATCAAGGATTCAACAACTGAAAAACATTCAATGAGTACAAGAGAATGCAGAGAAGAATCCAAGAAAAGACAGGGAGAAAGAGAAAATACCCAAATTGTCCCGACAAAACAGGCAACTAGAAAGGGAAATTTCACATTTCTGAAAAAGTTTCAAGCTCCAATCAATACAATAAGGGGTGATAAGTACCAAATCTCAACCTAAATAACTTCAGAAATGATCCACAAAGACTGGGTAAAGACTTCCACAAAATAGGATGAAAAAATCTGAGCAGAAAAGGGCAAGAAACCTCCAAAACAGAGACTAGCACTCCCTGTCTCAAGGGTGCATAGTGCTCCCTAAATCACTATAGGGGAGCATTGATGATAGATTAGAGCTCTGATATGGCCTACAGGGGGGTGTTGATCTTCCCAGAACCTCAAAAAAAGAGCCAAAAAATGCAAAAAAACTCACTAAGAATGCATAAACATTGGTGAAAATGTAAGTGAATATGGGAGAAGGGTAATGGATCATAAACAAATAGTAAAACTCATATAAAATGTGGGAAAAGGGTAGGGAAAAACCAACGAAATAAAAATTTATTTCGATCCCAAGTGGAGTCACCAATTTCTGTTACATGAAAATCCCCCTGCGGACAGGTGAACTTTCTCTTGGATTTAAAACCCTATAACCAAGACAAAAAGGTGCTAACTTTGGTCATTGACATCCCTTTAAAATTAGCTAAAATAATCTATAGAGAAGAGGAAAAAGATGTACCTTTTTACAAATTTTGTCCTTGCCCAGTCCAAGTTGAGCTTTGATCTTCAAGCTCTTCAACAAGTCCTACAATCCAATCAAAGACAAATTTGAGGGTGTGTTGAGTGCTCAACACAAATTTCAAGCAAATTTGAGGGTGTGTTGAGTGCTCAACACTACAAAACCACCATCTCTACATGAAACAAGAGGAAGATAAATCAACATATGTTGATTACCTAGTTGTTGCAATGAGCGATAGTTTAGATGCCCAAACCGCTTATACAAAAATTTGCTCAAGTCATCGTTATGAGCAAAAACAACTCATGGAAAATATGATGACCCAAAGTTGTCAAACTTGTACAACCTAGTAATATCATCGACATTTTCAGTTGCAAGAACATGTTGAGGATATTTTATATCCATGATTGCAACTTGGTGAGGTGAAAACTCTATGATTTTACCTTGACTTGAATGAGTGATTTGATATACCGATAGAAATTTGCAGGAAATACTTGGAATGCATAATACATCATTGAAATGACCATTATCCACCTAAACTATTCCATACCCTACCACACTAAGAGATCTATCATCACTAAAAAACATTTTCTTGGTATTAAATTCATTTAGAGATGGAACATATGGATTTATCCTTGGCCATATGATAAGATGCTCCATAATCAATAAGCCACTCATCAGAAGAAGAAGTAGAAGTTGCATTGAAGGAGAAACCAGAAGTAGAATCTATATTGATGTTGTGCTTCTTCATCGTTGCTTCTAAATCTTCCATATTCTTAAAACATTTGGACTCATCATGAATATGTTTCCCATAAAAGTTGAAATGTATGTTAGTCTTCTTATTTTTAGATTTTTCTCTTTTGTCACCCTTAGGAGTTGAAGTTGGATGAGTGGGTTTGGGACCCTTGTTTTACTTGTTGTTGTCACAATGATGTTGCTTCTTGGGATTCTTGGATTTATCTTTTTGTTGGGCCACTAAGGCTTTGTTGGAGGTACCTGTCATGTTGATCACTCCAAGTTTCACAATATTGTTTTTCTCTCTAATCAAAGCATCACAAAAGGACTCAAGAGTGGGTTTTTGGTAGGAACTCCCTAGATCTTCTCTAGTGGCATAAAAGGTAGATACAAAAAAAATATGCACTACCAAGGTTAGAAAGTATAACATATATGCAACACTCATCGTCCCGCTTTATGTTACACTCTTCACCTAAAATTCTAAGTGTTTTGAACTTAGAAAAATAGTCTTCAATGCAAAAAATATCACTTGGAATTAAATTAATTATCTAATTTTCTATCTGGTGGGATTGAATAATATCATGTTTACCAAACACAACTTCAAGCTCTTCCCAAGATTTATTGGGGGCATCGAGTCCTTGAAGGTGTAACCTTAAATCAAGAGAGATTGACATTTGAATTAGTCCATGGGATTCATCATTCCTATTAATCCATTTGACATACTTGTCATCATCAGTGGATTCTTCTTCTTTTCCCAAGGTAATACGATACAGTCCTTTACTTCTTAATAAATCCTCCATATTGGATTTACAATGGAAATAGTTGGTATTGGTAAGAAAAACAGTCTTTTACTTCTTAATAAATCCTTCATATTGGATTTACATTGGAGATAGTTGGTATTGGTAAGTAAAATATCACTGGGATAATCAATATTTTTTATTTTTTTTTTAAAGTAAAAAAGCAGGTCCTAATATATTGATATTGCAAAGTTACACCGTGATATTGAGGTGCCAGCTATCCTGCCTGTGAAGGAAACCGAGACAGCTGGCGTGTCCAAACTAGCATGCAAACTCAAAATATTGTTCTGCCACCCTTCTCGAAGGAAACTAGGGTGTATGGCTAGTTTCATCATGAGTCTGATCATGCATATGCTATTGCTACCATTGCTATGAGCTAGAAGAGATACAACTCTGATATACATAAAAAAAAGAAAGAGTTTTGAGCAGTGGTTGAACAGGAGAACCTATTAATCGGTGTCCTTGTTGTCGTCCTTCTCCTTGCTACGTCTAAATGGAATGGCGTAAATCTGAGCGCAGGTGGGGCATTGTCGCCTTGGGGTGGCACTGGAGTAGGTGACGTACAACATGTCCAGGCGTTGGTTTATGTGAGAAACTCTAAAGATTTGGTTTTCCACCATGCTGCGGACCTCGAAAATCAGATTCAGGTGCTCCGGGTGTAGAAATGGTGGCTGGGGTTGCGATTTTTTCTCGTCATCCTCCTCCTGGTGTGCTTGTTGCTGTCGCTGCGACCTCAATTCATTAGGAGCCTTGCAGATGTTCTCCTCGTTTCTTTCCGACAGCTCTTCCTCTACTAGACAAGTGGCGAATTCCTCAACTGGAGTGTCACTGTGACCTTGTACTGCTCTTGGGTTGGGAGTCAGTGCGTCTGCTCCAAAACACGCAGGGGGGTTCCAATTGTCCGGAACCATGAACATGAGACTTTTGGAAAATTTTTGGGGGAGTTCCTCTGAAGGAATCTCCTCCACATACGTTCTGGGGGGCGATTCTGTTCCTTTGGACTCCCTGGGCCTCTTTCACTTGGCTAAAACCAGAGCTCGCTCAAACCTCTTATGCCTCTTCCATCGTGAGTCAGCCGCGTACCACCCTGCGCCTCTTCAAGGCCTTCCCCTTGCTCGTGGCATGGTTAGAACTAGAACGAGAGTCGGAATGCCCACTGCACTATTGTTCTTGCTCAGATCTGTAACCTTCCAATACATCCCAAAGCCACTGAGAATGCAGATAAGGGAGAAAATGGTGGCTATAGCCATTAAGGATATGGTCTTAATGCTCTAGCTGGCCAATCTCTTCGCGCGAGTGAGAGGCCTCATCGAATGGTGGAGGCCGACTGAGTTGATGCCCATCATAAATATCAGGGATATGAGGGCGGATGGCCACCATTAATGGCCCCTCCTAGCGCTGCTCCACGTACCCACCCTTCTTCTCGTGGTACCCCATCCGGGGGTTGGAGATCCTTGCTGGCGAGAGTTTGACACTGCTCTGATATGTCTGAGGCTTCAGAGCTGCATGCTTCCTAGTATATCTACTCGAGTTCCCTAGAAAATCCTTCATTTGCCAGGCAGTCAACCACTCTATTTTCCCCTCTCTTTACATGAGAAGGGGTTATGCTGAGGTTGGCCCTAAGGAGGCCTTTGAAGTCCTCGAGCATCCCAAAGAGTCGCCAGCTGGGAGAGATTTTTTGTGGGTTTTCCCCATGCAGGATTTTAGTGATCAGCTGGATGACGACTTGTGAGTCCCCCTCCAAGATGACCCTACGACTGTGTAGGGATATTGCGATTTGAAGACCTTGCAATAGGCCAATTAGCTCCGCTGCATTGTTTGTAGTCTCCCCCAGATACCCTGCTGCCAAGATTAGGATTTCCCTTTTGGAGTTCCTGATTACAGCTCCATAGCCGGCTGGTCCTGGGTTTCCTTTTGAAGCTCCGTCAAAGTTGATCTTTATGAATCCTGTTGGAGGAGGGGTCTAGGTGGTTGGACTGATTTTTTGGCTCGTAGGTACTCTGATTACCAGTTGGTCGATCAATCTGAGCTGCCATCTTTGTAGAGTGCATTGTTCCTCCTGGTTACATTCCTTGTCCTTTGGTTGCCAGTTCTTGCTTCTAACTATTTCCTTGTTGAGCATGGCAATTTTTCCCCAAGTTAATTCTGGTGTGGACTCCTTGGAGTGGAAGATACGTTTGTTTCGCTCCTTCCAGATTTTCCAGAGAATAAGCCCTGGGAGGAGTTGCCAGATGTAATTTAGTATGGGGTTGTTGTAAGTGATTGAGTCCTAGTTTTCAATAATGTCTTTGATGTTGCCTCTATTTTGGTTGGATCTTCGCATTATTTGAACTCCCTAGTCCCATATAGATTGGTTGTAGTGGCAGCCATTGAAAATATGCTCTTTGGTTTCCTCTTGGTGTTGGCATAAGACGCAAATTGAGGGTCCAATGAAGCCTCTTCGCCTGAGATTATCCCAGGTTAGAATTCTGTTATGGACAATTAACCAGAGGAAGGTGGAAACCTTTGGCCATAGTGCCTTGTTCCATATTTTGTTCCAAATATTTTCCTTTTCCTGATTTTGGTAATTGCCTTGTAAGTAGTAGGCTTCTTTGAATGAAAAATTACCAGTTGTGGAGTGTCCCCATCTGAGGATGTCTGGGCCTTCTCTATTGGGGATTTTCCTATGACTTGCGTGGTGGTGCTAGGCTGATAGATTTATGTTTTCTGGGACTCTTAATTCCTGGCTGGAAGTTTTCCACTGTCGCCACTGCTGTCGTTGTTCGATGGGCTTCCATAGATCTTTTACCTTGAGTGGAATATCTTGATTAAGAGCCTGTTGGAGGGGTCTCAATTCTGCCAGATCATTTAGAGGTTTAAGTTGTTTCCACGAGTCTTTCCAAAACATTGCACTTTCTCCATTTCTGATCTCCCAAAAAGCATGCTTCTGTATTAGGTCTTTGTTTTGCCAAGCTGTGTTCCAAATGTTTGAACCCTGTATTCATACATTATGCCTGATCAGTTGGTCAGTCTACATGGAGGGAGCGTATTTTCTCTTCCTGATTTGCACCCATAGGGCATCTGGTGTTTTCATCCATCTCCACCACATCTTGGCTCCCGTTATCTGGTTGAGCTTCCCTGGGTCTTGGAGTCCAAGGCTTCCCATGCTTTTTGGTGCGCAGACCTTATCCCAGCCTACCAATGCCCATTTCTTGTTGGGCTGTAGGCCTTGCCAAAGGAATTTTCTCTGGAGGTTTCTTACAACTTTGATGATTTGCTTGGGAGCTGCTAGGGTAGTAAAGAGATAAGTGGGTAGGGTTTGTAGGACTGATTTAAGTAGGACCAGTCTAGTTGCTATATTTAGCGGTCTGAAGGTCCAGTTGGCCAGCCTGTTCGAGATGGAGAGGAGGAGGTTTTCCCAGAAGATGGATTTAGCTGGTGCTCCTATGAGAGGAATGCCTAGGTAGTTGGATGGAAAGGAGCTCTTGGGGATGCCTAGGAGTCTGGAGATATGTGATTGAACCGCAACTGGAGTGTTGAAAAAGAAGAGTTTGGATTTGTCTAGGTTCAGTGTCATGCCTGAGGCTTCTATGAAATTGTAGAGGATGGAGTTGATCTTGTTGGCTTCACGAGCAGTAGGGGAGTTCATGAGAAGGGTGTCATCAACAAATTGACTGTGTGAGGGAGCTGGCTGGATGTTATGCAGGGGTAGGCCTTTGAGAGAGCCTTCTAGAACCACTGATTTGATGTAGCGGCCCAGGCCTTCCGCCATGAGTACAAAACGAAAGGGTGATAGTGGGTCCCCTTGCCTAATACCTCTGGAGGGTGAGAAGGGCCGGGAAGGGACTCCATTGACAAGGATAGAGAAGAAGGCCGAAGAGGTGAGGTTCAATATCCAGTTTACCCAATTTTGGTCAAAACCAAAAGAATTTATGGTGGCTCTAAGGTATTGCCAGCTGGCTTTATCAAATGCTTTTGAGAGATCAAGTTTGATTAGCATCCCTGGAGTTTTTGTTGACTTGAGAGATTCGATTACCTCATGTGCTAAAATGACGCTATCCATGATTTGTCTTCCTTCTACGTAGCCGGCTTGTTCCTTAGAGATGACATAGGGCAGGATTGGCTTGAGGCGATTTGCAATCACCTTTGTAATGATTTTATAAATTACGTTACATAAGGCAATGGGCCTGAACTGTTTGGGATTTGTGACCCTTTCCTCCTTTGGAATGAGAGTGAGGAAGGTTGCGTTGAGATCCTGGAGAACTTGGCCCGACATTCGTGATTCCTCTACAACCTCCTAGACTTCCTTCCTTACTATATCCCAGCAGTGATGGAAGAAGTCAGTGGGGAAGCCATCTGGGCCTGGAGCTTTTCTTGGGGGCATAGATTTTGCTGCTTTGTCCACTTCCTCCTAAGTGATTTGCCTCATGAGAGCTAGGTTCTGTTCAGGGGTCACCAATGAGGGTATGTGACTGGTGACTCGAGTGATGGCTTCATTTCTATCCACCTTGGTTTTCGTTAGGAGGTCCTGGTAGTACCTGTTGAGCTCTTCTTCGATTTGGGTGTGTTCTCTAATCAGGTTTCCCTATCCATTCTCCAGATGGGTTATTCTGTTGATGTGTCGTCAGTGTATCATGGTTCTGTGGAAGAATTTTGTGTTCTTTTCCCCCTCTTTGAGCCATTGTACCCTGGATTTCTATCTCCATAATATTTCCTCTTGTTTTCTTCTTTCCTCCAGCTGCACTTGCAACTCCTCCTCCTCTTTCATGAGCTCAGCAGTTCAATTCCCTGAGATGAAATTTCTTTGTATCTCAACCAACTTGTTCTTTGTGTCCTGAATGCTTTGGAATATATTGCCGAAAGTATTCCTATTCCATTGCTTTAGCAATTGCTTGAAATTTTTGAGCCTTTGTTGGAATCTGTACATATTTGTACCATGGTCTATTTCAGCTTGAGCCCACCAAGTTTTTGCAAGCTGTTGGAAATCTGGGTGTGTGAGACAAAATTTCTCAAACCAAAATGGTTTAAATTTAGGTGCTGCCTCTATTGCTAGCTGGAGGGCTATTGGCCAGTGGTCAGATCCAGCTTTGGGGAGAATAAGGCTTTCCATGTAGAGGTTTCTTTCAATCAATTCCTTCGTCACCAGGAAGTGATCCAATCAGCAGGCTACGTGCTAGTTTCCTGACCTGTGGTTGGACCATGTGAAAGTGCCATTACTGTTCTCTATATCTACTAACTTTAGATGCTCAAGAAGAGTTTTGAACTTACCACTATCTTGTTCGAGTGTTTTGCTCCCTCCTATTTTCTCCTCCAGTGACATGATCATGTTGAAGTCGCCTCCTATGATCCAGTTAGGTGTGGTTGCCGAAGGTTTTATGCGAGCCAGTCATTCCATAAATTTGATTTTTTCCTATTTCCCTTGGGCTCCATAGACGTTGGTGATGGTTCCCTCCTGATTCAAGCCTGTGACTTCAAAGTGAGCTGATAAAGTGCCTATAGTGGAAAAGGGTCCACTGAGAGTGGTGTTGCTTGGGTTCCAAAGTATGGCCAGACCCCTTGAGGCTCCCTAGGAGTCTGTTTGGATAGAGTTGCAACCTTTCCATATGCGTTGGGAGATGGTTTCAACCTCCATCCCTGCACATTTCGTTTCTTGTAACATTAGAATATCTGGGTTTTCAGCTTTGATGCAGTCCCTGAGGATCCTTTGTTTGGATCTACCATTGAGTCCTCTAATGTTCCAAGTGATGATCTTCATCATTATGAGGGTGGGTGTGGGTGGAGGTATCCCTCCGAGAGATTATGTATCTGACCTGAATTGATCATGAGGTTGCCGACTTCTTTGATTAGTTGATGTACTGGTTTTCGTCCCCTTCTTTTGTTCTCACGCGGTATTTTTTTTGAGCCTGAGCCTGATTCTGTGACTATGCCTAAGCGTGCTATGGATCCCGCTGTTGAATCTAGAAAGACCTTGTGTACCTTTTGGAGTTGCTCTTCAGGGAGGGCTTGCAAATCCTTCTGATTGAGAGCTTCCTCAAGTTTTTCAAGGTCAATAGCTGCTAAGTCTTGGGCGTCCATCTGCATTAGGGTGTCTTCGTCTCCATCTCCTTTCTCGTCTGGGTGGATCTCTGTATTTGGGCCAGAGGAGGAAGGTATATGGTTCTGTTCTTTGCCCTTTTGCAACCCTTCGTGTGGATCTTGGATTTCCGCATTCTTTGGTAGCTGGCTCAGTATGTTGTAGGCATTCTTGGTCAAGATCTTGGGTTTGGGGTTAGGTACTTTCCTTCTGGGAGGATATTCCTTCCTGGTCTGGACCATGGTGAAACCATCTTTTTGTAGGTTGTCACTAGCTTTGGAAGCTTGCTTATTTAGTGGGCAATCCCTAAACAGGTGGCCATGTTCGTGGCATTTTCTGCACCAGAAAGGAATGTGTTCGTAGTCGAGGGTTTGTATCCAGTCTTCATCCTGATACTCCAGCATTACTGCCCCTGGTAAAGCCTTAGATATGTTCATATAAACACATATTCAGGCGTATGAGGTGTATTTCCTCTGCTTTGTGGCTTCTGAGGCTTTAACATATTGACCGATTGTATTACCTATTCCCACGAGAATCTCCTCCAGCCAGAACTCCCGTGGAAGGGAATAGAGGCAGATCCAGACAGGTGCCATTGTAAAGTCCTCCTTATCCGGGCTGAAGCGCTTTGTCCAGAATCTTAGGAATAGCCCTGTCAAGTTGTAGAAATATGGGCCGTTCTCAAAGATGCGATCTCTATCTTCTGGGTTATATAATATGATTGTGAAGAAGCCTTTGGAGCTGAGCTGAACTTCATAGTCACTCTTAGGGTTCCACCGGTGTTTGATCCATTTGTTTAGATCCCTTTCGGATGGACAGAGTCCCAGAAATTTGCCAATGAGGGCATGTTATTGCATAAACTGGGTGTGTTCCCCCACCCTTGTTGAGCTTATAATGTATCTTGGGGGTTTTTCGATTTGCGGGATGCATTTGTCGGGCTCCCATCCGTGAGGTGCTTTTGGATGGGACATGCTGGCCTCCGTCTCCATTTCCTTATTGAATCCCTATTCTCTGGCGAGGAGTTTTTCACGTATCTGTTGTGGCGGCTCAAACGATGGTCGTTTTGCCCTTGTTCCTGATCTATCATTGGCCGTGATGTTGCTATACGAGGGGGGTTTCCCCCCCTCTTCGGCGTTCATACTGACGGGTCAGAGCTGGTATCTAACTCCACTGGATCTTTGCTGGTGTTTTGTTGTGGAGGATCTTGATTCAGTCATGCAACAGCTCGCATAGGCATAGAGCTAGGGTTCTTCCCCGTGGATCCCCTCGCCCCATTCATAACTGGGATAATCCATATTAAATATATAGAGAATATGGATTTAAAATATGAAACTGACGGTCTGGATTTAAATACCTTGAATAATTAGGTTGTTTAAAAAGCCACGGCACTGAAAACAGACTTCATATGTGAAATTCGTGCCCTTTTGAAAAAAAAACGATAACCAAAGAGCCACGTGGAAGGTAGAAGTTGGTCCATGTGCTAATATTCCTCCTAATAACTTCACTTTTACAAATAAGTTGCTTATGAAGTGACCCACTTTTATGGAATAAATAATGTTCACTTTTACAATGAAGTTAATTTATAAAAGAAAATTGCATGCAAAAGAAATAACTTTAAAATAAAATATTAAAGCTACTTTTAGTGATTCACTTTTATACTTTAGTGAAATACACTTTCCAATGGATGCATGCACTTTTTTTTTTAAAGTAACGAAAAAGTGACTTGAACTCAAGACCTCTTACTTAATAAAACAATTTTTAACCAAGTGAGCTAGTGCAAAACATATTGTATTGTTTAGAAGGGGGATTGGGGTTGTTGTTGTTGTTGTTTTGGAAGATGGCCTTGGAGAGTCTACTCATAAAAAAATCTTCTTACACAAGAATTTTTTTTTACTTCTCGATGACAATAAGGGTTAGATCTCTGTTAGCTTACTCGAAAATTGCAACTTTCTCCTCTATTTCTGATTTACTGATATCTCATAGAGAACACGACAAAGAACATACATAGACATGAAAACCCTTTCCGATATGTTTATGATTTTACGAGATCGTAGAAGGTGTGGGGAAAATAGCATATGCAAATCGAAAAGAGTAGAAACCTAGAAATAAAAAACAAGAAATTGAAATAAAACCAAAATATTAAGTCTTCATAAATTTAAAAGGGCACATTTGAGCTTTATATTCTATACTTGATTGAAACAACCGTATATTGGGAAAATGGAAACCTTTTCGAGCGAAACAAAAAATATTCCTAGCCGAAACAAGTGCTCCAGATGAAATAGAATAGTCCTATCAGCCCAAAAATGTATGTAAATGGTAGAAACAAGAGATGAGGCACCACGACTTCATGATCTCGATCTACATCAGGAGCGAGTCTTCAAATGCACTCTGATACCATGTTTGACAACATGTATTCCAACAGAGGAAAAAAACCTTCAGTAACCACTCATAGAACTAGATCAAATATCAACACACCGATATTTTCACATGGTAAAACCCTACGGGGAAACATCCACGGCCCTAGCCAACGTGGCCACTTGGAGAAATGTATTGATGCAAAAGAAAAATTTATAGAGAGATTTACAAGAGAGTTTCCCACAATCAATCATCATAAAATGACCCTCCATGCTCTTTAAATAGAGATCATGGACCAATCAGGTGTTAAGCCATAGATCAATGTAGCCATTAATATCAAGGAGAATATGAACCACTAGATCACTCTATGTTGAGAACATATCGTGACCATTGGATTTCCTAACTACAAATGCATACTAAAGAAACACACTAAGACACATGCTTTTACCTAACAACACATTAGACCAAGTTGATCTTAACTAACTCCTAAGTGTCTAAATATCCTAACAGACATATGGTATTAGAGAGGATTCATTGAAAATTTAGATGAAGGGGTTGGCGAGCTCTTCACTGCTAGCTTGACGATAAATGGTATCAGAGAAAACATTGAAGGAAGTTTTTTGCAAAGGAAGTTTAGTGGGAACATTTGTGGACTTGGTGAATGGTACGGTGCAACAAACTTGTTCATCAGATAATTTGCATCAGAATTGTGATAGAGGTTTGCTTGACGGTGTGATGGGAAGGTTGGTTTGGGCACACACCTTGTGCAGAACGAGAGTAGAGTTTATGGTGGAACGAAGCACTTGGATAGGGTGGGTTATCATAGAACTTTTCCCAGAGTCATTGTATAACTTATTGCAAACTTTATTATAGAGGTAAACTTGGTTGGTTTGATTTGTGATGGAGGTCAATGTCAAACCTTTCATGCACACCTTGGAGAGACCAAGCGTAGAGTTCGTTGGGAGAACTAAGCACTTGGGAAAGGAAGATGAACACAAGATTCATTGCACAAATTTTCATAGATATAACTACAAAAGTGATCACATAAGCAAAATGTAGAGGGTGATAACATAAGTGATCGTGAAAGAGGGGTAGTTTTGGATTGTAGCGAGGTGAATCACTTCGATGATTTAGGTGACCTGGGGTGACTTAGATAAGTTCCACAACAAGAAGTTGGTTGGGTGCATTTCCATCATGATGTATTGATGTTCTGCATCATCAAAAATAACATTTGAGTTGAGTTGGGTTGTTGGGATCACATCCTTTGGATGAGGTTTCTCTTCGCAGAGTTACAACAGAGGGTTGGCAACAATATGACTTGAAAGTTGGGAAATGGATGCATGCTTCCTTGAAGTGGAAAAAATCAAGGTGCGGAAATGGAAAGACATTGGAGACACATTTAGCTAGTTGTATGTGAATTTTGGGACTTAGAAAAATTTCTGAAGTGGCCAGATGAGCTAAGCCTTGTAACATAATGGATAGTGATTGAGGTGAGTTCATCTGGAGATTTGGTTACTTGGGAACAAAATTCCAAGACAACAGACTTACAACATGGTTTCAATGAACGATGTCATTGGAATGGTATGGTTGGATTGAGTTCTTGCATTTTCCAAGTGTTGCAGTGAGTTATTTTAAGGAAGACGAATGACTTGGTGGTTCAAGTGCATTGTGTTTCCATGGTGAAAACCGACAGACTTGAGGGTGACTCAAGTGGTGCAGCTTCAAAGAAGTCATGTAATAATTTGGGATTCTTTGGTTGGGAGAACATGCATAGAGCTTGGTAAGACTTACTTGGATGAGTCCTATGATGGAATTATGAAGATTTGGATGCAATTATGGAGGTGGCTTGGTGAAGTTTCCTAACTCTTCGATGAGGTGTGTCACTGAGGTGGTGAGGAATGAAGTCTAAATGTGTCGCATTTGAGAGGGTGGGTGAGGCATCCTGTTTTTTGTTTACTTAGGCAGTTTCATTGGGTCATGTGATGTCTTGACAATCACGATGAAAATGCCAAATTTTGGATTCTTGTGGTAGGTGCAAGATAGGGTCATTCCAAGAGACAAATGGAGGCAACAAAGGATTCAACAAAAAAATATTGACAGTCAACCCAAATGAGTAGAGCAAAGACCAAGTGATTTGGGTGGTGTTCAATCGCCTTTGGTATGGGACATTGGATGAGGCAGATCATGCCTTGGTGACTTGCATATAGTTGTGTGATGAGTCAGAGATCCAACGGGGGTTCTTGGTTGGATTTGGAAGAGTATTGGTTTGAACATTCCTAAGGCATGGAAGTTCTTTGAGATGACTCGTTACACTTGGAGCACTTTGGAAAATTTGTTGGACGTTTTGAGGAGTGAGGTCATGTTGTCCACACTCATCACAGATGTTGAGAGTTGTGTTGAGGTGACTTGAATGAGGGAGGCAAGTTGGATACTTTTCTTCGTTTGAAGGATTGTGTAGATAGGCATATTGCAGCATGAAGAGATAACTTGGAATTATGTGTTTCTCTTTCTTTGGGAAGCGTGGTTGAGGGTGAAGCCTAACCATTCCAAGGCATAGAGAGGAAAACACAACAACATGGATGGGTGATGAAGTAGTGATGCAAAGTCAATCTGAATGTGTCATTCTTGTAGAAGATTGACTAATCATGCCACGGTGAGGATAA
Source organism: Picea engelmannii (assembly GCA_009831015.1). Classification (NCBI taxonomy): domain Eukaryota; kingdom Viridiplantae; phylum Streptophyta; class Pinopsida; order Pinales; family Pinaceae; genus Picea; species Picea engelmannii. The sequence continues at coordinate 84,591 of ML788810.1, forward strand.
TGGAGCAAGTTGTCACAGATGACATTATATTGGGGTGACTTCATAGTACAACAAGGTAAGAGAATACCTTTCGTTGTTTTGAGATCGTTGTGCAGATGGATCAAATTGTGAAAGGAAGTGACCGTTTTGTGAATGAGGATGTGCAGACTCAAGGAGTGTGATGGTTAAACTGGCCATTCAACTAGTTCATGAATTGGGTGAGAACAACAACATGAAAAAGGGGTCAAGAGTATAGACACACTAGTAGGTTCTAAGTGCAACACTTGAACATGTGGAGGATCTCCTTGATCAAGATTGAATGATGGAAACAACGATGAGGCAAGGATGGAAACCTACCTTAAGTCTTTGGAGCTGGACAAGGTGACATATATGTGATAGAGAAGACTAAATTTGGGCATGGAGATGCACATTTCAGGAACTTGACACGACAGTTGGAATAGGTACCTGACTAGTGGAGGACTTGAGGATATAACAATGTGCGGAGACATGGTGTTACAGGAAAATCCCCCTACGGACGGGTGAACTTCCTCTTGGATCTAGACCTGTACAACCAAGACAAAAATGTGCTAACTTTGGTCACTGACATCCCTTTAAACCTAGCTAAACTAATCTATAGAGAAGAGGGAGAAGATGTACCTTTTTACGATGTTTTTCCTCATCCAGTCCAAGTTGAGCTTTAATCTTCAAGGTCTTCAACAAGCCCTGCAATCCAATCAAAGAAAAAACATACTTCCTATTCTACCAAGATTAGTTTGAAACTAGATCTATCCATCAAAGACAAGTTCATGTAGATATACACAATCTAGAAGGAAACAGACCAAGCACATGTATTAATGAGAACTCAAAAGAGATACTTATAAAACCTTGATGAAGTTGCAACAACCTCTTCCAACTCTCCTTGTCCAACCCCTTGCTCAAATAATCCAGAATCAAAATGACTATGCTTTCACTGATTATCTCCCTTATGAGATCATAAGTTTGATGTCTTCAATGTCCTCTCCATACCACTTCTCATGAGATCATAAGTTAGGTATTTCTCCATTTCTCCATTCTTCCTTTCACTATGAGGAGGCCTCCTTATATAATCTTGGAGAGGCCTAACCACCTTAGAGATTCTTGGGATAGGTTGAGGATATTTCTCCATTAGTTGTGGATCCTCCCTAAGATCCATCCTTGACCTCAGATTCGAATCAAACTAACTCCATAGATGAGGGGGATTTTTCCTTGATTTTCCTCAACAACCCAAAATTTTCTCAAACAACCCGACACTCCCCCAGAATGTAGCACAGAGCATTGCAAAGCTCCCCCAAAGGAGGGAAAGGAGAGCTAGCTCTCCCTATTAGTGGGTAGGGGAGCACTGCCCTTCAAAAGTGAATTTTAAGTGGTTTTCTAAAGGCAAAATGCTTTGTACTCTTTGTCAAGTGATTTCTCCTTCTTTAACCAGTCTTTGAGGGTGTCTTCAAGTGTTCCTTGTAATGTCGTTCAAGAAACGACATAGGAAAGATGACTGTATGATGTCTGCGAAACTTGTGACACTTGTGGCCATAATGCGACACTTGTAATGACGACAATAGGTCATCAGTGAAGTGAGTAATTTTGATGTGTAACATATTTCCCCCCAAAGTGAGAAGTTAGAAGACAGAAACTGATGACTGAAGTACTTTGTAGAATTTTTTTGAGCAAGGGTATGGACTCAGAGAACCTGGTAGAAGCTGCATAAAGCCATCAGACAAATGTTATGATATGTTTCAAACCCAAGGCAGGCATACCTATGCTTGAGTGATAAATATTTTCAAGGTATGGCCGCCATAAGATACACTACGGATCCATAATTATATTAACAAAGAGTATAGCCACCAAAGATACAATGTGGATATATAATTCCATGACATGAACTGACCATAGCCACGAAAAATACATAGTGGATCTACGAGATGACAAGACATAGCCACAGTCCAATAGAAAGTGGATCTATGTGACAATATATGTGTCAATATTCAAAAGAAAATTCGTCGCAACCTGTGCAAAGTACATATCAGAGTGATCACTAAACCCAGGGTCTTCTTACCGTTCCCGATGTAGTATGAATTTAACCATGTGAATATATGTCATGATGTTGAACATGGTAGAAACCGCTTGATTACCGGTCAATGCGGGAAACCGTTAACAAGCGCGAGGGAAATCACCATTGATGTTAATGATTCCCAAGGTACCCTAGTACATTCCAACGAATGTGAATAAATAAGTTGAAGTCGAACATTCGTGGGATCATCTGATCAGAGGTCAATGATGTAAACTGACTATCGAAATCGAAGAGGCCTACCATTGAGGCATGTAGGTCCCAAGGTACTAACTGGTTTCTAAGTCTAATTCCCAGATAATGTGCTGAAGTCAACAGGAACAGACTCGTCACAGGAGGGCCTTGATGTATCCCCCATCAATGACACAAAACTGACACAGATATGTAAATTGGTAGATCAAATGAACATGGACTGACATGGGTATTGAAACAAGATATTTGTGATGGTTGACTCTCGAGGATGGTTGGTACTCTACCCCCGTCTTGAAAATCTAGTGGATTAACTCCAGAATGATTATCAAAGGATGGAGACATGCCCTCCCGAGCTTCAATTCATTCTCTGACTTTGAGGTTGTCACCAATTTCTGTACTAGATGGAGAAAAAGGATAAGGGTGGATGAAATGAAGGTTCAAACACAAGACCTAATGAAAGACTCGACTCGAAGGGAGAGGTGAATGTTTCATTTTTTAATGAGCTTGACACAGGAAAATAAGTATGCTCAAGGCTCCGGGTTCAATCCCCATATTTCTGTTTCATTTTTTAACAAGCATGTTATAGAGAGGAAAACTATGCTCAAGACCTCTATTTCATTTTTAACGAGCTTGCCACAGAGAAGAAAAACTATTTTCTAGCTAATGTTTCATTTTTTAACGATCTTTCCATAGAGAAGAGAAACTATGCTCGTGACCTCTTCTTGATCATGGCTTCCAAGAGGATAATGCCCTGGAAGGAACACATGCCAAGGGACAAACATCAATCATGGCTTCCAATATATCTTCACTAGATGTAAGAGAAGCACTCTGGAAGGAATACATGTCGACGACCTTGATAAGGGTAGGGATATTTGGCTCTAAAATTCCTATCGAAGAGATCACCATGTCAACTACCGGATCTAGGTCACAAAAGGATGAACTTACGGTGAGAGTCTTATCTTCATCGGCAACTGAAGGCATGGGAGATAACACCCCATAATTGACCTGTGCCGAGGGTGATACCATATGCATATAAGAACCATTTAGGGAGCTCATTGGGTTGGTAATCAATTCAGGACCAACGCATGAAAGTTGATCAATGGATACAATTCTTCCATCATGAGGGAAATATATCACACAGAAAAAAGTGGACACAATATCTTTCATGGCATAGACATAATCTCTCCCAAGGAGTAAATCAAAATCCAAGGGGTCCTGTACTACCATAACATCAATAAAGACAATTTTCCCTCCCAAAGTTACGGGAAACTGAGGAAGGACTCCTAAAGGGTGACTAGTTCTTCTGTTAAAAGATAACAGATTCTGCATAACTGGTACAAGCTGAGGATAATCGAAATCTTTCCAAGCAATAGAGGATAAAATACTAATGGACACACCTTCATCTATTAGCGTCTGAGGAACAGCCTGACCACAAACCTGTACTATAATATTGAAAGGAATTTGAGAGGGAAGATGAGGTCCAGTTTGCGCACCCCAATCAAAAAGGATGGCTTCATTACTTGGAGGGGATTTCGCGGGAGGAGGATGAATTCCCCCCAGCACGGTAGATTTTGTATCAACGAGAGAAACATGGGAAGTATCGGGTTTACTCTCTAGAGGGAGAGTAGGATGGACCGATGGTGGAAGCAGATCGACCACTTTGGCACTCTTTAGAGGAGGAGTGGGATTGACCGATGATGTAACCGGAGCAACCACTTTGGCACTCCACAAGGGAGGAGTGGGATCAACCGATGGAAGAAACAAATCTAACACTTTGGCACTCTTTGGATGAAGGGTGGGACTGACCGATGAAAGGACTGGATCAGTCACTTGGGTTTCACTTTTCAGATGAAAAGTGGGGCTGATCGATGATGGAACATGATCAACTACTTTGGGTAGTGGTTCAACCGAGGATGAAACTAGATTGACCACCTGATCAACCGAACTAACCGAGGATGGAACCGGATTGACCAGTCCATCAACTAACGATTGGTTGGGAGAAATCTTACGATAACCAGTTGGAAGTTGAAGCTTTTTCAAAAGAGAAGAAGTCTCATCCATACGAGGAAAAAGGTGAGAGTAATGATCACCTTCACATAACATGCAAGGAAACTTGACAATTTTCTTCTTCTTACCAACCTTAACATCACTAGTTGAAGGGGTGTCACCAGTATGTCTAGTAGGGTTCGATGACGTGGAAGACCACATTTTTAAGACGTTGGGAAGACCAGGGCAATCTCTCAGAAAGTGGTCACCCTTACAAAGACTGCAAGGGAATTTGGGTTTCATATTTTTCGTTTTAATATTGTCGACCTCATCAACACTCCTATTATGATCAACATTAGTCGGTTACTTGGATACAACATTTGATGTAGTTGGAGGCTCGGTCCCTTTCTGGTTCTTCTTCTTCTTCTCTTTCCATTTATTCTTCTTCTTATCAACCTGGCTAGTCACGTTAGAGATTTCACTAGGTGAAGAAGGATAAAGGGAAGGAGACCTGACAGATGAAGAAGGAGAAAGGTCGACATGAGGTTGATGTGTGGGTGGTGTGCTTATATATGAAACACTTGCTGCATCCGAAATTACCGGAGTGGAAAACAACCATACCGGTAACCCAATTGTGAGACTTGGATGACTCAAAGTAGCGATGTAAGGATGACCAAAGTTTCCGTAAGAAGGAAAAACAAAAGGTTCCCCCGGAGAAGGGGTTTCTCCATTGGTAGTTCCGGGAACTGACGCCATTAAAAAAATATCCAACCTAGAGTCTGTTAGGGAAAACAAACAACACACGCTAAAAATCTAGCAAACAAACAAAACCTTCTCACAATGAATGCACTAGTTGGTGATGAAATCCAACATCATGAGAACAATATAAGAAGGGGCTGAGATAGAGTGGGTGGAAAAGTTACATTGACGACGTTATTAACAAACTTACATCCTGGTGTAAGATCCCACACATAAACGTGGGTATACCCTCCAAGGAGCCTGAGTGAGTTTGGCCAACGCCGATTCCAGGTACTGTGAAGAATTTCCCCTCCACAGTCACCTTGTGTAAAGACCCTAAAGAGATAGGCCACTAAGGTTATCAACTACAACAATGATGCCTGGGGAAATAGTCGACAGTCCACTTGAAAGTCTTCCACTCATCATTGTGGGTATACCTTCAAGCGACCCCCATAATACGTGCAATCTCTACACCAAGACCAACAAAGCAGGGTGAGTAACTCTACCAGTCTTAATGCGACCTCGTGATTCACCCCTGTGTTAGAAGGGCTTCCCAGGACAAAATGTAGCAAGTGGATTTCACCGCTCCCTAACTCAACGTTCTATGTTCATTTACAACTTTGGAAAGTTATCTTTCACACCTATTCCAAATCCCTACACCTTAATCTAATGTAGGTTTGCTACCAGAAAATATAAAAATTTCTAATAAATTTTAGTTTATCGCTTGATTTTAAGTTTGTTGCTTACTCAAGAGGAAAATGGCGTGGACTAAATGATGTTCTGATTGACTCTAAACAATGAAAATAAATGAGAATGCAAACAATTCACTTCGATGAAATCTATATTACAAGAAGGAGAAAACGTTCATCATTCCAGATGAACAATGTCCCAAAATGCCAAAAACCATGCAATTCCGCTACTTCAAAGGCATGCTAGTTTCAATACCCGAAAGTAAGAATGCATCTATCTTCTTTGTTTGATTATAATGTATAAATAAATTAAATACAAATCCTTTAATGCTCCACTACTTTCAATCAGAAGAAAGAGGCATCAACAAATGCAAAAGACACGAATCAACAAAGGTTTCAAACAAAGCATGCACTCAAAGCATTGAGAACTAAAAGAAAACAAGTAGAAACTTGTTCTAACAAGAACTAAATCAAGGATTCAACAACTGAAAAACATTCAATGAGTACAAGAGAATGCAGAGAAGAATCCATGAAAAGACAGGGAGAAAGAGCAAATACCCAAATTGTCCTGACAAAAGAGGCAACTAGAAAGGGCAATTTCACATTTCTGAAAATTTTTCAAGCTCCAATCAAGACAATAAGGGGTGATAAGTACCAAATATCAACCTAAATAACTTCACAAACGATCCACAAAGATTGGGTAAAGACTTCCACAAAATAGGATGAAAAAATCTGAGCAGAAAAGGGCAAGAAACCTCCAAAATAGAGACTAGTGCTCCATGTCTCAAGGGTGCATAGTGATCCTTAAATCACTATAGGGGAGCATTGATGAGAGATTAGAGCTCTGATATGGCCTACAGGGGGGTGTTGATCTTCCCAGAACCTCAAAAAAAGAGCCAAAAAATGCAAAACAACTCACCCAGAATGCATAAACATTGGTGAAAATGTAAGTGAATATAGGAGAAGGGTAATGGATCATAAACAAATAGTAAAACTCATATAAAATGTGGGAAAAGGACAGGGAAAAACCAAGAAAATAAAAATTGATTTCGATCCCCAGTGGAGTTGCCAATTTCTGTTACAGGAAAATCCCCCTGCGGACAGGTGAACTTTCTCTTGGATCTAGACCCCTATAACCAAGACAAAAAGGTGCTAACTTTGGTCATTGACATCCCTTTAAAACTAGCTAAACTAATCTATAGAGAAGAGGAAGAAGATGTACCTTTTTACAAATTTTGTCCTTGCCCAGTCCAAGTTGAGCTTTGATCTTCAAGCTCTTCAACAAGTCCTGCAATCCAATCAAAGACAAAACATACTTCCTATTCTACTAAGATTAGTTTATAACTATATCTATCCATCAAAGACAAGTTCATGTAGATATACACAATCTAGAAGGAAACAAGCCAAGCACATGTACTATTGAGAACTCAAAAGAGATACTTATAAAACCTTGATGAAGATGCAGTAGCCTCTTCCATCTCTCCTTGTCCAACCCCTTGCTCAAATAATCTAGAATCAAAATGAGTATGCTTTCACTGATTATCTCCCTTATGAGATCATAAGTTTGATGTCTTCAATGTCCTCTCCATACCACTTCTCATGAGATCATAAATTAGGTATTTCTCCATTCTCCCTTTCACCATGAGGAGGCCTCCTTATATAATCTTGGAGAGGCCTAACCACCTTAGAGATTCTTGGAATAGGTTGAGGATATTTCTCCATTAGTTGTGGATCCTCCCTAAGATCTAGCCTTGACTTCAGATTCAAATAAAAATAACTCCAGAGATGAGGGGGATTTTTCTCTGATTTTCCTCAACAGCCCAAAATTTCTTCAAACAACCCAGCACTCCCCCAGAATGGGGCACAGAGCATTGCAATGCTCCCCCAAATGAGGGAAAGGAGTGCTAGCGCTCCCTGTCAGTGGGAAGGGGAGTGATTCCCTTCAAAAGTGAATTTTAAGTGGTTTTCTCAAGGCAAAAGGCTTTGTACTCTTTTTCAAGTGATTTCTCCTTCTTTAACCAATCTATGAGGGTGTCTTCAAGTGTTCCTTGTGATGTCGTTCGAGACATGACATAGGAAAGATGATTGTATGATGCTTGCGACACTTGCGACACTTGTGGCCAGAATGCGACACTTGCAACACTTGTAATGACGACAATAGGTCATCATTGAGGTGAATAATTTTGATGTGTAACACATGGAAGATTTGGTTGAAGTATGGTCGTAGTAGCAAGATCACAAGAGTTCAAAACTTAGGATAAATTTTGAAGTGAAGTGTGTAGTGAAGAGATCCAGAGATGGGGCAGAGACACCATGGAAATAGACGAATGTTTTTGGGGATGAAAACAACTTGGAGTGGGGGAGGATGTAAGGCCTCCCACAACACTTGCTGAGTGCGCATGCTCCTTAGGCAGATTCAAAAATATAATGGATGAAGAGCACAAGGAAGAAATGATCGATTGGGAAAATGAAAATGTTCTAGTGAGGGAACAAGCACCTTAGGTGCATGTTGGTGACGTGTGGCATGAAGGGGGAACACACCTTAATTTCGTTAGATCGATTGACAGAGAATTGTGTTTCATTTGGGTAGAGGTGGGGAAACTTAGGAGCATGCCCAAGAAGTGGACCCATCTATCCTCGACAACATGGGTGTGCTGGAGAGGTTGGACGACCCCATCGACACTCTGACGAGGAGTCATGACGATTGACATGAAGAGTGCACAAGACAAGAGGTGAGTTCCCAAGGATGGGATGCGACGATCCAAGAAACAAATGGTTGATGGGTGCCCAAGGATTGGATAAGCACAATAGGTCCACATATGGGTGTGACGGTTGGTTTAGTGGGATGATTCATGAAGGGGAAGGATGCACTGAAGAGACACAACGTTTTTTACAAGTGACCCTTGGAGTCCATATAATATTAAGGGGCACACAACCAAACGAGACAAGTTTGGTAAGACAAAGAGACAAGGAGAATAAGAGATCTATGATTCCGAGGAAATTGAAGGGTGGTATCTCCCTCAAGGAGACAAGTCCCTCCACTTTGGAGGGAATTGTGCTGCCTTGAGGAGGAGGGTTCGACGAACATAACTAGGAAAAATTCTCTTGGGACGATTTTGGCTAAGTTTGGAAATATAGGTCTATTGGAGGCATGTGTGAGATAGAACCAAAAATTGGTGAAGTCCGTGGAAATGAAGAGGCAAAGTCTGCGAAAATGAAGAGACATCAAGTCAATGATTGAGGGCACATCTAAGGTGCACCATAGGGGGTTGCATAGACTGTTGCGACCAAGAGTCTTGTGGTGACAAATCTGTTCATAAGTGTCTTAGTGAGGTGAGGCGAGTTGTTTGACTCCACCCTTTTGTAAACCAAGCCGATAGTGCTCATTGTAATTGTTCTTCTATAAAAAATACTTAGATGGGTGTTAGGCATGGTTCATGCCGTCTGCACTATATCTATGTTTCTCTTTTATGTTTTACTATTGTTCTCTTGGATTTTCATATTCTTGGATGTATGCTTAAAAATGACTAAGTGTTAAAGAAGTTAACAAATGTCTAAGTATACAAAGGTTTCACTAGAGTAGGAGTGTGATTCACCGATATCCTAGAATGGAGTATGTGTATGCTCTAGGTAAAGAGGCACAGTCCATACGGAGTAACCTTGGTGTTTTCAAGAAACCAAGCATGAAATGTTGCATTGTTGTGCGCCCTCAAGAGGTGCACGATCGCAAGGCACCCTATGGGGACGTGAAAATATGTACATCTAAAAAGTTAAACCAACATAGATCTATCTTTAATCCTGATCTATCAAGCATTGAGATAAATCAAATTTCTCAAAGTGTAATTTTTTTTAACATTTAATTGAATTAAATGATAAAATAATTTACACTTAAAAAAATTAATAATAAATAGAATTATTTGTATATTTAAAATTATTAAATTATAGATAAAACTTCATTGCAATCTTATTAGTCCCTACCCTTCGGGCTGGAAGGGACTCTTAGTAATCGATTTTCTATTTTTATATTAGTATGGCACATAAAACGAAGCATTTCACCAAAGTTTCAAAATTTTCATATAATTTTAGGAATTGTGTTTGTTTTTAACCCTATGTTTTAAGTTTGAGGCCTTATTTGGCCTCATATCGAGGCCAGGCTCTTCAAACTTAGGGAAAGAGAGGCTTTAAACTTATTTAATAGATACACTGAAAGCCATATGAATTAATGCACTGAAAGCAATATGAATTAATGCTAAGTTGAAATTTAGCATTAATTTGAAACATAAAATGCTTAATATTTTTACATGATTATATCAATAAACAATGCTTATATCAATAAACAAATGGTTGTTACACATTATCTGGCAATCTGCATGCTATTATCTGTATCTAGCAATCAACATGCTATCCATGTGTTATGATATCTTCTCCACTGCTATAGTATTACCTAGTATTCCTACAATTTTGAGGTGTTGAGTCTCTGGCTGGACTCCCTCTCATGGTCGGATCGAATCCCATACAGATTTCACTGCACAAGAGCTACTTTGTTGGCCTGTGTCCTTCCCTCTGGCTACTTTGTTGCTGCTAGAATATGTCTTTCGCTTTCTTTCCTTTCATGTTCTTGCTTTGCAGTTGAATCCTCAATAGAAAGTCGCTGGTGCAAGCCAATACAATTTCTACCATATTTGTGGCTTCCACAACAGAGTATTTTCCATTAAGCCTTGGATCCATGAAATCTTCGAATTTACCACACTCGACCAGGGTTTTTATGGAGCAATGAGCCGATGAAGTCAAAGGATTGTCGTGAAGGATTGTTGCCACTGATGTCCTTCACCACCCCGTGAGAAGCTGTACGAGTATTTTTCCAAAAGCGTAAATATCACTTTGCAGTGTGAGACATCCTACTGTGGCGTACTATGGCGCCAAGTATTCTTGGACACACCTACCACACTTAGAGGGGGGGGGGTGAATGAGTGTGGGGATCTTTTTCCCAAAACTTCTCTATTACATAAAAACTCCTTAGTTAACATTCGACATTTTCTCATTACTCGTTGCTGTCATTTATAATCAGTTAAATGTGAATACATATCAACAACATATATCAACAACATATTATCAACAAATCATCTCTACAAGGAACACAAACAACATAAGATGTATGTACAATTTTTCTTTTTATTATGGACTTCAATCCGGGGGTTTTTCAGCAACAACTGAATAGAGTACAACTCTACAAGAGCACTAGCTCTATATGCAAGACTCATCTTACATTCTCAGCACCAACTGATATGAGGCAATAATCCTCAACAAATATCAATTTGTCAACATAAACAAGTGCATCAACCATGCACCAACCTGTGCCAAACAAACTGTAATCAACTTGTACCAAAAACAAGTGCATCCAACAATGTACCAAGTATATACCAATCATGTGTCAAATACTCATCAACAATGATTCATCAATATGTACAAACATCATCAATTGCTTGTCTCAACCATGACTAGTTTTGCATTAGTCAACAACCCCAACTTGAAATAATCATAAATTTGTACCTGTAATGAATAAATATTTGAAACTGATACATAATGTTCTTCAGTGTGTTTTATGCAATTCCTCCAGGTGGAACTACTTGGAACCTCTCAAAAAAGGTGTTATAGCAAAAATGGCATACCTTGCTGAATTCTGACTTATTATAGAGAGAGACCTTGTAGAGCGTGGCCCGCACAAAATATTTGTTGAATTGATATGAAACTGTTACACAACATGATACAACCTGTATCGTAACCAATACATTTTGTCTCACTAAATTTGGATCTGTTATGAATAAGTTATGACATTTTTACCTGAAACACATGTTTTTGACTAGTTTCAGGACTAGCCACAAACCCTATTTTCCACGTAGTGTAACTACCAAAATACAACGACCCGCAAGATGAATTTTTTACCACAAATACTTGGGTATGTTTTCTCAATTTCATAGCAATTTCACGGTTTGAATCATTATAGAATTTTTTTTATAGAGAAAATGGTGAGATGACCTGTAAATAACATACCTTAGAAAGAACCATCAAAATAATTTATCCTTCCTTGCATTTCGGCCTTCTTTTCTTCACCTTTTCTCAGAATTTCGGCTTAGATGTCCTTGGTTACCTTAGACACATATATATATTCAATATTCTCAAGTGTTCCACACCAAAAATGCTCAATAAGCTCTCTCAAGAAGCTCTCCATCAATACTCCAAAAGATATTCTCACAAGAAGCTCTCCATTGATCCAGAAAAAAGGATGATCTACAGGAGACCATTGCTATCTTATTTATGCTTTCATCCTCTAGGTCACTTAATCCATTTTTAGGTCACTTAACCCATTTCTAGGTCACTTAACCTATTTTTCTTATTTTAGGGTTAACCACTTTCCATAAATAGAAATTTCTCCAATATTTTATCATTCAAATATTCCTTTTTGATTTTCTCAACTTTATCATTTCTTGATTCTTTTTCACTTCTCTTTATTATTTAAATAATCCACCTTGACTTTGTCACCTTACTTTATCATTTAAATAATGATTTCTTCTTTTAGGTCACTTAACCCATTTCTAGGTCACTTAACCTATTTTCCTTATTTTTAGGGTTAACCA
>ML788810.1:97082-112818 GCA_009831015.1 Picea engelmannii
ACCACCGAAAATGGCATGACAAGCACTATCCATCTAGGATAGTTTCACCAACAATTTTCTTGATCTTCATCTCATTATTCCACATACAAGCATGGGTCCTCCAACCATTCTTCTAGGATAACTCAATCCGTAAAGCATCTTCCCATGAGGTCTTTCACCATAAGGGGACCACTTTGGAGTTCATCCATTTCTGCACCTTATCAATCATGATAGGAAAATAATGAGAGCAAGAGTCTTCCAACCATTCTTCTAGGATAACTCAATCCGCAAAGCGTCTTCCCGTGAGGGATTTCACCATAAGGGGACCACTTTGGAGTTCGTCCATTTGTGCACCTTATCAATCATGATAAGACAATAATGAGTCATCTATACATTTTTCCAACAATGCATCATATACCAATGAAACCACAACGATCCATCTTCATCATGTCTCAATGACAACTCATTGATCCATCTTCATCATATCAATGACAACTCATTGATCCATCTTCATCTATGCATTCTCATCAAGGAAAATACATATTATATTACATCAATCATCAATCAATCAATCCTTTGACATCAACCAATCACTTGACATCAATCAATCAAACCATTGGCATCAATGACAACATGATCCAACAAGTATTCCATGGTTGTTGAGACTTTAAGGATTGAAAATACTATGTCGTTTGCGAACAGTCTCTGCAAGGTGCAATCCAATAGATGAGGGCTCAAGTGCTGGTCCAGAAGAATATTTGCAGCTGAAATGTTTTGATGCACGATCGGTTCTGCAAGGCTGTGATGCAGGTATTTAATTCCTGCAAAAGTATTAAAGAAAATCAGTGACAATTTCTAAAAAGCCAAGCTATAGATCTATTTGCAGAAATACTTAAAAAATTCATCCATCTCTGAAGGCATTAGATAAGGAATTTGAAGAGAGTGGAACCGAAGATTAACCTGTCACACCACCTCTCTTCTCCTTGCTCAATTTATAGCCAACCTTGTTGAAATTGCGTCTAGGTGCTTTCTATGTAGGGAACTTATTTATTGTTTCTATTTTCATAGAAGTTGACATGTGTTAGGTGTCCTGCATGTAGATCACAACTACCCACGTGTAAGAAAGTGAAATACTTTACACTCTTTTATTTTCCACCACAATTCTCGATGTTATAAAACAATTATTAAAATATGTGTTATAAAACAATTATTAAAATAAAGCAATTTTTTCTTATTTAAGAATTATTGAATAACATTAGTTTAAAAATATATTTCTTAAGTAGAACGAAGCCTGAGTAATGTCTATTTTGGAGGTGTATATTAGCAACGGAAATACAAAACAATGAGCTCGAAGACAACGAGTGCCGTATTCAAGACATTGTTATACAAATTAGGAAATCTTTGAATGCCAAAGAGCGGAAGGATTGAGCCAATGAGAAAGCTCATAATTCAAAAATTGATGGATATTTTGGTGTTACAAAAACTGTAACAAACTTACAAATCCATGTTTAATAGTCAAATATGAAAGCTCAATTTTCTAAGTTTATAAGCACCTTTGCGTTTCAAAATACAAAAAAACATGGAAATAGGAAACTAGGGATTAATACGCCTCTCCCATTTCCTTCTTCTTGAAAATATGAGAGTATCTCTGTTGATTTCACAATATAAACAAACATGCAAATAGGAAACTAGGGATTAATATGCCTCTACCAATTCTTTCTTGAAAATACGAGAGTATCTCTGTTGATTTCATTGTAGAGTGTCATTGACTTTAGTTATGGACAGATTTAAATAGATTTAACAAAATGTATGTGCCTATTCCATGCAAGAATTCCATTATTAAAGATGGTGAAGCAACCAAAGTATTATTTTCTAATTTTGTAATGTATGGCTACATTTTGGACTACCTAAATCGATTATATTTGATTGACACTCCATAATTTTGGGCATGTTTATATAACATTATGGGAAAGAATCAACACAATGCATGGGCACACAAGATTTGTGAGTATAACTATGCACACAAGAAGTTGGTTTATATATAGCATGTTGATAACTATTCCATTTTGAATCTTGTTTTGATTATTTGTCATGGCTCACCATGCCCTTTTGATGATTTGTATTGGCAACGTGAGATAAAGTTACTGGCGATGCACAAAGGGGCCAAGTAGAAAATTAATCCAAGCATTAAGCCTTTTAAACACTAAAGTCTTCTTTATTACAAGTGTGTCTTCTTTCTTACAGAGCAAGAAGAACTTGTCGAAGGCAGGGACTTGTTGCCTCTGCAACTCCCCTTGTTATTTAAACAATTTGTTTTCTTAATCTTATTACAATTTATGTTATTATATAATTTTGAAATTAAAATTTTATATATAGTTTTTCCATATTTTTATTACTTTCATTTTATTAAATTATATTTTTTTTTCTAATTTTTATTAATATCATAAATTTATAAAATTAAATGATTTTTAAATACTTTTAGTAATGAATAGTTAATTTGTATTTTTATTACTTTTATTAAAACTATTTTTTCTTTTCTAATTTTTATTAATAACATAAATTTATAAAATAAAATGACGTTTTAAATATTTTTATTAATAAATAGTTAATTTGTATTGTATAATATTTTTTTTTTTGTAAATGAGTGTGAGAATCTATATTACTGTAGAAAATAATTATAGTACAAAAAATATGCAGGGACTCTCAAGATTTGCCAGAACGAAAACTAGATCTGGGGTCCCAGGGATGCAATGTCTAATATAGCTAGGTAGGCCTAGGTCGCCACCATGGGAAACCAACCCAAACCTCCGTACTCCAGTTTGAAAAACGCCAGCATAACAAAAACAAAGAAAGCATAAGCATAGTGGGATTAGCTCCTACACTGAGAGACTTGACCAAGGCTCGTCCTGCGCTAGTCCAGGTTGATGGCAGTGCTCTTCATATCCTTCCTTCATTGTCTCGTTCTCCTCCCTCTTCTCCACCATTCGTATCTTTCTGATGCACGTTGGGGTTCCATTTCTGTCGGCTGGAGTAATGTCTATATGGTGGACATAGCGTAAATAAAGATGGAATTACCCTGCCATCCGCTCCAGTTTTTCCTGCTGGCTTCTCTGGCCCTCCACAAGTCTTTTTTCCCCCGCCTCCAGGTTGATGAGGCGGTTCAGAATACTTGTAAGCACCTTCTTTTGTTCTCTGGTTTCTGTCCTATTGGTCTCCCTCCGATCTGCACACATTTTACCTATCAACATTTTTGTTCTCCATGCTTCTTCCACCGTCCTGTGGTAGAGAGTTGTCCTGGGTTGTGTGGCTCTGGGGTCTCTTATCCCCCCCGCTTCCTGAGTTAGTTTTGTCCACGCTTTTCCCCTGCGAGCATTGTTGATTTCGCTCTCCCATATTTTGATGATCGTCTTCCCCTTTATGTCTACCTGCTTGAGGAAGGTACTCTTTGCTTCCCTGGCCACCTGTTCGATTCTTGTCATCCTCCGGGTGCTCTATGGAGGTTTAGTCCTCTGGGGGCCTCTCTTACTGTTGGTTTTCTTCATGCGTACCATCTTCGCTTGCAGGTGGTAGTTTTTACATTGGGGTATTCCCCTGTTCCTCTTCACCTCTTTCTGGTATGTAAGGTGGCCCCTGTAATTGCTTTTCTCCAGTTTGTGGTTCTTTTTGTTATACCTTCTTTTATGGAGCTAACCTAGCTGCGGTCCCATCCTTGCAATCATGGCCTGCTCATCAAGGTGGTCCTTCTAGTCAATATCCTCTGTTCCAGAGCGTGTGCACTTGATGACCTTTCCGTAATCCCTGTGCCAATGCTTTGCCCTGTGCATTGTATGCCATTCATTTCCTTGTCCCATAACGGTACTTGGGTGAGGTGTTCCCAGAGTTGGCCCTGGTCAACCCTTTCGTCCTATGTCTTTTGCTGCCTGCGGGTTATCTATTCTTCTTTCCCACGGGTAGCCTCTATACTTCTTTCTATTGATAGGACCTTGGTTCCGTGCTTTCGCCTGATGTGTGATCTGTGTTTGCATTTGTAGCCTTGTTTGATTGGTGAGAAATCAGATTTTGCCTGGAGCCTATGTGCCCTTTAGTGTCTGTTGCGCCTCCATTCTTGCCATAATATTCCGTAATACTACTATTGTCCCAGTCTTTTTCTGCAAGTTGGGTGCAATCTGCTCGGAATTGACATTGCAGGATGTTGCTCCAGATTGTGTCCAGTTCTGGACCTTCGTTATCGACCCCCTCATTCGCTATTTTGTCCACCAGTCCATTTGCTGAGCTCCGAACCCAGTGCAAATCCACAGTGATCCCTGTCCGCAAGTGCTCCTGGATTTTTTGCAGTAGGTGGGCCAATCGTCAGTGCCTCTGGATTTTTCCCATTCTGGTATCGTTTTAGAGTTTTCTTACTATGTTGATAACTAGCGCGAAATCTCCTTCCACTATGGCGTTTGTCATCCCCTCCCGACTTAGAATCTTTGGACCAGTCTCCAGGGATCTGAATTCTACGATGTTGTTGGTTGAGTTTCCCAGACTTCCAGCATACATCCATATGATGTTTCCTTTACTATCCCTAATTACTCCTCCCAAACCTATTCTCCCTGGGTTTCCTTTCGCCGCCCCATCAAAATTCAACTTGAGGGAGCTTGAAGGTGGCGGTTTCCAGTTGTGCTCAGCTAATTGGAGTTACGATGACCGTTTGCACTGATTGGGGTTGCGTCCACCATTCAGGTGGAAGATCTCTAGGACTCGGGAATCCTGATCAGTGGGTTGCACTCTACCTACCTAGCAATTGCGGCTCTGCACTGTCTCTCGTATCATGGAGATTATTGTTTCCTTGATCTTCCCTTCGGGCCAGCTTTGGTTTCTGAAGATGCTCCAGTTCCTTTCCTTCCATATTGACCATATGATCATTCCTGGGTTGAGGATCCAACATAGGTTCACCTATTCTTGTTCGTTGTAGTTCTCTTTCCAGAGGTTGATGGTTGCGTCAATGTTACCTCAGATCTTGTCGAACTGGCGGAAGATACTTGCCGCCGAGTACCAAAGTTCTGCAGTGTAGGCACATTCATCGAGGAGGTGGTTTGTTGTTTCTTCCTAGGATAGAAAAAGATGACATCTTGATGGATATGTGAATCCCCTTTTCCTTAGTTTATCCCAAGTTAGAATGCGGTTGTGTAGTATTAGCCATTGGAAATTTTTTATCTTTGGCCATTGGGGGTTGTTCCAAAGCTTATCCTAGTGTTGCGCTGGGTCTTTTTGGTCTAGGTTCGCCATATAGTGTCGGACTTCTTTCAGGTTGAATTCCCCTCTGTCCTTTTTTCCCCACCTCAACTAGTCCTCTCCTTCTGTGACTATTATTTTTCATCTCCATAGTTCCTTCTCCACCTCTTTTACTGTTGTTGCAGGCGTATCGTTGTTCTGTGGAATAATCTTGTCCCAGATTCTCCATTTATTACAGTCCATTTCCTGTTTCCAGTATTGGTAGACGTTGATTTTACCTTGCATGATTAGGTCCTGTTGGAGTATCCCTCTGTCCGGTTTCTCCATCCTTGGTTCCTGTTGCCATGCATCCTCCTAGAATCTGGCTATTCTGCCATTCCTGATTTCCCAGAAGCTGTGTGTCTGAATCTAGGCTTTGTTGCTCTAGGCTAGAATCCATATGGCTGACCCTTCCCTGGTTCCTCCAAAGATAATTTTGTCTTGATCATGAATGTCCGGGGCATACTTTGTCTTCCATAGGTTTACCCAAGGTGTAGTAGATTCTTTTACCTAGCGCCACCATATTTTTTCCCCATATGCATTATTGGTCATTTGTGGGTCTTGTAGCCCCATGCCTCCTTTTCTTTTTGGCCTGCAGAATTTCTCCCAAGCCACCAGGGCCCATTTTTTCTTTGTTTCCGCACCTTTCCATAGGAAGTCCCTCTGGATGGCTCTTATTTTCTATAAGATCCCCTATGGAGTGGGGAAGACGAACATTATAAAGGTTGGAATTGCTTGTAACACAAACTTGGTTAGGATCATCCTGCCTGCTAGATTGAGGGATCTATACGTCCAATTTTTTACCTGCTCCTGTAACCTACTTATTATTCCTTCCCAAGTTGACATTTTGTACACTTTGTCTGTCAGAGGAACCCCCAAATACTTGGTTGGGAGTGTTTTTCGTTCAAAGCCTAGAATGTTGGTCAAATTCCTTTGGATAACTAGATTGGTATTGAAGAAAAAGATCATTGAATTAGAGTGGTTGATATCAGCGCCCGAGGCTTCCCCAAAATCTTCTAGGATTCATTTTAGGCTTTGGCTTCCTTGACCATGGGTATGCCGTGGAGTAAGGTATCATCCAAAAATTGTTGGTGTTTTGAAGTGGGGAAATTTTCGAAGGGTTTGAGCCCTGTTATTTCCCTAGTTGCGGTTGCTCTCTTTATGCTCGAGCTGAGGCCTTCCATCATTAGAATGAATAGGAAGGGGGACAATGGGTCTCCTTGTCTGATACCTCTCGTGGGACAGAAAGGTTTGGTCAGGGCTCCATTGATTAGTAGCGAGTAGCTTGTTGTGGATACGAGACTGACAATCTAGTTGATCTAGTGCTGGGTGAAACCAAATGCTTCGAAAGTCTTGACCATATAGTGCCAACTAATTTTATCATAAGCATTTTCTAGGTCTAGTTGTATTATCATTCCCCCCCTCTTCTGAAGCTTCAAGGTGTGAATGATCTCATGGGCCTGGATGATGTTGTCAATTATTTGTCTTCCTTCCACAAAGCCTACATGTTCTTGCGAGATTAGTGAAGGTAGGAGGGGTTTCATTCTATTTTCTATGACTTTGGATATTTTCTTGTAAACCACATTGCATAGCACTATGGATCTGTACCGATCAAGGGTTTTGGCTTCATTTTCTTTGGGTATTAGTGTGATTATTGTGGCATTTAGTGATTTAAGGATGGAGGCAGACCTTCTAGAGTCTTCTACTACCTTGTAAACATCATGTTTGATGGTTTCCCAACAAGCTTTGAAGAATTCCACTGTGAAGCCATCTGGACCTGGTGCTTTCCCACTGGGCATTTCCTGGAGATCCTGGTCAACTTCTTCAGTGGTAATAGGTTTGTTTAGGGAGATGTTTTGTTCCTTTGTGACCAGGCGTGGAATATGCTGGGTTATCCTTTGAATGGCCTTTGATCTATCTTGGTGAGGTTCTTGGGCTATCTCATGGAAGTGTTTGACTAGAGCGGTTTCAATCTCCTGATGTGACTCGCACTCGATTCCATCCTGGTCCTTGATCTTTAGGATTTTATTGTGGGCTCTTTTGGCCATGGTTGTTCTATGGAAAAAATTGGTGTTCTTCTCTCCCTCCTTTAGCCATATGATGCAAGACTTTTGACGCCAGGGTGTTTCTTCCTACTGGCATCGCACCTCCCAATCTTGGGTCATTTGGATCTCTTCCTTTTTCCGGTCCTCAGTATAACCTTCCCGAATGCAGGTTTCTTGGAGTTTTTTAATTTTTTCTTCTATGTTGTTTTTCTCTTTGTTTATATTCCTGAAGGTATCCCCGTTCCACTCTTTGAGCTTGTTTTTGATGTACTTTAAGTTTATTATGAAGTTTGAACATCCTTGTCCCTTTCTCCGGTTGCTCCTCCCACCACCACTATTTGATTCTTTCCTTGAAAGTTGGGTGATCAATCCAAAATTTCTTGAATCTGAAGGGTCTTTTCTTTGGTGTTGTTTGGAAGCCTGCTTCCAGTTGCACTGGACAATGATTAGATCCGCCCCAGGGAAGGATGTTGCAATCTAAGTTTAGCCCCTGCATAATGATTGAATCCGATATAAGGAATCTGTCGAGTCTTGTAGCTATCTGAAACTGGTTCATCCATTTATTGTTCTACGTGAACTAGCCATTCTTAGTTTTGAGATCTACCAGCTCCTCTCTGTCGATGAGCTTTGAAAACTCCTCTGCATCCCTATCCAATCTTCATGTACCTCCTTTCTTTTCTGCAAGTGAGGTGATGATATTGAAGTCCCTTGCCAGGATCCAGTGGAGGTTGGTGGATCACGATTTTATATCTTCTAGGTCTCAGATCATTCCTCTCTTTTCCTCTGGCCCTTGGGGCCCATACACATTAGTGCAGAGAATCTCCTCTGTGTTTTCAATGATTTTCATGCGTACCATTAGGGTGTACCTGGTTGCTTTGGCTTCTATTAGATTTATAATTTGTGGGTTCCACAATGTGAGAATGTCGCCTGACCTCTGGTGGTCTTTGATGGCTACCATCTTGTACTTGCGCCAGTGTTGTTTACTGATTGCCTCCATTATGTCTGTAGTGCATTTCGTCTCTTGAATGAAATAGAGATTTGATTGTTCTTGCTTTAGTTTATTCCTAAGGATTCTTTGTTTTATTGGGATGTTTAGGCCTCTTATATTCCAAGTTATGACCTTCATTTAAACATGTGGGGGGGAGTGGGGAAATATTTTCTTGATCTTACCCGAATTTATCAGTAGCGCTCCCAGCTCCTGTAGGGCTACGCTATTTGATTTCCTTCCTTTTTTCTTCCTCATATTCTTTGGTGATAGCTGTGGTTGTCCCTCCCCGGCTTTGACTCCTAGGTGTCCTATCTCCCCATGTGTGCATTTTTGTCCTCTGGCTTTGGCTTCCTCCCATAGTAGGAACAGGTACTGGATGTAGTCAAGTTGATCTGTTGGTATGTTGTCGACTCCCTGCATTTTCCATTGTTCCAATATGTTCGAAAGGTATATCCCTTCCCTTTCCACCAAGTCCCTGAGATCAGGGTCTTCCGTGCCTACTTCGCTCGGGGTCATTTCTACATCTCCCTCTGCATCTTGCATGGCAGTGTTGTCATCTTTTATTTCTCCGTCCATCGGGGTTGCGCAACTCCCCTATGTCGTCGTGTTGCTTGGCTAGTCGGTAGGATATTTTGTTGCTTGGTCTCTAACCTCTTGAACTTTTATATTCTGTCCCTTTGTTGGTTTGGTCCCTTCCTTCCATTTTATTCTAGGTCTCTTGGTTATTTCTTGCTGAGGTTTTATTTTTCTTTTTATTTTCTCTGTTCCTGGGGTTCGGTGTTATAAGCCCTTCCTCATCCTGCTGTGTTTTGGGGTTTATCGCTTCCTGCTTTTTATTAAGAGGGAATTATCTGATCAAGTGGCCATGTTCATGGCATCTTCTACATCTAAAGGGGATCTGTTCATAATCTATGTTTTGGATCCATTCCTCATCCCTGAATTCCAAACTTATGGCTTCTGGGAGTGCTCCAGAAACGTCCATCTCTATGCAGATTCTTGCATACAATGTGTATCTTCCTTTTAGGGTGGCTTCTGAGGTCTTCACATACTTCCCCAGTTTGTTTCCTATTGCTTCAAAGGTGGAGGGAAACCAGTAGTCTAAGGGTAAGGAATAGAATCTCAGGTAGATCGGTACCTTTTTGAACGTTTCTTTTTTCGGGGAGAAATTTTCTTTCCAGGGTTGCATGTATAGTCCAGATGAGGCATGGAAGTATGGACCTCCATCGAAGACTCTATCCCTGTCCTCCAGGTTCATGAAGAATGCTGTGAAGAAAACCTTCGAGCCGAGGTGGATCTCCACTTCTCCATTTGGCTTCCAGTGATATTTGATCTAGTTGCGCAGAGTTCTTTTTGTGAGCCATAACCCCATGAACTTGCATATGAGCGCATGCGTCTTCATCTGGTCCCTATAGAGTTTCCTTAGTGGGTCCTCCAGTATTACCTTGGGTATCATTGTTGTTTCGGGTTTGCATGGGTTATGCCCTTCTATCTCATTGGCCTTCGTTGTTTCTTGTGTCTCATTCTGAGTCTCCTCAGCGTCTTCTCCCATGGTCTCATTTTTGTTCTGAATTCTTTCTTGACGCTTCCCTGGGTCTGATCCCGAGGTTCTTTTTGCTGGTGTCTTGAAAAATACGCCTCTTGGCCCTTTCCCTCTGTCCACCACTACTTGTTTGTATGAGGGAGTCCCCTTACCCCCCCTTTGGTGCTCATGCTGCTCTCTGCTATGGCCACGACTGTCAAACCCTAGCTCACCGCGACTGTCAAACCCTAGATTCTTTAGGTTACCATGTGTCTCTTCACAGTGTTATGGGGACTATCTCATGCTATTTGTATTGTATACTATTATTATAAAATAATAAATAGTTTTTTATTTTTTATTTTTTATTTTTTAATTCAAATATTTTAAAGTTAAAAGTTAATAAATTTAATTAACATTAAAAAATTTAAAATGTTATCTAATAATTTTCTCATTAAAAATAAAAAAATAAATATAAGTTAATTTGTATTTTTATTACTTTTATTAAAATTATATTTTGTTTTCTAAGTTTTATTAATAACATAAATTTATAAAATAAAATGATGTTTTAAATATTTTTATTAATAAATAGTTAATTTGTATTGTATAATATTATTATAAAATGATAAATATATTTTTTTTTTTTAAAATTGAAATATTTTAAAGTTAAAAGTTAATAGATTTAATTAACATTAAAAAATTTAAAATGTTGTCTAATAATTTTCTCATTAAAAATAAAAATAAGGAATATTTTTTTTAATTCAAATATTTTAAAGTTAAAAGTTAATAAATTTGATTATCATTTCAAAACTTCATAATGATAAATAATAATAATAATAATAATTTTATTTCACCTTGTAATGTATTGTTTTCAATGACTTTATAAAATATTATTTTTAATTTTTCAATAATCCACAAGTTGTTGCAACATTATGTTAAGTGTGGAAATTTTCATAATCAAATCAGTGAACTAGATATACCAATAATTTATAATTTAACAATGGTGTGGGTGGGGGGCCCACTTATGGGGGTTTCTATTTTTCTAGCCTTATCACAAGGAGTCAAATGTCTCATTGGATATTTGAAACCAAGTAAAGAGAGTGTGAGACCCCCCTTCCAACCATTTGAGTTATTACCTCTCCACTAATCTATTAATTTTTATTACTAAAACTTGAGTATAGTTCTTAGAAGGTATACCCTTAATTTGTTTAAGTATCTTTTTTTCTTTTTAAGATGTGAGTATAATCCTTAGAACATATACCCTGAATTTCTTTAAGTGTCTATCTTTAATTTCTAGAGGAATTGATAACTTGCAAGGATTACCTAAGTAAGATCTAGATTCAATTCTGCAACTTTGCCACTTACTAGACATGAGAGCAACTCTTGAAATGCCTATTTATTCAATGGACCTTTGCATTGATTTTCAGAATGATCTTTATCTAAGTCATGTATCTCACCATTCATAAATTGAAAATCTGGCCAATGTCTTGACACATTCTCCACACACTTCCCATTGTCTTCTCAATTACTTGGATGCCTTCCTTTTCGACCCAAACACTACACCAATAATACAATTCTGTGGTGTTTATTAGTGTTAATAAAAGGTTGCAGTCCAAGTTTTATTTAAAGGTAGGAAGCTCATTGGAAATTGTGTGGTACATAACCTTTCTATATCCATACCTTTCCATATCCAACCTTATCCTGGTCTCATACATGCCTAGCTTTCTTGTCATCATTCCTATAACAAATTCTCATCTTTAATTTCTTTGGTTATTTCCTCATAACCAAATTAACATGACATGATACTATGTTAGTGTATGCATTCAAAAGCTAAAAATATTTGATAACTATAACACGCCTCTATCCTTTACCACACCTAGTGGTAACTTATTCCTGTTAATGCACTTAAACAATACCATACTACGTATTATAAAAATTCAATTTGGGGAAATTCTTACCTGAATTTCCATTTGGAAATGATGCAACATAATTTCAAAAGAGAAATACTTACATGTATAGCTTCCATTAAATGAATTTAATGCTACCTGATTAGTTGATGATAGTAGAAGCTCTCATGCCTCTTTATCAGTCCTATAATCAACACTCCAACTTTTTTGTTGCTTCCTTCCATATGCAGCAACATTATCAACAACACTTGCAAACATGCAAGCATTCTCACTTTATGGCTGTCCCAACAAGCCATAACATACTTGCTGCTTCAGTAATTGCAACAACTTCTTTCTCCCTGTATCACTTTTCCTTGTTTATCCCAGAAGTCTTCAATTCTTCCATATTCTTGAATCTTCATGTGCTCTTCATTGTAACCACTGTGCATGATTATTTCTGACCTAAGCACTTTCTAGCCAAATCACTCTTGGCTACCTTTGCTTTTCCATCCAAATACTAAACTGATATTAACCTTCAACGTTTATTTATTTCTTGGATCCATCTATCCCAACTCATACTTGGATGAATTATAATTCCAATCATGTTGTCTTATAGACTTTGGATCTTCAACATCCATTTACTTTTCAGGCTGAACTATTTCATCTCTTTCTTTAATGAATACTTTAGTATTTGATTTTTCTTTCACTCTTCTCTTCTCCTTGCCAACTAGCCTCAAACTTGGATTGCATATCCAATCTCTAGAATACTGTAAGGATGCACATATGCCTCCTTCTCTAGCTGCATAGAATTAATTAAAAGTAATTAATATTGTTTTAAATTTACCATCATAATTTCAAGTGATACTTCCACCCCTTGGAAATGTCACTCATGGATCTATGCCACTTGAGATGGATTCTTCTCAGATACCATCTCTTTTGCATTCAAAACCATGCATAGAGCCATTTTCTTCTTCATGGTTCCTTACTGACTCTCTATAGAGATTCATTTCACTTTTAAGTCTTTTGGCTTTGACATCTCCATGCTATTGTGGAAATATCTTCAATACCTTTGGAATGCATCAACAATCCTCTACTATTCTTTCTTTCCCTCTTGGAGTGTTGTCATGCTTTCCCATTAGCTTGATATCTACCTCATGATTTCTTATTCCATTATCCTATGATGTTCATGGACTTGAAACTACATATTATGCTGATATTAATTTTCAACATTCCACTATTATTTGTATCCCTCTGATCCAACTCCTACATGACCCAATTATGTTTCCAGTCATGTTTTCTGAGTAAGCTTGGATAGTTAACACCAACTTCCTTCTTGAGGTACTTGATTCATCCCTTCCTTATCTGATCATATCAACACATGGATTTGCTTGATGACTATTACTTTCTCCTATCTTGACCAATCCGATTTCAGCCTGACTTGCACAATCCCCTTCCATCATGCCATATTGATGCACCTATGCCTCAACCGACACTCCTTAATTATGTGCACCTTCATTTCTTTACCCTTGAAGTGATGCCCTTCATGCCATGCTTCCACTGCGCACTCTGATAACCATAAGGGAAGAATTAATCTATAATTTCATAGCTAATCCCTGGATATGATGCACTCTTCATCTATATATGCATTAAGCCTCTTTCTTTATTTGATTACTATCATTTTGATAGTCAATTCCTTTTATAATATATCTGACTCCAATGTATGGCTTAATTGGTATATTGGTTTCTTCAGGAGCAAATGCACTTTCACTAAATCATTCACTACATGATCTATTCCTTTTCCCAGATTCCATTGAGTACTTGACTAACATGAGTGGACTTCCTGTAGTGGCTTCCCAAGAATTTATGGTTGCACCTAGATTCATACCTTAACATTTTGTAGTCTTGTCTTTTGACCATCTTATGAAAGATTTTGTCATAACACTCTTTCCATAAGTAACTCTTCTTATATTTAACTAAATTTTAACCTTCTCACCTCTTAAGAACTAAAATTTTTTAACTCTGCAAAAATGTGCAGCCAACAAAATTTGTTAGGATAAATAATTTAACAAATTTATGAAATTATGCACAATTTTGTTCCAATAATGCATCATAATTCCTTCTTTTGATCTCTTGTGAAAATTAACTACCCAAATCAATTTTATGGGTATATAATTAGACTCCTCTATCCAATACCTTTCTAATGACTACTCCCTTGTTCAATTCCGAGTCTTGAACAAAAAGTTATGGTCATTTGAAAATTGTCCATTAATTTTTCTGTTCACACTTCAACTTGGTGCAAATATGCGTTGTAATTATGGATTTTTGTACTTAGTCCATTGGAGTTTTGGTAAGATCTCAATTGTTTTTCTTCATATACATATTTTGGACAGTCTTTCCAAATTTCACCTCTTTCTAGGTTCTGGGCGGCTAGTTACAACCTGTTGAAGTTCTAGGCCAATTCGTGTTTTTGGTTTGGAATGCTATAGGTACCTTCTTTTCCATCTTAAACATTTTTAACATGCCTAGAATTTTAATTCATCTCTAGGAATGCCTTCTATGGTTCAATATATTTCCATAGACTACTCCTACGCCTCAATTTGATTTCGAAGCATAAAGTTATGGCCCTTCGAAGTTAGTTGGGTCTTAAAATTTACCCTCCACTGTTTGTCCTGCAACTTCCTCATAAAAGCTTCGTTTGACGAACAATTTACACCATTGGAAAGCTTTCTCCAGGATATTTCATTTGAGTTGCAAAGAAAAAGTGTACCTTGGTACAAAGTGTACCTTAGTACACTTTGTTCTCGGGGTTTTTGAGTAGCTAAAAATGTTGTTTAGTGCCTCAAAAACACGCTACAAAAAGATGACCTTCAATCAATATAAAATGTCGTAGAAATTCATTGGTTTCTTCTATTGTAGACCATCCAAACGACTTTGTGCGCAAAAAAATGAACATGTACGCCCATATTTAGCATGCACAACAACACCATAAGGTAGTGCATACTTTGTACACCTATAACCGATGTGGGTAACTTCTCTTGCGCGCCAATAACTGGTGCACATTACTTTTGTGTCGCATGCCAATATCTACCGTGCATAATTTTGGTTCATGCACTAATACCTGTTGAGCACAATTTTTGTGTCGTGCGCTAATATTCCACATGCATTGCACTCTACGTGCTTCATAATGTCAAAGGTTTGTAAGCCCCCACCGCGCACCAGTACTCCATACACACCATTAATTAAATTGTTGTGTAACAACATATACCCACATTGCACATGTTATCACCCCATAAATTATGGGAATTAGTTGATGACTTGGATATTATCTGTATCTGGTGATTTTGTTGACAAATGATATTTCATTCTTCAAATAATTTGTGAAAAAAGAAAAAAGAGAAAGAAAAGAGAAAAAAGAAAAAGAAAAGAAAAGAAAAAGAGGGAAAAAAAGAATTGAAACAAAAAGCCCCATGCAATAATAGCAACTTGGTCATACCTTTCAAGCATGACCAAGTTCTTTTAAATTTTTAATGTTGATAGGTTAGTGAATGCATCTGACCAGACTGTCTAATCCTGGTTAGATAGCCCCTAGGTTAGAACCAGTGAATACATCTGATCAGACCATCTAATCCTGGTCAGATAGCCCTTAGGTTAGAATTAGTGAATAAATCTGACCAGACTGTCTAATCCTGGTCAGATATCCCTTAGGAAGAATAATATCTTAACCCAACTATTTAATCTGGGTTATTCGTCTTGTGAAAGTAGGTTAGAATGTAGATTACTGCTTGGCCTGCCTTGCCCAAATAAAGCCAGATTGATAAAGATGTTTCCCTACGACTCCAATGCCTAAGTGTAGTTGAAATGATGTCCCCGTGGTAGTGTATATGAGAAAAATCGAAGAAAAACCCATGTGAAAGCACTAATCTTAAGTTTTTCCTACACCTGACTTTTTCTGCTCCCGACCTATCCTTCATGCACCTTCCAATGATCCATATCACTATGATTAGATCAACGGCTCACAGAAAATCCCGGACCCCCCCTACCGTTCTGTCTTTAACGGAAAGGGGGGGGG
>ML788810.1:112837-125647 GCA_009831015.1 Picea engelmannii
TTTTACGCAGATCTGGACGGTCCAGAACAGAGCGTATGAATCAGCGGATCACATTGGATTTCGGACCCCCCTGCCCGTTCTGCCTTTAACAGAGGGGAGGGGGGTCTGGAATTGTTAATAACTCAGGCGCAGTTCTGGACGGCTTGAAAATGAGCACTCGGATCGATGGTTCACATTGAATTCCGGACCCCCCCCTCCGTTCTGCCTTTAATGGAGGGGGGGGTCCGAAATGGGTATTAAAGAGCGCGCTAAGATCTGCGGTTAGGAAACCAGCGCGCTGATCGACGGATCACGATGGATTCTGGACCCCTTTGGACGTTCTACTTTTAACCAAAGGGGGGGGGTCCGGAATAGATATTTTCCTTTCAGCGGGCCCATGGTCTTACGTGGCATCAGTTTATTGGTTTTCAAGTCCCATCCTTCACATGTTCTCTGATAGCCCGTCACTCATGAACATCACCCTCCACTAAGTCCACTTGTCCCAATTTCTCCCGGGTCTGAGTCCCATCCCATAACTGCTGTCAGTCCCTGCTGTCAGGCCTTACCCTTTCCATTCATGACCAGCCCCCTTCGACGACTTTTACCTCCAATCACCTGCCTCCACGTCACTCCCCTGTATACTTTGGCCACCGTCATCTGCCACTTCATCCCTAGTGGCCCGTTGTCCATTAATAACTGGATAACATACCCGTTGTCACGCTGACCATTTTCCCGCGTCCAACCGACCCATTTTTGAATAAAACAACCGTTTCCCTCTGTATTTGTTTTTCATCCATCGCACCAGAAACCTCCTATTCCTTCATTGCTCTTGCATCGCTTTCACCTACAGTCAGTCGACCCCACTAACGTATTGTTTTTGCAGGTACAGTTGCTGAAATGGCGTCAAAGACAAGACAATCGGGAGAAGAAGAGAATCCTTTCTTTCCTCCTCCGGTTGACCTGGATAAAATTCCTTTGGTTGATAAAGATCACTTGATTGATGATACTATATGCAATTTCAACTTTTCTGATCTCCAGTCGTGGCTCCGGGAGGTTTTCCTGGACCAGAGCGACGAAATTGGACTCTGGGAGTCCAATTTGCCACTGTATCTTTTCCCCCAGATTCATAATTTCCCCGAGTTTTCCCTCCAATGCCAGGCCCACTACGTCCCCGACTAGAAAGCCATCCTTTCTTCATCCGGAGACGTTCTTTTCTTCATCACCCCTGAAGATATCGACCAGATGTTACAAATTACCCGAGCGGAATCTGCATCCCCCTTTAATTTAGAAATCCTCACCGAGCTATACCAGAAAATGACGTTCCCACAGAGAGCTCAGATTTTCGAGCTTTTTCTTCCTACTTCCGCTCCACTCCCGTCCACCAATCCCCCGTATCCTTCTTCCATGTTTTCCATCAAAGGAAATCAAATCATCTCTTCTCTGTGTGCCCTTCTTGGTTACTATTCTGATCAATGGGTAGACGAGCCCATCCTGGGTTTTCTATCCATCTTCTCAAATGATGAACAACCGACCATGCAGTTTGACTATAGCATCTTCTTGGCCAATAATATCCATGAACAATTTGTGAATTTCACCACAGAAGGCATGTTTAGGTATTCATCCATTCTGGCTTACATGTTCATCTATTTTCAAGCCGACAGGTTCAATTTCTCCATGCAGAAGATGGACGCCGATGGAAGGCCCCAGCTAGTTACGTCGTGGACTTCCCTTCTGAAAAATAATTCTGTTGATTATGACTTCACAACGTTCATTGACCAATTTTACCACCCTGTGATGAGTATGTTGCGTGGCATGCCTGAGCCATGAATAAATGATGAAGTCCAGAGAATCCTGCATCTCTCGGACAACGTTCAGACAGGAGACTGGTATTTATGCCAGAATCACACAGAAATCAGAGACTTTGGATGCGAGTTGGCGCCTTATAAACTGCCTCGATATGTACCGGTAAGGATTTTTTCATTAGAATATATAAGGCAGATTATGAATTCTGACGATATTCATTTTGTTTCCCTTAAGAAAAAGCAACAATTGAGAATCAAGGGACAAATCGATCCTTTCATCTGCAATAGCCGAGCCGCAGGGGAAGAAGCAGATCGAATTTTGAAGGAGATGAAATTCTCTACGAGTTTCATCTGGCACTATGATCTGCATGGGATCATTTCAGATATGAGGGTGAAAAACAAAAATGCTCTGTATGCACACGAGTCCAAGTCAGAGATCGAGAAATTCGTGAATCAGACAGTATGGCTGCCTGACACTTTGTTGGACTTGGAACAACAGGAGCCCTCGACAAGTGCACTGCCCTCTTCCACACCTCAGGTCCTCAAGGAGAAGAGGCCCTGACAGGAGTCATCTCCTCCTATAACAGAGGTGTCATCAGAGGAATTTCAAATTCACTCAAAAAAACCGAAGACAGTTTCAATGCCCGGTGCAACAGTAGAAGCTACCAAAGTGACTACCACAGTGACCACCACAGGGGCCAAGCAATTCACTTTACCTTTCGGCTCTAGTCATCTCAAGGAAGTAACAAAAGCATTAAAATCCACAGATTCTCCTTTGGATACTCCGCCAAGTAAGACTGGGCCTAAGTTGGGTATTTTTGAAAAATATGACTTGATCAAGAAGAAGAACCAGACGCTCACCAGCAACACTTATGCATAGTTCCAGAAGCAGTCATCCACAGCCCATCATAGACTTCTTTCGACATTTGATACAGAAAAGGGTAGGATGCATATGGTGTTCCTCCAAGCACAAGTGCCTGATCCCAAGGTAATATCTGATTACAAGAGGGCCACGTTTGAGTTTCAAGCAAAGGATGTGCATCCGGCAGATCAGATGGATCTGCACAAGCAAACGGGGGAGATGATTTTCCACACTTTGGCCCATACTTCAAATTCTGCATCAAAGCTTCGGATAGCTTTGAACAATGCCCAGACCCAACTTAAGTTAGAAAAGCTATCTTCTTTCGCAAAAGACAACAGGATAAAGACGTTGGAGGAGCTGGTCCTCAAGATCGTTTACGACCCGACGAATGTCAAGGCTGCCAAAGAGATGATTAAAAAGAAAAACGCTGACATCGCATCATTGAGAAAACAGCTAAAGCTCCCTCCAACAGAGGACCCACAGGCAAAGGAAATAGCTGAAAAGGAAGGTGGAAAGGATGAAATGATGAAATTACTTCTGGAGAAGAATGCGTAGTTAAAGGAGATGGAGGTGGAGATGGAGAGACTGTTAAAGGAGAAAGAGCAGGCAAAGCCAATGGAAGGCATTCCATTGAGTGCTATCCCAATTGCAGGATTGAGCACAACAATAGTGACAATCATTCCATCTGCAACAGCAGTGCCCCTACCAGAAGGAGCAACAGACCTGGCCAAGTCTATGGAGAGAATGAACCTGCAAGAGTCAGAGATCAGAAGGCTTAAGAAAGAAGTGGAGAATCTCCAAGAGCTAAAGACTTCTTTTCAGACCAGTCTGTCCAAAGAGAAACAGGTGAATGAGCAAATCAGGAAGGAGTTACAGTAGCTCCAGAAACAGACAATGGCAGGAAAAACTTTGGCTGAAGTCAAAGAGATCGTGTGGACTGATATTTCCAAGTCCATAAATGAAATCTGGCCAATGGTTCAAATCATGTTTGAACAAAATGAATTGCTTGAGAGGAGCAAAAAGGCTGTAGAGAAAATCAGAATGGAGTTGGGAGACATGCCAGCCCAAGCTAACGAAATCATAAGGTTCCTGAATTCCAAGACCCGGGAGGAACTCGAAGAATTGAAGATTGAGGACAGGACATAAACCATACTTGAAGTCAAAAGGGTCCTAACCAAAAGAAGTCTCATGCTTCAGCTAGAGGAGAAGATCCAAGTCATGGATCAAGGAGTGCAGAAATTTTTCCGCAAGATAGATGCTCTGCAAAGGAAGGGCCTGCCTGGTATGAAGGTCATCAATGACAAATTAATGACACTCCCTAATTATAAGAAAAGGTTGACTGAAGTGTCTAAGGACAGTTCTAAGTTTGCAGGTATACAGGGAAGTATCACAGGAAAAGCATTCATGGATGCCTTGCAATTGGATATTAGTATCCAGCATGAGATTAAACACATTTTCATCATCAAGCCTACATTTGCTAAGTACACAGACATGGATGAAGTGTATCGGAGACTGCTTAAAGTCACAGTGCCAGGTCATATCAGATGGGAAGAACTGTGTGATCTACTAGACTAGCAGATGAGTTGTCACATCCAGTCACCTGTCCTGTCAGAAGAGGTTGTGGAGGCACCTCGCCAACGGCCTACCCCAGAAATTCAGCATACAGTTGTACTGAGTCATCAAAACAGTTTTGATTAGTTAAGTTAGTTATTCTAA
The DNA here is from genome assembly GCA_009831015.1 of Picea engelmannii. Classification (NCBI taxonomy): domain Eukaryota; kingdom Viridiplantae; phylum Streptophyta; class Pinopsida; order Pinales; family Pinaceae; genus Picea; species Picea engelmannii. The sequence goes on from ML788810.1 coordinate 117,197, forward strand.
AAATAGTAGGAGCACGTCCTAATCAGTTATGACAGGAACATTTGTATTTTGTATTATAAATACTTCATTCTAAGAAGTATTGAGTGTTGTTGATTTGCACACCCTATTGCTATCAAACTGTATTATTTTTGAAAGGATCTACCATTAATAAAGAAGAGGCACTTTACAGGATTCTTGCGCATGTTCACTGGTGATGTGATTTTCTCAGTTAAATGTTTTCTTGCTCTGTAATCATCTTGTTTTTCGATAACTAATATTTAGGAATAGCGTTATGTTGCAGGATTTATCTTTGATACCCTGTTTTCGATTCTAAAGATTTTAATGTTTATCTTCTAACACCTTCAATTAAGAAATTCTTAACTGCTTGTTAGTTGAAGTGGTTTTCCTTATCTTTTCTTCTATCCATCATTTTAATTACTAAAGATCCAGTGAGTGTGTTATCTCGCCCTGTGAAGGTTTTCTTTGGCGTTTATGGTTTTTCTCAGATTTGATTAAATACAGACCCCATAGTCCACTGGATGTGTAAGCTGTCTCAACCAATTTATAAACCCTTTTTACAACAAAACATACTAGTTCTTTTTACCTAGCCTAATATCTGAAGTTAAAACAAAGCTAAATCTTATAGAGAGATCCCTCTCTGAAGCTGGAAGGGCTAGATCCCAGCTTTAAAAGTGGTTGGTTAAGGTTACCTTCATAGATTTCTTCTTTTTCAACCTCTAGGAAATTTACCAAGTGCTAACATAAATGGTGACTCCACTGGGGAAGAACTAAAACTGACAATCTCACGACTTCTTTCCCCTAACGAAAGTTTGACTCTGAGAAGAAAGTAACGTCTAGAGGTTGATTAACTCTGCACATATTATTTTCAGTGTCTCTCTTAGAACCCTTTGTTCCTCTATGACTGTCCCTGCAGCAGTACAACCTAATATCGAGCCTGGACTGGCGAATCAAACTCATATTGCATCAAACCTTTTTGACGTAATCCTCAAAACTGCCAATAACCGGGAAGAACTCGAACATTCATGGGAAGACATTGAACGAGACATAGCTTCTCAGGAACAATTGGAAGCTAGACGACGTCAACGCATAAATCTCCCCTAGTTTCTTTCACCATAAAATTAAATAAAAATATATATATATGTTTAAAAACAAAAAAGAGTTCTGGCTCCCAAGAAAGTTCACACTCGATCTCATCCAGACCCAGAACCATCTACAGTGATAGATAACCCTGAGCAGTTGTTGAGGTGAAAGACCTTTGCTTCCATTTCAGCGAGTAGTACTCCCCTTAACAAGTCTCCTTCCTTTTTCGGAGAACCAGATAACTTACAAAACCTTGATCTTGAGCCTTTTCCGCAATGAAACCTGAATAGAACATGGTCTGAAACTTTTGTGTCTAAGCTCATCTTTGACCCAACTGTGGTGCAACCCCAAACCCCTGAAGTTTTGTCTCCTACAACTAAACTACAAATCAATATTTCAGCACCGCCTAGTCCTTCGGCGTCCTCGTCTTCCGCCGCTACCTCTCCCACCACCTAGGTCGTCGTCCCACCTCCTTCGCCCGTCATGGCAGCTCGATATGATCCTTTGGTGTTGGCCGCACCGCCACATGCCATGCCCCAAGACTACCAGACTAGGCTTCCACAGTTCGATGCTACTGGACCTTTAAACGCACAACAACATGTGGATAAAATGAACGACTACTTGGATTTACAAGAAGTTGACGAAGTCGACGTTCAAATGAGACTGTTTGCCCAGAGTCTGACAGGGGACGTCAAGAAATGGTTCAAAGCCTTACCCGCCGCATCAATCCCTAACCTCGTCGCATTTCAACGAAGCTTTCTTGACAGATGGGAGGTAAAGAAAAACCCTCTCCAAATACTGTCAAAATATGAAAATATTAAAAGAAATCAAGGTGAAACGGTCCAAGATGATTGCACCCGTTTTAACAATTTGTATAATGCAATCCCAACTGAAATTAAACCTCCCCCGGGTTTGACATTGATTAAATTCCCTGATGGATTCGATGCTGACATGTCTTATCAATTAAGAGAAAGAAATGCTGCCACCCTTGAAGACATGCAGAAAAGTGCTATTAGTGTGGAAGCTAATCTGTTGGCAAAACGGGCACGTCAAAGGACAAAAAGGAGAGTCACGATCAAAGAAGAACCTTCCACGTCGACCACAGATTACAAACTAGATTCTTTGTCTCGAACGGTGGAATTTATGATGGAAAGTATGAATTTATCTGATAGAAACCCTCCAAGGGACAACACACCTGCTCCCCAGATTCGAAACCCCAATTTTAGAAGAAACCCTCCTCAAATCAGGCAAAAGGATCCAAGAGACCAAAGAGATCAGAGAGATCCTAGGGATCAAAGAGAACAAAGAGGCCCAGATCAACCGATTAGACCTCCTCTACAGGAAAACTATGCTAATGATGGGGGGGAAGTGATTGAAGAATTGGAGGACACTCATATCAACCTCATGGGAATTCATGACAATGAGGCCATTTTCCTTACTCAAGAAGAGTAGGAACTGTTTCTGCTAAACCAAACAAAGGTAAGTAAAGAAACCGAAGAAGCTGGACAACCAAACTTGGAGGATGCTATTCTGGAGGTACACCGGAAGTACAACCTGCAGAGTAAGAATACAGAAGGAAATTCCTCGAAAAAGACTACCGAAACGCAGAAAGTAGCTGAGACTGAGAAAACCCTTGAGCCAACTACTGCTGGAAAATCTTCTGAGAAGGGTAAAGCTGATGCTCCAGTGAAGAAAAACATCACCATACTGAAAATACCAGCACAACCCAAATTTGCGCCCAGTTCTTCTGAGCAGAAGAATATGGGCAACCAACCAGAATCAGTAAGTCAGACCCGAACTCCGGCGCCTTTTAGCCTGGAGGCAGAATTGGCCAAAATCAAAATTCCTATCCCACTTACAGAGTTGATGACCAGAGGCGGTTATCATTCACAGGTACTAAAAGCATTAGCCATTGAACCCGACATAGGCACCAAGGCCTTGACTATTGGATCAATGACTCATTCAAACACTGTAAATCTTGCTGACGATCACCCCGAACTCCTTTTCGGACCTGAAGTGAATGGCCGAGACGATACCGGTGATGTAGCTCCCTTTTACATTAGTTTGAACATACATTATTTAATATTACATAACGCCATGTTGGATTCAGGTGCATCACATAATCTAATGCCTAAAGCAGTAATGGAAAAACTGGGATTGGAGGTCACTAGGCCTTACAAAGATCTACACTCGTTTGACTCCAGCAAAGTCAAATGTATTGGTTTGATCAAAGATTTGTGCATCACCCTGGTTCAGATCCCTTCGAAAAGCATGGTAATGGACGTGGTAGTTGCAGACATCCCACCAAAGTATGGTATGTTGCTGTCCCGGTCTTGGGGAGCTAAGTTGAAAGGAACCTTGCAGCTGGATATGTCTTACGCCACTATCCCAGTGTTTGGACAACAGAGGAGGTTATACAGAGAAACACTGATGAAGTATATGGTCAGTAGTCAAGAGAAACCTCATAATTACCCCCTTTACTCTGCCCATTCAGATTTAGATTCATTCATCTTGTACAATGATGGTGATACCGAAGAGCAAGATACTTAGCTGATAGAAGATGTAGCTAGTCAAGATGAAGGTCCAGAAAGAGGTGAGGCAACAAAGATGGAAAATGTAATCACAGAAGATTTCCCTGCTGATTTCTGGAGCATGGATTTCGATGGAGCTGTGAATAAAGAAGGAGCAGGAGTTGGTGTCTGGTTGCATAATCATCGAAAAAGGTATTCAGAAAATCATTCCTATAAGTTAAATTTCCACTGCACTAACAACGTTGCTGAGTATGAAGCTTTGATGCTCGGTCTGAAGCTGTTGAAAAAAGTTGGTGCTAAGCAAATAATGGTAAGGGGTGATTCTGAATTAATTATTAAACAAATTAAAGGTGAATATGCTGCTAAACATCCACGTCTTAGAGCCTACAGAAATGCTATTCTCGATGCGTTGAAGTGTTTTAACGAGGTTGACTTGCAGGTAATGCCGAGAGGACAGAATATTCTGGCCGACAGGTTAGCTACGTCAGCTGCGTCCTGCAAGATTCCTTTCCGCCAAACTCGCCCATACACTGTTGAGGTAAAATGCAGACCGACAGTCCCCGATAATATCAGGTACTGGCAAGTGTTTGGAAATGACGATTAGATAGAGGACTTTCTGCAATGCAAGAACGATTTTGAATGTACAAACATAGATGTAGAAAATGAAAACGAAAATATAAATAACTCTGAATTTGAAATAGATAGTGTTAATACTGTAAATATAGTAGATATAGAAGATACAGTAGATTCAAGAGAGTTAGGGGATGACTAAGTGGATGCCGATGTTTTACAACTGAAAAGCAATGTTTTACCTAGAGGTCTTGTCCCTTTAGAAGATCTGTTTGACAGTGACGATGTAGCTAAGAAACAAAAAATAGAAGCTCATGGGCAAGAGGTAGCGGATTGCAATATAGGAACTGACGAGAAGCCTAGGATGGTCAAACTGTCCAAATCTTTACCCCCAGAACAAAAGCTTAAGTACATTGAACTATTCGAAGAATATTCAGATGTTTTTGCCTGGGGCTATGAAGATTTGAAAGCCTATGAAACCAACATTATACAACATAGGATTCCCATAAAGGAAGATCAGAAACCGTTTAGGCAGAAACTTAGGAGGATAAATCCCAAGTTGCTTCCTTTGATAGAAAAGGAAATCAAGAAAATGTATGATGCCAAGATCATAGTCCCGCTACGTTTCTCTAAGTGGGTTTCTAATTTAGTCCCTACACACAAGAAAACCGGTGAAATCAGACTCTGCATAGATTTCAGAAATCTGAACAAAGCATCCTTGAAGGATAATTACCCCTTTCCTAAAATGGATCACCTCCTGCAAAGTGTGGTCGGGTCCAGTTGAATTTCTCTATTAGATGGTTTCTCAGGCTACAACCAGGTCCTAGTTCACCCCGACGATCAGGAAAAAACCGCTTTCACCACACCATGGGGCACTTTCCTGTATGTGAAGATGCCTTTTGGTCTGATGAACGCAGGAGAAACCTTCCATAGGGCAATGGACATCGCCTTTGTTGAAGATTCAGGTAAGTTTATTGTCGTTTATTTAGATGATGTGACTGTCTTTTCCCAATCTGACGATGAACACCTGCGGCACCTTAGACGAGTTTTCGAAAAATGTAGAAGGTTCAGGATTTCATTAAATCCCAAGAAATGTCTTTTTGGATTAGAAGAGGGTAAATTGTTGGGACATATCATCTCTAAAGAGGGAATCAGAATTGATCCCAGCAGGATAGAGGCCCTACTAAAGATAGAACACCCTAGAAACCTTAAAGAAGTACAGTCATTTATAGGGAAAATTAACTTTCTTCGAAGATTCATTCCTAATCTGGCTGAGCTCCTCCGAAAAATTACGAACATGCTAAAAAAGGACGCTAAGATAAAATGGGACTCTGAAGCTAGGCAATCATTTGAACAAGTCAAACGAGCACTCACAGAAGCCCCAGTTTTGATTAGTCCCGATTTCACTAAAGATTTCTATCTTTTTTCTTTCGCCTCCGAACATACAATAGCAGCGGTATTACTACAGAAGAACAGAGAAGGGTATGAACAACCCATAGCTTTCTTCAGCAAATCTCTAAGAGATGCTTCGTTGAACTACAATATCATGGAGAAACAGGCTTTTGCTTTGGTAAAGGCTATAAAGGACTTCAGGGTCTATATTCTTCATTCACACGTCATAGCATATGTTCCAAACACAGTAGTGAAAGGCATCTTGACACAAGACAACCCTGATGGGAGAAGGGGAAAGTGGATTGCAGTTATTCTAGAATACAACATAGAAATTAAGCCCACAAAACTGATCAAAGGCCAAGGCCTTGCCAAATTGATGGCGGAATCTAACTTTCAGGCTCTTGACATTGATTTTCTAGACGTGGCAGGTGAACAGGGCGAGATGGCGACTCTAAACGTTAAAGAGGTTTTTCTAAATTCTCCATGGTATGCAGACCTTATTTTTGTTTTACAAAATTTACAAGCTCCCCCTGGTTTAACTAAAACTAAAGCTAGATTTTTAATGTTGAAAGCTTTGAAGTTCTGTATTCTAGAAGGAAATTTGTATTGGAAAGACCCTGCTGGTATTCTTTTAAATTGTTTACTGAAGGATGAAGCTGATAAAGTGTTGCAGGAGTTTCATGCAGGTGAATGTGGTGACAACTTGAACTGGAAGTTCACAGCCAACAAAATACTCAGAGCTGGATTTTACTGGCCCACCCTGTTTGCAGATGTACATCAGAAAGTAACAGCATGTCACCAGTGTCAACTATTTGAGGGTAAAAGGAAACTCCTTCCTTTACCTCTTAAACCAATTTCAGTTGAGGCCCCTTTCCAGCAATGGGGACTCGATTTCATTGGAGAAATACACCCTCCATCTTCAGGCCAACATCGGTGGATTCTTACTGCCACTGATTATTTTACCAAATGGATCCAGGCTGTACCAAGCAGGCAAGCCACTGACTCTGTTATTATCAAATTTCTTGAAAATAATATTTTATCCCGTTTTGGTTGTCCTAGGAAGATCATTACTGACAATGCAGCTGCCTTTCGGTCGAAGAAGCTTATTGATTTCTGTAGTCGTTAACACATTGGCTTGGGACATTCCATAGCCTACTACCCTCAGGGGAATGGGTTAGCGGAATCCTCAAACAAGACGCTGGTAAATATCATCAAGAAAACATTCCAGAAGAATAAAAAATCATGGCATGATAAGCTGGTATTTTCTTTATGGGCAGATAGACTGACCACCAAAAGGTCAATTGGTATGTCACCATACCAGCTGGTATATGGTACTGAGGATGTTTTCCCAACTTTGTTGGGAGTCCCTGTCATGAAATTACTGCAAGATATTCAAGCTGAGCCAAATGACTCCCAGAGAAGAATCAATCAGATGATTCACTTGTAGAAGACTAGAGAGGATGTTTTCAACAAAACACAGGTCATCCAGGAGAGCATCAAGAAAATCTTTGACAAACGAACCAAGGAGGATAATTTTGAGCTGGGGGACCTGGTGTTGAGATGGGATGCCAGGAACGAGGATAAGGGAAAGCATGGGAAATTTGATCATCTGTGGATAGGGCCCTACATGATCCAAGCGTTCAGAGGAAACAATGCCTTTTTGCTAAACAATGCCGATGGGTCAGATCTGCCAGGAGCACCTGTGAATGGCAGGATGCTGAAACATTATGTCCCACCTCAGTGAAAGATTCAAAGAACTCACTCTCCATTGTACATACTAGTTTTAATTTTCAGTCTTTACTTGCATTTTCTGAGTGAAGAGCATTGATTAGTTTGTTGAAGCCCGAAGAGAAGGCCCTAAGCTACATATCATTGTTTTTCGAAGTTTGCCTGAGAATAAGACCCACGAAGGTCACTAGACAGATATGTTCAAAATGACAGGAAACTGGATTCTTGGCACTTAACAGGGCAAGTACCATCCCCAGGTGGAGCCGCTGTTATCACCCCATAAATTATGGGAATCAGTTGATGACTTGGATATTATCTGTATCTGGTGATTTTGTTGACAAATGATATTTCATTCTTCAAATAATTTGTGAAAAAAGAAAAAAGAAAAAAGAAAAAAGAGAAAGAAAAGAGAAAAAAGAAAAAGAAAAGAAAAGAAAAAGAGGGAAAAAAAGAATTGAAACAAAAATCCCCATGCAATAATAGCAACTTGGTCATACCTTTCAAGCATGACCAAGTTCTTTTAAATTTTTAATGTTGATAGGTTAGTGAATGCATCTGACCAGACTGTCTAATCCTGGTCAGATAGCCCCTAGGTTAGAACTAGTGAATACATCTGATTAGACCATCTAATCCTGTTCAGATAGCTCTTAGGTTAGAATTAGTGAATAAATCTGACCAGACTGTCTAATCCTGGTTAGATATCCCTTAGGAAGAATAATATCTTAACCCAACTATTTAATCTGGGTTATTCGTCTTGTGAAAGTAGGTTAGAATGTAGATTACTGCTTGGCCTGCCTTGCCCAAATAAAGCCAGATTGATAAATATGTTTCCCTATGACTCCAATGCCTAAGTGTAGTTGAAATGATGTCCCCGTGGTGGTGTATATGAGAAAAATCGAAGAAAAACCCATGTGAAAGCACTAATCCTAAGTTTTTCCTACACCTAACTTTTTCTGCTCCCGACCTATCCTTCATGCACCTTCCAATGATCCAGATCACGATGATTAGATCAACGGCTCACAGACAATCCCGGACCCCCCCTACCGTTCTGTCTTTAATGGAAGGGGGGGGTCCGGAATCGGCGATAATTTTTACGCAGATCTGGACGGTCCAGAACATAGCACATGAATCAACGGATCACATTGGATTG
>ML788810.1:125785-169107 GCA_009831015.1 Picea engelmannii
GAACCCCCCCTCCGTTCTGCCTTTAATGGAGGGGGGGGGTCCGGAATGGGTATTAAAGAGCGTGCTAAGATCTGCGGTCAGAAAACCAGCGCGCTGATCGACGGATCACGATGGATTTCGGACCCCCCTGGACGTTCTACTTTTAACCAAAGGGGGGGGATCTGGAATAGATATTTTCCTTTCGGCAGGCCCATGGTCTTACGTGGCATCGGTTTATTGGTTTTCAAGTCCCATCCTTCACATGTTCTCTGACAGCCTGTCACTCATGAACATCACCCTCCACTAAGTCCACTTGTCCCAATTGCTCCCGGGTCTGAGTCCCATCCCATAACTGCTGTCAGTCCCTGCTGTCAGGCCTTACCCTTTCCATTCATGACCAGCCCCCTTCGACGACTTTTACCTCCAATCACCTGCCTCCACGTCACTCCCCCATATACTTTGGCCACCGTCATCTGCCACTTCATCCCTAGTGGCCCGTTGTCCATTAATAACTGGATAACATACCCATTGTCACGCTGACCATTTTCCCGCGTCCAACCGACCCATTTTTGAATAAAACAACCGTTTCCCTCAGTATTCGTTTTTCATCCATCGCACCAGAAACCTCCTATTCCTTCATTGATCCCGCATCGCTTTCACCTACAGTCAGTCGACCCCACTAACGTATTTTTTTTGTAGGTACAGTTGCTGAAATGGCGTCAAAGACAAGACAATCGGGAGAAGAAGAGAATCCTTTCTTTCCTCCTCCGGTTGACCTGGATAAAATTCCTTTGGTTGATAAAGACCACTTGATAGCTGATACTATATGCAGTTTCAACTTTTCTGATCTCCAGTCGTGGCTCCGGGAGGTTTTCCTGGACCAGAGCGACGAAATTGGACTCTAGGAGTCCAATTTACCACCGTATCTTTTCCCCCAGATTCATAATTTCCCCGAGTTTGCCCTCCAATGCCAGGCCCACTACGTCCCCAACTAGAAAGCCATCCTTTCTTCATTCGGAGACGTTCTTTTCTTCATCACCCCTGAATATATCGACCACATGTTACAAATTACCCGAGCGGAATCTGCATCCCCCTTTAATTTAGAAATCCTCATCGAGCTATACCAGAAAATGACGTTCCCACAGAGAGCTCAGATTTTCGAGCTTTTTCTTCTTGCTTCTGCTCCACTCCCATCCACCAATCCCCCGTACCCTTCTTCCATGTTTTCCGTCAAAGGAAATCAAATCATCTCTTCTCTGTGTGCCCTTCTTGGTTACTATTCTGATCAATGGGTAGACGAGCCCATCCTGGGTTTTCTGTCCATCTTCTCAAATGATGAACAACCGACCACGCAGTTCGACTACAACACCTTCTTGGCCAGTAATATCCATGAACAATTTGTGAATTTCTCCACATAAGGCATGTTTAGGTATTCATCCATTATGGCTTACATGTTCATCTATTTTCAAGCCGACAAGTTCAATTTCTCCATGCAGAAGATGGACGCCGATGGGAGGCCCCAGCCAGTTAAGTCGTGGACTTCCCTTCTGAAAAATAATTCTGTTGATTATGACTTCACAGCGTTCATTGACCAATTTTACCACCCTGTGATGAGTATGTTGCGTGCATGCCTGAGACACGAATAAATGATGAAGTCCAGAGAATCCTGCATCTCTCGGACAACGTTCAGACATGAGACTGGTATTTATGCCAGAATCACACAGAAATCAGAGTCTTTGGATGCGAGTTGGCGCCTTATAAACTGCCTCGATATGTACCGGTAAGGATTTTTTCATTAGAATATATAAGGCAGATTATGAATTCTGACGATATTCATTTTGTTTCCCTTAAGAAAAAGCAACAATTGAGAATCAAGGGACAAATCGATCCTTTCATCTGCAATAGCCGAGCCGCAGGGGAAGAAGCAGATCGAATTTTGAAGGAGATGAAATTCTCTACGAGTTTCATCTGGCACTATGATCTGCATGGGATCATTTCAGATATGAGGGTGAAAAACAAAAATGCTCTGTATGCACACGAGTCCAAGTCAGAGATCGAGAAATTCGTGAATCAGACAGTATGGCTGCCTGACACTTTGTTGGACTTGGAACAACAGGAGCCCTCGACAAGTGCACTGCCCTCTTCCACACCTCAGGTCCTCAAGGAGAAGAGGCCCTGACAGGAGTCATCTCCTCCTATAACAGAGGTGTCATCAGAGGAATTTCAAATTCACTCAAAAAAACCGAAGACAGTTTCAATGCCCGGTGCAACAGTAGAAGCTACCAAAGTGACTACCACAGTGACCACCACAGGGGCCAAGCAATTCACTTTACCTTTCGGCTCTAGTCATCTCAAGGAAGTAACAAAAGCATTAAAATCCACAGATTCTCCTTTGGATACTCCGCCAAGTAAGACTGGGCCTAAGTTGGGTATTTTTGAAAAATATGACTTGATCAAGAAGAAGAACCAGACGCTCACCAGCAACACTTATGCATAGTTCCAGAAGCAGTCATCCACAGCCCATCATAGACTTCTTTCGACATTTGATACAGAAAAGGGTAGGATGCATATGGTGTTCCTCCAAGCACAAGTGCCTGATCCCAAGGTAATATCTGATTACAAGAGGGCCACGTTTGAGTTTCAAGCAAAGGATGTGCATCCGGCAGATCAGATGGATCTGCACAAGCAAACGGGGGAGATGATTTTCCACACTTTGGCCCATACTTCAAATTCTGCATCAAAGCTTCGGATAGCTTTGAACAATGCCCAGACCCAACTTAAGTTAGAAAAGCTATCTTCTTTCGCAAAAGACAACAGGATAAAGACGTTGGAGGAGCTGGTCCTCAAGATCGTTTACGACCCGACGAATGTCAAGGCTGCCAAAGAGATGATTAAAAAGAAAAACGCTGACATCGCATCATTGAGAAAACAGCTAAAGCTCCCTCCAACAGAGGACCCACAGGCAAAGGAAATAGCTGAAAAGGAAGGTGGAAAGGATGAAATGATGAAATTACTTCTGGAGAAGAATGCGTAGTTAAAGGAGATGGAGGTGGAGATGGAGAGACTGTTAAAGGAGAAAGAGCAGGCAAAGCCAATGGAAGGCATTCCATTGAGTGCTATCCCAATTGCAGGATTGAGCACAACAATAGTGACAATCATTCCATCTGCAACAGCAGTGCCCCTACCAGAAGGAGCAACAGACCTGGCCAAGTCTATGGAGAGAATGAACCTGCAAGAGTCAGAGATCAGAAGGCTTAAGAAAGAAGTGGAGAATCTCCAAGAGCTAAAGACTTCTTTTCAGACCAGTCTGTCCAAAGAGAAACAGGTGAATGAGCAAATCAGGAAGGAGTTACAGTAGCTCCAGAAACAGACAATGGCAGGAAAAACTTTGGCTGAAGTCAAAGAGATCGTGTGGACTGATATTTCCAAGTCCATAAATGAAATCTGGCCAATGGTTCAAATCATGTTTGAACAAAATGAATTGCTTGAGAGGAGCAAAAAGGCTGTAGAGAAAATCAGAATGGAGTTGGGAGACATGCCAGCCCAAGCTAACGAAATCATAAGGTTCCTGAATTCCAAGACCCGGGAGGAACTCGAAGAATTGAAGATTGAGGACAGGACATAAACCATACTTGAAGTCAAAAGGGTCCTAACCAAAAGAAGTCTCATGCTTCAGCTAGAGGAGAAGATCCAAGTCATGGATCAAGGAGTGCAGAAATTTTTCCGCAAGATAGATGCTCTGCAAAGGAAGGGCCTGCCTGGTATGAAGGTCATCAATGACAAATTAATGACACTCCCTAATTATAAGAAAAGGTTGACTGAAGTGTCTAAGGACAGTTCTAAGTTTGCAGGTATACAGGGAAGTATCACAGGAAAAGCATTCATGGATGCCTTGCAATTGGATATTAGTATCCAGCATGAGATTAAACACATTTTCATCATCAAGCCTACATTTGCTAAGTACACAGACATGGATGAAGTGTATCGGAGACTGCTTAAAGTCACAGTGCCAGGTCATATCAGATGGGAAGAACTGTGTGATCTACTAGACTAGCAGATGAGTTGTCACATCCAGTCACCTGTCCTGTCAGAAGAGGTTGTGGAGGCACCTCGCCAACGGCCTACCCCAGAAATTCAGCATACAGTTGTACTGAGTCATCAAAACAGTTTTGATTAGTTAAGTTAGTTATTCTAAAAATAGTAGGAGCACGTCCTAATCAGTTATGACAGGAACATTTGTATTTTGTATTATAAATACTTCATTCTAAGAAGTATTGAGTGTTGTTGATTTGCACACCCTATTGCTATCAAACTGTATTATTTTTGAAAGGATCTACCATTAATAAAGAAGAGGCACTTTACAGGATTCTTGCGCATGTTCACTGGTGATGTGATTTTCTCAGTTAAATGTTTTCTTGCTCTGTAATCATCTTGTTTTTCGATAACTAATATTTAGGAATAGCGTTATGTTGCAGGATTTATCTTTGATACCCTGTTTTCGATTCTAAAGATTTTAATGTTTATCTTCTAACACCTTCAATTAAGAAATTCTTAACTGCTTGTTAGTTGAAGTGGTTTTCCTTATCTTTTCTTCTATCCATCATTTTAATTACTAAAGATCCAGTGAGTGTGTTATCTCGCCCTGTGAAGGTTTTCTTTGGCGTTTATGGTTTTTCTCAGATTTGATTAAATACAGACCCCATAGTCCACTGGATGTGTAAGCTGTCTCAACCAATTTATAAACCCTTTTTACAACAAAACATACTAGTTCTTTTTACCTAGCCTAATATCTGAAGTTAAAACAAAGCTAAATCTTATAGAGAGATCCCTCTCTGAAGCTGGAAGGGCTAGATCCCAGCTTTAAAAACGGTTGGTTAAGGTTACCTTCGTAGATTTCTTCTTTTTCAACCTCTAGGAAATTTACCAAGTTAGCACACACACCAACATAATCTAAGTAAGATCTAGATTCAAGTATAGTTTGGTGCCACTATAACCATTAAACTAGTATAAATCATAACATTAAAAAAATTGATAGTGATATTGTATTTTATTGAAATAAAACTCCATAAACAATCTTAGTACATATGACATCTACTCTATCAACAAAATTTTAAAATCATTTTACATTCACTTTGTGAAATTATTATAGTAACTATACTTCATGATTGTTTTTAAAAATAATATTTTTTAAATAATAGCAATAAAAAGCATTTTTAAATTGCTATGGGTGCAAATGAAGATGGATATGGTATCATTTTACATTCACTTTATGAAATTATTAAGTAAAAGAACAAGGTGGATAAAATGTTATCTCATGTTAATTATCATGGCATGCATCGAGTATTATTAATTTTTCTAATGGATGGACAAATGTAACATGTCATCCACTCATCAATTTCATGGTGTTAACCAAGAATAGACCACTTTTCTATAATGTAATGGATGCTCTTGGAAAATACAAGGATGCACAATGTATATATGAGTTGTTCATTAAAGTAATTGAAGTTGTAGGTGTTAATGCTTGTGCACAAATTATCACAAATAATGCACCTATTTGCAACACTAATTGCATGATTGTTGAAACTAAATATCCACAAATATTTTGGCCACCTTGCATTGTTCATTCTTTGAATTTAGTCATTAAATTGATTGCTTCATATGTGACATGGATGGGAACTCTCATTGATGATGCATGCCATATCCGCAATTTCATACAAAACCATACCAATTCCTTCACAACCTATAAACATAAAACAAACCTATCATTGTTGAAGATTGGATATAGTCAATTTTCCTCCTTAGTGGTCATGATTAAGAGGTTGAGGGAAGTCAATACCACTCATGGGGGCATGGCTATTTCAAAGTTTTGGTATTTTTGGAGAAACACATATCAAAAGACTTTAGTACATATCATTGTTACAATATTGGATGATGGTTGGTGGGAAAGGGTAGATCTTATTGTTAATATAATGGATTATCATTTCTTTGTTGTGGTAACGAACCCATCTTAGGATATCTTTATCATGGATGGGACTCCATGATTGAGTCCATAAAGATTATTAACGTAGATAATGACCACCCTACGTATGAGATATCAATAGAGATATCTTGTTCACCACCACACAAGATATTCTTTTTGAACCAAGTGGGAGAAGAATTGCACACCTTTGCATTCCTTAGATCACTTGCTCAATCCAAAGTACTACAATAATCACTAGTTCAATCGTTATCCTTCACATAAATTCCCTGCCCACATGTATAGAGAGATTTCATAGCGGAGAAAGGAAGAATTTGGAAGGATATATTAGGGTAGATCATCACTTGATGTGGTGTATTAGGGTTTCATAGAGTTTTTCATTGGCACTAGGAGAACTAGAGACTATGATGTTCTTGAAGACAGGGGATTAAGAATTCCTATCCTTAGTGAGGAACTCATGGGGTAGAACAAACTGTTCTATAATAGTTGGCCATGATTATACTCTCTTATGTTACTCCATCCTCTTGTTTGCGAGAGGAATTGAAGAAAAAATGAGAATTTTCACACTTTAAATAAGGTCAAGATTTAGATTCTAGAGTAGAGACAATGTTATATGTGCATTCCAACCTCTATATTATTTATAAAGTGAGGGGTGAGTGGCTGAAGGGAGAGATATATATGTGGAATCTATTGCATGATATAATGGGTTTGGACAATAGAGTTGAGTTGGCATTAACCAACTTGAATATTAATGAATGATTTCTAGCGATAGTCTCTTTTGATGATGGTGATCCTATTGAGGGGTCAACTTCCACATCAACAAATGAAAATATTGGATTGGATATAAAGGAAAGGGAGGAGAGAGCACTGACATTGATGGTCATCTTGATGATTATGATACAAAGGAGGATAACTGAGAGTTATGATATTCTATCATATATGGTTCTACTATCTATATTATTGTGTATTTTTCATTGGCATTCCCATCCATAGTATCAATAATTTGGTATTATAATACATTTTGATTTTCATAACATCAAGTAATTTAATGAGAAAACTATAGCTATACTTTATGGTTTTAAGTTCTAAATTTATATGTTATGTTCATTGTCAAATATTCTAATTTCTTATATATTCGACCATCATTTAACATTGATGTTAATATAATAACTATTTTTTTTAATATTTTTAATATTTTATATTCTATTTAAAAAAAATCCATTTTGTATTATATATATATAATAAAATGTATACGATTTTTTATGTCCGAAATCTCAATTTCAAGTGATTTGAGTGTGAATGGACTTAACATCATTTTAATTGCAAGAACCCTCTCTTCACTCTAGTGGTATATTGAATTAAAGACACAATACTGAAAAATTTCAAGAATTTCAAGGACTATGAAATTTTAGGCTTATACATTCCATTCCAGTGCAATGTTACCCAAAATCTAAATCAGTGTGAAGATATAAAAAATATAAATATGTCCTCGTGTTGGTATCGTTGAACAAGATAGAGAACAACATGTATTAAATTGGATAGGATGATCCAAATATCTAAAGTTCTCAACCATGTCCTTTTCAGAAGTCACCTAAAATATAAATCTATCCTTCTGTTAGTATCGTTGAAAAAGATAGAGAACAATAAGTATTAAACTGACTAGGATGATCCAAATATTTGAAGTTCTTAACCATGTCTCTTTAAATGTGGCAAAATCTATCATAATTTAGTTGTTAATTAGTAGTGAGAAAATTCATCATTAGCTGCTATCAACAAATGTAGGATTATTTATCATAATTATTCAAGGAAAACTACACCACCTAAAATGAACCACTTGTGATCTGTAAAGGGGTAGACTTCCACTCTTAGTAGATTCCTCTAGGTATTGGGTCATTAACTTGTTTCCTTATGTTGGAGGAAGATGAACTCTTAGCCAATCGAAAATAGTTTTAGATCTTACTCGAAGATCAAAATTATCACCCATCCATTACCAACACTTATGAATTACCACTTAATATTTAAATTATATGTTTTCTTTGAATAATATGTATTTTTATAAATCTTATGATGGAGTTGAATGGTTATTTTAAAAAATAACAAAAAATGTAGACAAAACCTTCTATGGTCAACTTTAGAAATTGGTCATGAATGAGATGGAAACTTGAAGTTCCAAAGCAACAGGTTTAAGTCACATTAAAGTGATGAATTTTTAAGATACCCTTACAACACCATTATGACAACAATTAAAGGAAAACACAGTCAAAACCAAATTTATTTGTAGTAAATATTTGGTGGTTAATGTAACGATGATGGTTCATATAACGGTGGAAGTTCGTGTAACACATGTAATGGTGCCAATTATGGATAGTTATATATGTATGAATCCTCAAGAGACACATGTGAGTTATAGTCCAATTGAACAATATTATATAGATACCTTGCCCCATGCATGTTTCCTTGATGAAGTATTAGGGTTTTACCACGTTAAACTTTGTGTCTTCAATGTGCTTGTTGTTGTTTTATTTTATTGTTATTTTCTCCATAATACATTGTGATGATATATATGGTTGATGGTTAACATGTTCTACAAGTGGTATTAGAGTTGAGGAAGGAAGCACACAAAATGATAGTCTCGCTCGTGTGAGAAATTGTGAAATTGAAGTTGAATTTGAATTGCTTGATCCTATGGGAAATTGGGCATGCTAAAACATATTCCTACCCATATGATAGATTGGATGATCAAAGGATGAGATAGAGACTGCATAGATGGAGAAAATAATCCAATTTGGTCAAGGTCATAGAGGCCTAGAGAAAGGGAAAATTGTTTGCTAGATCATGAAGGGAAAAGGCCGAGATAAGTCATTTTTTTCTTCTACACTGCACCTACAAAGGAAAAAGGTCGTGATATTGTATTCTCACACAGAGGAGAAAAACTGAACCATTTTCTATATTCTACAATCATAGAAGAGATGGATCACATAGAGGAGAAAGGATGAATTGTTTTCTAGATCTTGCATTTAAAGGAGTAGTGAGGTTGTTAGTCATTGTAGTGAAGAGAAGATTGTTGTTGTTCAGAGGAGAAAACTTAGCGTAGATTGTTGGTATTCTTGTGTGACTGTGGTGAAAAGAACCAAGCTATAGGATTGAAATTCAAACCCTGCAAGTTGTGGAGACTAGTTTTTCATATTTGGTGGAGGTGAGTTTTTATTTATTTTTTTTAATTTCAAAGTTTGTTTTCATGGGGTATGCATGTAGATGAATACATTATAAATATTAATTGTAAGAAGTTATAAATATTCTCACAAACACACAAACAGATACATGGGAGTTTTGCAATGGTTTTTTAGTCAAGAATTAAATTGACTTATGAAAATGTTTGGTGTTTGTTCCAATGGAAAAAGTCTTGAATGTTAAGTTTGAGGTGAATAAGTTTAATAGGATGAATAAATTTGAGCTATAGAAGCTCAATATGCGATATATGTCGGTGCACCAAGGTCTTCATATAAAGACAATGGTAGAAAATACAAAGAAACTAGTGGGTATGATAAACAAGGACTGGGAAGATCTAGATGCAAGAGCTCTCAACATCGTTTCGTTGTGTTTGAAAGATGATGGTTTGTTCAATATTGCTAGAGAGGGAACAACAATAGACTTATGGAGAAAAATGGAGAGACTTTATCTGATAAAATTCTTGACAAACTAAATCTAATTGAAGAGGGAATTGTATAGTTTACGAATGAAGGAAGGTACCAAAATTGTTGATCATTTAAATGTTTTTAATACTCTTTTATGTGAACTAACTAGTATGGATATAAAAATTGATGATGAAGATAAGGAAGTTACACTATTGTGTTCATTGCATGAATCTTGGGACCACTTAGTTTCTTCTATTAACTTTAGCACAAATAATACTCTTGATTGTGATTATGATGTGGGATCCTTGTTATCTGAGGAAGTTCAGAGGAAATCCAGTATAGAAATGTCTACACTAGAAGAAATGGTGGTTAGGGGTTGATCCAAAGATAGAAGAAAGAAATCAAGAGGTACATCAAGGTCTAAGTCAAAAGGAAAAAAAGAGTAAACTAAGTTGTTGGTACCACAATAAATGTGGGCATCTCAAGAAAGATTGATAGAAGAGGAAATAATCCAAAGATGACTCCAAAAAGGAAGCAAATATGGCTTAGACAAGTTCAGGTATGGTTGATGAATCTTTATCTATTTGTAATTTCTTACAATATCATGAATAATGCTTATTAGATTCTGGTGCTTCACATCACATGTGTTCATATAGGAGTTGGTTTTCTTCTTACCGAGTTGTTGATGGTGGTATTATTCTGATGGGAAACAATGTTTCTTGTAATACTATTGGCGTTAGGAGCATTAAGATTAAGATGTTTGATGGTATTGTAAGAACGTTGATAGGTGTAAGACATGTACTTGAACTAAAAAATAATTTAATTTCTTTGGGATTTTTGGATTTTGGAGGTTATAAATTTGTAGGTCAAGTTAGAGAACTGAAAGTGTCTAAGGGAATTTTTGTGGTAATTGTCATGTCCATTTTGTCACTTGGGTGAGAAAAACAAGGGCATTTTCATGTCTAGTTGGGCCTGCTAGACAAGACAAAGGTTAGTGCATGAGTTAAACAATCCAAGCACATGAAATAAACAAGTAAACAAACTAAAAAAAAACAAGGAAATAAAACTAGAATGCATAAGAAACTTTGAACCAAAAACAATCAACCAATGACCAATATTATGCCACCAATGGATAACTATATTAGTTGGAAAAATACCGCAGATAAATGAGGACTTATGAGTCCCCTCTTCCTCCTTGGGAGGGATCTTGAATTACCTAATAGAGATATCTTCTTACAATGGTAGAAAAGAAAGCATATGATGAAAAAATCAGTGCCTATTCCCTCAAGAGGTGAGTGGAATGGCCTATTGGAATGTTGCTAGAATGCTCCAAGGAGAAAAGAGGATTCTCAAGGGAGGATTGAGGCAGCATTACAATACTATGAAAATATTAATTTCTTAGTGCACCCATGGCCTCCATTTATAGCATGTCTTCAAGGAAATATTCAACTGGTTCTTAGTGTGAACAAGGGGCCCTTTAGAGAGCCCTTTGGTCCTTGACCAACCCTCCATTCGGATTCATCTTAGATCTGAGGGTCAAATCAAGTTGGGAGCTAGTCCATAAGTGGTTGAGGGGCCAAAAAGAACCATAAATGCATTGTTCACATGAGTGCATGGATTTTCTCGTACACAATCACGCATATGGTGCACTGTGTGCTCTACGAGCTTCTTTGGCCTGTGCACTATGCACGGGCTTCCTTTAGTGAGTTAGCACATGTCAATTTTTTCCCAATTGTATAGTTTTTGCCTCTTGGAAATGCATTTTGGTGTTGCAGGTGAACTAATATTTGTTTTTCATTGCTTTATTTTTGTAACCATTTGCGTGTAGTGCTGTGGACAAAATTTCAGTGATAACAGATGCCCCCTGATGTGTGAGGTTAGGAGCATATGTATAGCCGAAATACATTAATGTTTCTTCCACTAAGAGTGCCATTGTAAGGAAGAGTGTTTATAGGAATTGCAAGAGCGATCCATCAGAGGGAGATGGGAAACTGTGGGACCCAAATATTTCTCTAGGGAGAGAAAATAAAATCTGTATACAAACGAGGAAGGCATGCCCCATGCTCATGTCATGTAACTCAAAATGTAAGATGATAACTGAATTTGTATGTTGATGTAGATAACTACAACGACCTCTGAGGCAGTTTGATAATGACATATGACAATTCTGATGGTGAACATACTCTGAAACGAGGAAAGGATTTCTATAAGAAGTGTTGATGACTCATAGGCATTGATGGCCTAACAAATTCAGAGGTCTTTGGCTGGTATAAAACAACTGCAATAGTATCATAGTAAGACCCACCGTAACATGAGATTTTACTAAAGTCGAATGTTATGGGGGTCAACATAATCAAAGAGAAATGATGGTTCTCTCTGTGCCATCTGAGACTCCTCATTGTAAAGGTAATGAGAGTCAAGATAATGTCGCCCCTCTGGAAACTATGCTGATGTCGACAGAAGGGAGACACAACTCCAAGAAGCAAAGGGATTCATCAAATCTATACTGGAGATAATATCGGGAACTAATAGGGAACATGAACGAAGTCAGGACGTGGTGAGACTCAAGACTTCCCTTGGTTGGGGGTATGTTTAAAGGATGTTTGGAAATAACCATGAAACTGTATCTAGTGTCAGGGGGATGAATAGACATGGGGTTAAATTGTGCCAGAGGTGTGACAAAGTGAACAAACTTAGAGATCAAGGGTACTTGGACTGTGGGATACTCAGGGTTCATGAATGATGTCATAATGAGTAAAGGAGAGTGGATGCCCCAACCAAGGGTGACATGGGTTGCTTTTCCAGAAAAAGGTCATCAAGGGTGACAAAAAAAATCTAAGTAAATGTTGGAAACAAAGGATTTTTACAATTACCAAATAAATAAAGAATAATTTGGTATGATTGTATAGATATAGAAACAGGTGCCCCAGTGCAAGATGTCTTGGCCTATGAGGTTGCAAGTTGCGTGGAGAATTGGTGGAGGGTGGGGGCCCCATGGGTGGGTTTCTGTATGGAGGGAAATATGCAGTTGAAAAAACTGAGTGTGGATGAAATGGAGGGTTAATAATACTGCAAAGGTGCAGTCAAAATAGAACCGAGATGAGATAACCTGGGAGTCCATTGGGAAAGATAGAAAAATGATGAGAAGGAGGATGTGGCTTATTCTCGGAAATGTGTAAGAATATCGGGACTCCCATCCCTAGGGGGTGAAAGAAACATGAGTGTCAAAGTACCAAGGGGAACTACGAATGGGACAACTCATGTGAAGGAGAGTGTTACCGGGTGACAATACCAAAATGTAGTAGAGGTGACATTACTGCAGATCTGTTCGTAGGGACCTTGAAGGTGAATATCTGAGGGTGTGATTGGAAGATGCAATTTATATTAAGAGGGAATGATTACATGCCAGTGTTGAACATATACTTGAAGGGGATGCAGTGCTTGTGATGACCAAGTACCTGCACACATGAAAACCAAATACCCAACGTGAACAATATTTGAAGATAAACATGTAACAATTATTTGATAATTTTGAACATGAGAAGGCATACCTGGATGTGATGTGAGAAAAATGTTCCTTGGGGCCCGAGTACAGATGGTGACCTGGGGAATGTGACTGTGTAGATGGCGGGACCCTGATCCCGTGGATGAAGACAAATTGGGAAATAGAGGCTCTGGGCTCCTGTAACTAAGCATGGAAGTTTGGAAAAATGGACTATATATGGCTGGTGGACCCATAATGCCACCTCATTTGTACCCACTGCTATAGTGAATTGACGCAAGTATTTAGAGGAGTTTTGGAGATTGCGGGAGCTTGAGCCGACCGATCAGGGAGTTGTGAGAGTCAGGTTAGTGGTCCCATCCTCCTACACAATATTAATTTCTTAGTGTTTGGGTAGGGGTCGTATGGATGGTCGTACTATGGTAGGTTTAGGGGTGGGCCCTCCCATGTGTGGGAAAAGGAAGGATACCCGCCCTGAGATGCATGGGTATAATTCCATATACTGTGCATGATGTGCGGTTGTGCTAGACACATCCACACATAGGGGCATGTGGGTGGGAAAAACAGGCGCGCAGGAGATGCGTGCCTGTTAGAAATACAGGTGCACAATGTGCGCAACTGTTCCTTAGACAGCTGCACATCAGTGCACAACTGTGTAGATAATAGGTGCACATAGGTGCACACCTATGGGTGTGAAAACTACACACTGATGCATAGTTGATTCTCTGAAAGTAGCGCATTAATGCGCAGTTGTGCAAAGAACAAGCGCACATATGTGCGCACTTGTGGGGGTAAAATCCACGCACTGGAGGCGAAGCTAAGGGGTTTTGAACATTTGAATTTTTTGACATTTTTGATGAATGATGAGTGCTAACCAAGTGTTTCTGTATGAATGCAGGTGATCATTTGGTGAGAGGAGAGTCATCATGCCAGTCCACTGGAGGGATCGAAACTAGGAGTGCCTAAGGGAGACAGTGAGAGAGGAGCCTGGTGTTCAGAGACACTTGGAAGCTTGTGGGATGCTCGATTTCTTCGATTACCCAGTGATATGGTCACAGAAGTACCTGCTTCAATATTTGATATCATTATGGAGCACTGATCTGCAATGCTTCATTGTGAGGGGAAAACAACAGACACTCTCATCTATTGAGGATGTTTACTTTTTGATGGGGCTCCCCTTTCGGGGAATGACCCTGCCTGCTAATCCCCAGCTACCGGGGGATGTGCGACTGATAGACTTGGCATGTCACTATTGTATGGGTTTGAACCCGATGTCAGGTTCAATTGTCTGTATTGAGGCGATGGATGAGATATTTCATAAATGCATCGTGTCCATGGTGGTGAGGATCTATGGATCCTTAGTGACTCAACGAATTTCTGAAGGTCAACTGAGGATTATGTAGAGGGTCCTAAATGGGGATTTTTTTGCTTGTGGGATGATGCTGCACTCTAGGATGATGGGGAAAATTCACTAGTATCGGAGCACTGACTCTGGTGATTTTTCCTTTGGGTCCATCCTGGTGGCATGGTTTCTGGAGAGGGTGCCCATGTTGCGCCCGAGGGTTTTGTTGTCGCCTGCAGGGCCATAGGAGCCATGATTGATGCAATGGGAGCATATTTTGGCACGACACGGAGGGGGAGAGTGTGGCCACTACTTTATGGCCACGTTGGCACGTGTGTGGCATCACATGCCATAGATCACACTCTGATTCCCATATGGTGGGATGGATTTCTGGCATGACCTGGACATGGAGCTACCTCCTAGAGAGGTCTGGGACCAGAGAGGTATGTTGGTGTATTTATGTTTTGTGATTTTGATAGTGTATCATATGTTTATATATATATGGATTTTGATTCTATATTTGTTTTTTGTGTTTGCAGATGTGGGGCCTCAAGGCCTCGAGGTGGAGATGGTTGGAGATCAGTCGGCTCACCAGGGGCCAGTGAGACTGTCACGAGCAGAGCCATAGGTTGGAGAGCGACGCCAAAGGGATGATGCCGGTTCGAGGCCACTGGGTGAGGCGAGGGTCAGCTAGAGACACAAGTTTGATGATCCAGGTGTAGGGCCATCACATGTGCCACAGGTAGAGGCCGACGGGGGGATGGAGGATCTTCGTCGCCATTTTGAGGAGGTGTTGCAGGGTGTACCAGAGGGCATGTGGTCGCAAATTTAGGATGAGAGAGTCCTGGAGAAATGTGTGGGTGTTATGAAAGAGTGGTAGACCTTGATCTGACGAGCAACTGTAGTGGGGGCAACGATGACTGGTCAAATTCCCCCTAGACCTGGAGAATCCCCAGCTGGTGGGGAACCTCCTACTGACAGAGGACCTGGTGGGGGAGCTTTGGGGGAACCATGAGTGCCGGTTCTATTTTTTGTATTTATATAGGCCCGTGAGTCCATTTTGTACAAGGTAGTTGATACCCATTTTATATAGGGTAGGGGGTACCCATATTGTAACTATAGGGGTGAGGGGACTCACTGGCCTACGAGCGATGTATATGTTGTACTTTTGTAAACAATTATGATACTTTGACTGATATATATATATATATATATATATATACATCTTTTGGATCTTTGTGATGTTTACATGTATTAATATTTTGTGATGGTTTATGATGTCTAATCTATATACCGTGACCGATGTTTGATGATTTATGTATATGTAATGATGTCTTGATGTGATAAATTCCAATCTAACACTAGGTTAGCCATGTTATCTTCTATTTGATTAAATTGTCATGGAATATGTGTAAATGCAATTGAATCAAAGTTTCAAGATGAGAGTATAACTTGCAGGTATTTGCGAAAGAGGCAAGGATCATGAAAACAATATACATTGTTGAGCTGCTGGATGAAAAAATGGGAATCTAATAAGATGATAAGGTGACGAATGTGGTGGTGATTGGCCTCAGCAAGGAGACCAAGAATGACTGCGTATTCGGCTTGGTTGTTAGTGGTTCAGACCAAACATATGCTGCTGGAGTGGAGTAGTTCATGTGAGGGGCTATAGAGGGCCCAAGCGGCCGAAGTGAGATTCTGTGTCCAATGGCTAGCACCGTTAGTGTAACCGATGTGGTAGGTCGATGGAGGGTGCATCTATAAATAACATGGATGGTAGATCAGACATGAGGAGTGGAGGTGAAAAAAGAAGACTAAAACATCTACAAATGTGTACAAAGAAAAATCCTAGTGTAGAATGACTACGCTCAGGCATAAAACTTCTTTAAGTACAACCCATTAACGGGTTCTTTGAGAGGATAGCCTTCTGGAGAGGACAGGATGTATGTGACTTTAGTGAGGCAGTGTTGGACAATGTAGGTTCCATGCCATAATGACTCGAATTTCCCATGACCGAGAGTATCGTGAGCGATATCGTAGGCTAGGACGAGATATCCTTTGTTAAATGAATGAAGGTTGACATGGCGGTCAAAGGTGGATTTTGACCATTTTTTAGCTTCCTCGTTGTTCTGTAATGAAGACCGACGATCTTCATCCAGTGACTCTAAGGTTAGCAAGCACTGCTCCATTGGAGTAGTGTCAGGTAATAGCTCGATAATAGTGTGTAATGTGGGAAATTCTCACTCAATGGGGAGGGTGGCTTTGATCCCATGGGACGAGACGAAACAATGTAAAACCGATGGCAGTTTTGACTACTGTGTGATAAGCCCATAATGCTGAAAACAACATATGATGTCAGTTGGTCTTATGTTTGTTGATAGTATGTTGTAGCATGGTTTTGAGGACTTTGTTAACATCCTCGACCTGTCAATTGGACTAACGGTAGGATGGGGAGGAAAACTCATTGGAGAAGCCGAGATTTGAGTAGAGTTCAGTGAAGATCTCATTCTCAAAGTGTTTATCATGATCAGATACTAACTGTAGTGAAATTTCGAAACAGGTAATGACATGGTTGAAGAAGAAATGTGTTGTTGTGTCAGTATTATTGTTGAAGGTAGGCATGGATTCATCCCATTTGGTAAAGTAATCTACTTCCATGATGATGTACTTGTGTCAATTACTAGATGGAGGGTTGCAAGTCATGAAGTCTATGCCCCATTTGCAAAAGGGGTCGAAAATGATGATTGGGTGTAGAAGAGAAGGTGACATTCATGCTTTGTTTGCATAGAGCTGGCATTTGTCACATCACTTGACAACATGGATGCAGTCATGAAACAGTGTGGGCCAGAAGTATCATGCTCGAATGATTTTTTGGGCGGTTGACATACCTGAGAGGTGGCCACGGCAAGCGCCGTTATGGAAATCGTTTAAGACTCTGTCTTCTTCGTCGATGGTCTGACATCGATGAAGTATAGTGTCAACCCCATGTAGGTAAAACATGTCACCGATGAGGAGGACCTGAGGTGCTTGATGGAAAATGCGCTAACGATCATCTCGAGAGATATGAGACCCAAAATTCTGTGTCCAAAGGTAGACGAGAAGGTCACCGTACCAAGGGTCATCCGAGGGGATGAAGAAGAGGTGTTCGTCTAGAAAATCTGTATTGACGGGTGAACCTTTAGCATTTGAGGGAAACGCTGTGATGAGATCGATGAGAAAAATTTCTTTCCTAATTTTGGGAGTTGATAACTCTAGGTCTTATTCTTGAAGGATAACAATCCATCGAGAAAATTTTCCATTAATCTTTCGTCGACTAAGCAAGTACTACATGGGGTTGGAATTTTCCATGACTTTGGTAGTGCGAAGAAGGATATAGTGACGTAGTTTTTGAACTGAGAGGACAACTGCGAGGGCTAGTTTCTCATCATGATTAATGTATTTTAGGGGTGGTCCTGAAAGATTTTTACTGATGTAGTAAATAACATGCTAGCG
This sequence comes from Picea engelmannii, assembly GCA_009831015.1. NCBI lineage: Eukaryota > Viridiplantae > Streptophyta > Pinopsida > Pinales > Pinaceae > Picea > Picea engelmannii. Next base: position 143,713 of record ML788810.1, read on the forward strand.
TCCATCATCCCATAGTTGGATGAGGACTCCTGCTACTGAGACAGATGAAGCCGACAAGTAGAGGATGTAATTACGATCATAGTCTGGAGGACTAATCAAAGGGGCATTGGATAGCGCTGCATTTAAATAATCAAAAGTGATTTGGGAATGTTCATCCCATCGAAATGGGATATCATGACATAGTAAGGGAAGGAAACCATGCACGTGAGTGGCGTAATTTGGGACAAAGCATTGTAAAAATTTGGCTTTGCCTTGTAGGATCTACAGTTGGCATAAATTCCTAGGTAGAAGAATTTCCATGATAGGTTGGACCTTGAGGGGGTCCAATGTGATGCCATGTTGGGAGACTATGAACCCAAGGAGGCATCTGGTAGTGACACAAAATACACACTTGAGGGGGTTCAAGCGGATATTGTACTGGTGACATCATTGAAAGAGAACTTGTAGGTCATCTATATGCTGAATCCATTTCTTGGATAGAGCAGTGAGGTCATCCAAGTAAGCGAGGATGATGCAAGAAAGATCATGGAAAACATAAGTCATGGCCCATTGGAATGTAGCACTTGCGTTTTTTAGTCCAAAAGGCATGACACGATAAGAAAAAGTACCCCATGGGGTAGTAAAAGTGGTTTTATACTGAAATGATGGATGGATTTGGATTTGATTGTAGTCGGAGAACCCATCCATGAAGGACAAGGCCTTGTGACCGGCACAGTCATCGATAATTTGGTCGATGAAAGGGGTTACAAAGTTGTCTTTGGGACAAACATGGTTGAGATCGTGAAATTCAGTGCAAACGTGAATAGCGCCCTATTTTTTGTTAACGAGGATGGGGTTGGAAACCCATGAGGTATATGCGATGGGGTATATGAACCCTGCGACGCGTAACTTGTCAATTTCGGTTTTGATATCCGCAACTTCGGATGGGTGAAGTGGGCATTGCTTTTGACAGACTGAGGTGACATCGGGCCATGTGTCGATGAGATGTTCGACTAGAGAAGGATCGAGACCGGGCATCTCTGTATATGACCGGGAAAAAATATCTCGGTATTCCTGAAAGAGAGCTTTGTAAGTTGTGATTTCTTCAGGGAAGCATGTGACGCTAATGGTGATTTCCTCTAGGATTCCTGGTTTGATGGAAATTTCGATTTTGATAGTGGGGGAAATGTTGGCCATGCTGCCTTCTTCAAAAGAATCTAGGGAAAGGATAGGGTTATTAAACCAATCTATATGCCTCGACAAAATAACATCCTTGGTTTCGATTGCACATATGGAGGCTTGGCTAGGAGGGTCAAAGGATTCCTGCGAGAGAAAAAGTGCTCCGTGATGGAGCGCATTTCATGGGAAATCAAGGGTATTGAGTTCCTCTAGGATATCTTTGTCGCAGTGGAAAATGTGAGACTATAGGGGATTCAAGGAGGTAACATGGGTGACTGTCACTGTGTGATTGTCTTCAAGTGGTGAAGACATAGAGGGGATGTCACAAGAATATTGCAATGACTCGCTTGACATAAACCAAATGTCCAAACAATGTGGGGGATAAACTATGGTAGGGGGTAAGATTTCTTGTGGGAAATGAATTGGATAATTGGGAGGATTTGGGGGAATATCCTCAGACAGTCTATGCATGAACCATGGAGGGGTGGGAAGTGACTCAGGTTCAAGGGAGGTGATGTGAACAATATATGTAAAAGGGATAGGGGGAGTTACTTGCATCACATGAGGTGAGGTGATTGAATGATTTTGAATAAGGGTCACTTGACGACACCTGTATTCAACGATCGAAGGACACTAGTATGTGATATGAGAAAGTGAGTCACAAAGAGAGGAAGGGAATCTCATCCGTTCAGGGACTGAGGTAGAGACATAATGGATGTTAGTGATGTGGGTACCCAAAAGTGGTGGTGGAGAGGGCTCTTGTTGAAAGTTTTGGTGTACTGTTGTTAGTGTCTGGAAAAACTGAGGTAGATATGGGAAATGATAAGTGTAATGGCCATATTCTAAATATATGGTGCAAGTGAATTTGGTTCGTAGTCCTTTACTGCATGTAGTAGGGGACGTTGTGGTAGTACTAGATGTGCTTGGTGAAGTGGTAAGAGATGTGGTTTCTCGAGGGAGTTGAATGAGATTGTGTAATTCAGGAAGAGAAGGACATCTGTTAGTGGGGTGTCCCTCTCTTTCACAGAGTGTGCAAGGAGGTTGAACTCAGGGAGGAAGTCGAGGAGTGGGCTCTTTCTTCTTTCGTCTGCCCCCAGCCATAGTAGTGGTGCTGGTGATTGGGGGTGAGGGTGGTGTGGCTAGAGTTAGTACTGGAATATGCATCGGGATTCCATCTGACTAAGGAGGGAGGGATGGTTGAGGAACCATTGCTGGTGGGTGTAGATACCATACAGAGATGGAGAGCACCATGTTGGGAAGGGTAAGTGTCGCGACTACTTGAAAATATTGTACTCCCAGTGGGGGGTAGAACAAAGGAATTTGAGTGATGGATTGGGGGATTGTTTCCTAAACCAAGATTTTCCCTTGGGGAAGGGGGAAATCGGGGATAAGTTGTGTAGTAGAGTTCTTAGGTAATCCATGAGGTAAAAATTATTCAACTAGCAGGATGTCGAGGTGAGGAGAGGCCTCAATGGGAGGGATGGTGTCTTCGATGTCAATTCCATTAGAAGATATGACACACACTTGTGATGAAGGGTGTATGAGAGGTGGTGCTCCATGGTATGCCCCCAGCAAGGATGGGTCCTTGAAAATTCTGGGGCCCATATTAATGATTGAATAGGCATCAGAACTAGTGCAGACAAGAGGTAAGATGTTGTCGATGTTGGCAGAGTGGTTAAGCTCGTAATGTGAAATTTGGTCGATGGTGATGATTTTCCCAATGTGGGGGACATCATCATTCGAAACATAGAAGAGGCAACTACCTTCATATCGTAAATGTAGCTACATACAAACAAGATATTTTAATCGAGTGGGGATAACCTCAATGTCGATGAGGATGGTTTTGCCTCTGAGTTCGATGGGGACATTTTGAAAGAGACCTTCTGGGGAGGATGGTTGACCATCATAGGCTCTTAAAGTGATGGTGAATGGTACTATCTCAGTGGAGCCAAGTTTCTGTCATACAATTTTGGACATGATGCATGTGGATGCACCTTCATCAATGATACACCGATGAACCGTGATGTTCCAAATCTTGACTGGTATATGGAAAGCTACCAAAGCAGGGAGACGAGGTTCCCCACTATCTAGATCAAATGTGATGAGTCTAGTAGTATCAACTCGATCAACTACCCCCAAGGCGGAAAGTAAGGATTTACGTTGAGTTGGACAAGTTTGGAGGACCTCCAATATAGACATGGCTGCAAGAGACTGCTCCAAGTCATCGACCAGACTGCAATTGTGTGCTACCCTAGCCTAAGGGTTGTTGACATTCCATCGTAATGAAATGCAAGGGATACAAATGGGGGGTTCAATGTTAGGGTGTGGAATCATCAAGGGTTTTCGGGCTGTATATGGAGTTTCTTCTGAAGTGGTGGGAGTATATTCAGGGGGTGCGTTGTATTAATGACCACACGTTTGCAGAAGAATTTCTTCTTCACTAGTGAGGAGGATATTGCAATCTGTCGAATTTCCAGGGTTTTGATACTATCCCATTTGTGGTGGGGCAGGATGTACGTCTTATTGGGTATCCATTACACCTTGGTGTGGAATAGTGTTTTTCAACACGGTCGGGGGTGGTTGTTGCAAATACTGTTGTGGGACCAGTTGAGGGACAGGTGGCACTGGAGGATGTGGTGTGTTCATGGATTATTTCATTCGTTTGAAGTCAACAATTTGGGGGCAATGGTGAATGTAATGTCCATGCTCATCAAAAAGAGTGCAAGGGAAGTTTGTCCGGAGTTTGTTGTTTTTGTTCCTCCCTTGGCATTTGTTGTTATTGTCCCCTTGGGGGTTTTGGTTACCCTGATTCTGGTTGCCCCCAACGGGTTGGTTTTGTTGGGAGTTATTTCCCCCTGGTCTTGGGTTATTATTGTTTTGTTTTTTTCCTTTATTCTTGGCTTTATTTGACTGATGGGATGGCTTTTCCATATTCAACTGTTCAAAAGTATGAAATTGTTGAATGGGAGAAGGATGAACAAAGTTAAAGCCGATGTGTGGTTGTCCATGTGGAGGAACAACCGACTGTGGAGGACTAGGAAATGGAAAATACAAATTGTTTTGTGGCAATGATTTGTAGGGAGAATAGGAAGGTGAAGTGCTTTCACTAGTGCCCAGGCTATACGACGAGGTAGAAGGGAAATAAAACTTGGTCAAGAGGTGAAGCACATCATGGGTGCTAGAAAGGGTCCACTCATGGGTGGAGGGGGATTAACCAGATATGGTTGTTGGTAAGGGGGAGGAGGGTAATAAGACAATCATCCATATATCGACGAATATTGGGGTGTACCATACATAGGTGGTGGTTGGATGTATAGGTTGTGGTGTGTCATGGTACCAATCAACCCATTTGCCACATGAGACATCCTAGGTTTGTCCTAGCCAAATGGTACGGGTCTCATTGCATCAAGTATTACTGTGTATAAGTAACCCAACTGAGCATACATGAGGCCGAAATGTTGAGCCTTGCTGATGAATTCCTCTTCGGATTGGGGGAAGGTGGATGCCACATCTTTGGAAAGTATGGAGACGAGTGATTTTAGAAACCAATCGAGACTTTGTTCTTTGGTGGTTTCTACTTTACATAAAATATGTCGTCGATGCCATTTGTGAATGTGGTCAGTGATATGCGTAGATGAGGTTTGTTTGCACTCAGAGAGCAGTTCTAAACCAATGTCATGACTAACTGGTAGTTGGAAAATGGCCAAAAAGGCTTTGGTCAAGGATTCAAAAGTCACATGGGACCCTGATTTTTCGTGCACATACCATTTGGCTGATGGACCAGTGAGTGTGCGTTGAAATAACCTTAAGTGGATGGAGTCATCCATGATGTTGTTTGAAGAGAATTATAAGTGGAAGGTCATGACTTGGTTGGCGGGATCTTCCCCCTATTTTCCTTCAATTTTTGGAATATCTGAAGGTAATTTGGTAGGCATATTGGGCCATGTGGGGTCATGTAATATAGGATCATTCTTGAGTTTACTAAAATCAGGAATGTTGAGAGACACCAAATATGGCATGGGGGGTGGTGGTGGAGGATTATTTCCAGCCATGGTGTGAGCAAGTAGTGGAACTGACCCTTGAGGGGGATTTGGTGGGTTTGTACTTCTCTCTTGGGAATAAGTTTTCCCCCCTCCTCCTTGTGAAGGAGAGCTAGTGGATGGATGGCCTTGGGAATTGGACCCAAGTAAAGTGGAACCAAGAAATGTTGATCCAAAAATAGTGGCACTCATAGGGGTGTGAGATGGTTGAGCCGATGATTTTGCAAGGCCAGGAACTCCTCCTAAAATAGGAGGGATATTATGCAAGTGTCTGGAATGACAGTGATTTTGTGGGTCCCCTATGATGTCCGACTAGAAAAGTGAATGTGTGCAAATGGTGATGAGATCAATAAATGAACAAGAGACTTGTATAATTTGGACCTTCACAATATATTTCACAATTGCATGTAATCAAATGAGCATCATACATAAATCAACTGTAAATAAGAATATATGTGGGTAGGTGGATTTTGTCTGTGTGGGAGAACAAAGAAAAAAAATGATTGTGTCCTAAAATATGTACCGTCCTTCCTCTCAAATAACACTGGACCTTCCAAGAGCACTCAATAGTGGGGTTTGAAGCCACTGGAAGAGGAACTAGTGAAGGATGAAATAATCAGTTATAATGAGGGGTAGAGGGTGCATATCCCGAAAGAGCTGGTGATATTTCCCAATAGCCACAAAAATATGATCAAGGTGCAATTGCAACCCACAATTGCCACCTAGGTAGATGTCCTAAATTTGGACACTAGCTACCTCGGTCAAAGTGAGACATTTATATCTTCGGCCTAAAAAATGGGTCATAGGCTAGATCCATTCCAAGAGTTGGGTGACTCAAGGGGGGACACACAGAACAACCGTACCTCAGCCTTCAACCCTTCATGGGTATCTCCATGACTTATGGTGTAGGAACACTTGACTTGGAGGATTTTAAAGTTCCCTATTTGTTGACTTCTATTGTTTGAAAAATGTGAGAACTAGATAACGGGGGGTTATTTGGATGCCTACCCCCGAGATCCTACCTAGACTAAAAAATTTCTTTTGGCACCTCCCATGGAGGAAAACTTAGTGAGTTTTTTATAATTTTTTTAGATGTGGTGGGCTGAGAGATTGGGGCTGTGAACCAATCTCGTTTGAATTAAGTGGGTGTGGATAATTTGTTCAAGAAATAGTGGGATGTTTCATAATTCCTTTGGAGAAAACCTACTTCAACCTCCACGATTCAAGATGGAAATTATGTGAGTGAGGAGTGACTTTGTGTGTGAGCAAGTGATTAAATGTGCCAAATTTTAATAAGTTAGGTGAGAATTTGCAATATGTGGACTTCCTGTGGTCCTTACAAATCTTTGTTACCTATCTTACTAAGTGTCATTGGTACAACCTTGTGGAATTTTAAAAGCACTACAGAACTATCATGTGGACATATGGGTCCTTACCAATCCTTTAAACTCCCTAATGTGGTTTACACTAAGAAATCTTGAAAAACTATCCTAGATTGCAAGCGTGTGGACTTGTATGGGCCCGTTACCTTGATCTTTAAACTCTCCTAGTGATATAAACTAAGAAATCAATTTCAAGAAACTATCATAAGTTTGCAACATGTGGGCATGTATGGGCCCTTACAAATTTAAGATGATTTCAAAAAGAAACTAAGGGGAGCCCTAGGGGGTATTTGTCCTCTCCTAAATATTTGTTAAGGGAGATGAAATGTCCCCTTAACCACCTTTTTGATTCTCAAGATTGCTCTTATGGTGCAAGAGAAGAGCATACTCAATTATCAAAGTTGATTTCTGGTCCCAATGCAAGTGTTTTTATATGTGCTAGCAAATAATCCCAACTTAACTTTTACAACCTAAACAAGCCATCCATGTGGCAACCAAAGAAAAAGAGGATAAAATATGGTTCTTTTTAACCCCTAAGTTCTTATGTTTAGATAAACTTTCATATGGGAAAGGAGTCTAAGTGGAGTGCATTTACAAATTGCATGAAAGCAATATTTTGAAGGCTAGGGGCCTTCAAATCATCACAAAAACTCTTAACAATTTTGAAACTTTGGAAATGTGTGCATATTACAGTTCAGACAGAGGTGTAGTGGGCACACAGTGTGCAGAGAAAAAAATCCGTTTGGGCATAGAATGCGTAGAGAACATAAGCCTTTTGGGCGCACAGTGCGCTGCGTGCGCATATATGGGATACAATACCCGCGCACATTTTGATACGCGTCGGGGGGAAAATTTTGAGTGAAATTATCCTCCTCCAGCTCCAAAATTGGCTCTTGGCAGGTAAGGCTAGGTGGGTTTTGGTACCTGCAAGAGAAATGGGTCAAAAAGAAGTGCTCTCAAAGCCCAAATAGGGTGGGAATTGATACCTATCCCCAGTATGGTCACCAATATGTTGTGTCTGTTTCGTCACTTGGGTGAGAAAAACAAGGGCACTTGCATGTCTAGTTGGGCCTGCTAGACAAGACATAGGTTAGTGCATGAGTTAAACAATCTAAGCACATGAAATAAACAAGTAAAAAAACTAAAAACAAATAAGGAAATAAAACTAGAATGCATAAGAAACTTTGAACCAAAAATAATCAACCAATGACCAAGATTATGCCACCAATGGATAACTATTTTAGTTGGCAAAACACCATAGAGAAATGAGGACTTATGAGTCCCCTATTCCTCCTTAGGAGGGATATTGAGTTCCTTAATGGAGATCTCTTCTTATAATGGTAGAAAAGAAAGAAAATGATGAAGACATCAATGCCTATTCCCTCAAGAGGTGAGTGGAATGGCCTATTGGAATGTTGCTAGAATTCTCCAAGGAGAAAAGAGGATTCTCAAGGGAGGATTGAGGCAACATAACAATACTATGAAAATATTGATTTCTTAGTGCACCCATGGCCTCCATTTATAGCATGTCTTCAAGGGAATATTCAACTAGTTCTTAGTGTGAACAAGGGGTCCTTTAGGGAACCCTTTGGTCCTTGACCAACCTCCCATTCAGATTCAACTCAGATCTGAGGGTCAAATCAAGTTGGGATCTAGTCCATACATGGTTGAGGGGCCGACAAGAACCATAAATGCGTCGTTCATAGGAGTGCATGGATTTTATTGTACACAGTCCCGCATATGACGCATTGTGCTCTCTATGAGCTTCTTTGGCCCACACAGTGTGCACATGCTTCCTTTAGTGAGTGAGCGCATGTCAATTTTTTCGCAATTGTATAGTTTTTGCCTCTTGGAAATGCATTTTGGTACTGCAAGTGAACTAATAGTTGTTTGGCATTGTTGCATTTCTGTAATCATTTGCATGTAGTGTCGCGAATGGAATTTCAGTGATAACAGTAATGAAGGCTACAAATATTGGAAAGATTTACAAGTTGGAAGGGAGAACTCAGATAGATGAAGCAGTGGTGGTATCCGAGGAAGAAAAAAAATCTACTCGTTTATGGCATCGATAACTGAGACATATGAGAAGGAAAGGACATTTCTTAGTAATGTCAATATGACACAAGAGTTTTGGGTAGAAGAAGTCACTATGGCTTGCTATTTTGTAAATCGGTCACCATTGGTTGCAATAGATTGTAATATTCATGAAGAGGTATCGATAGGTCATTCATGTGATTATTCAAATTTGATTTTTTTTGGTTGTGATGCTTATGCTCTTATTTCTAAAGATCATCATTTTAAGTTAGACCCTAGATCAAAGAAGCATGTCTTTATTTGTGATGGTGGTGGAGTTAAGGGATACAGATTGTGGGATCCTACTACCCACGATCTCGTCATTAGAAGAGATGTAGTATTTCATGAATCTTCTCTCCTAAAATCAGAGATAAGAGAAATTGAAATGAAACAAGAACAAGTACCTCAAAATCAACAAATTTAGTTGGAAACTCATCCATATACAAAAGACAAAGAGCAGGAAGAAACATGTGAAGATGAGGATGTAGAAAACATACTAGAAAATGTGAAAATGCCACAACCAAATCTAAGAAGATCTACATGGGTCATAAATCCTCTTAAAAAGTATGAAGCTTATACTTCATCTATTTATTTGATTTCTAATAAAGGGGAGCCTTGTTTTTGTCAAGAATATATGGATGGTATTGGAAGTGTTAAATGGTTAATAACAATGAATGAAGAAATGAATGCATTGAAGAAGAATAAAACATGGGACCTAGTAGACATTCTGAAGGAAAAGAAGATTTTTGGTTTCAAGTGGGTCTACAAACTGAAAAGGGGTGTTGATGATAAATTTGAAAGGAACAAAGCAAGACTAGTGGAAAAATGATATTCTCAAACAAAAGGTATTGATTTCCATGAAATATTTTCACCAGTTGTTAAGTTTATTTCTATTCGTGTTGTGCTAGCACTAGTTGTTTTACTTGATCTTGAGTTAGAGAAGCTAGATGTTAAAACAACATTTTTAAAAGGATATTTGGATGAGGAGATAGATATATATATAGAACAACCATAATGGTTTTTTAAGGATTGCAAAATAAGATTTTTTTGCAAACTTAGAAAGTCAATGTATGGCCTGAAGCAATCTTCCATGCAATGGTACAATAAGTTTGATTCCTTCATGGTGAGCCAAAATTTTTACAAGAAGTGAGTATGACCATTATGTTTATTTCAAAAGTTTAGAAAATGTATTATTCACTATATTGGTGGTATATGTTGATGATATGCTTGTTTCAAGCAAAAACATGGTTGATATCAACAAGTTAAAGGATTAGTTGTCTAGGAGTTTTGATATGAAGCATCTAGGAGCAGTGAAACAAATTTTGGGCATTGAAATACATTGATATAGGAAACATGGTAAGCTTTGGATTTCACAACAAACGTATGTGGAGAAGATACTTTTGGGATTCAGTATGAATAATTTCAAGAAAAAACATGGTTGAGATCAAAAGGTTAAAGGCTCGGTTGGCTAGGACTTTTGATATGATGGATCTAGGAGCAATAAAACAAATTTTGGGCATTAAAATATATTGAGACAAGAAACATGATAAGCTTTGGATTTCACAACAAAACTATGTGGGACAGATACTTCTGAGATTCAGTATGAATAATGTGTAACCGATAAATATCCCTTTGGCTTCCCATTTTAAGTTTTCTTCAGGTTCATGTCTTAGTAATAAAGAATAAAATGATTATATGTCTAGTGTACCATATGCTAATGCAGTAGCAAGTTTAATGTATGCAATGGTATGTGAAAGACTTGACATGTAGATACATGGAAAATCCAGGTAAAGAACATTGGGTAGCAGTGAAATGGGTGCTTCAGTATCTTAAAGGCACAAGTGCTTATTGTATCACCTATAATGGTTGTAGTGATTCAGTCTGTGGTTATGTTGATTCATATTTTATAGGTGATTTGGAAAAAAAAAGATCTACTTCTTGTTATGTCTTTACTCTTGCATGAGGACCTATTTTTTGGATGTCAAAGCTTCAAAACAGAGTTTCTTTTTCCACTAAGGCAAAATACATAGCTCTCTCACATGCATGAAGGAGGAAATTTTGTTAATGGGTCTAGTGAGTGAGTTTGAAAAAGCACAGAACAAGGTAAATGTGTTGTGACACTCAAAGTGCTATTCATTTGGCTAGCAATCTAGCTTATCATAGTGAAAATAAGTATATTGCACTTAAATACCATTTTGTAAGACTTGTTATTAATGGAGGTGGAGTAGCTCTCGAGAAAGTCCATACGCAAGAAAATTGTGCAAACATGCTTACAAAACCAATATTGTTAGAGTATCTACAATGGTGTTTGTCTTCTCCATGTTTGTAGGAAATGTGATGGACAGGCTTGAGAAAGATATCAAGTAAGTTGTCGTCAAAGGTGGAGATTGTTGGAATTATGACAACAATTAAAAGAACAACAGTGAAAACCAATTTTACTTGTAGTAAATATTTGGTAGTTTATGTTACTGTTGTGTTTCTTATCACTATATGAATTTCATGTAGCACATGTAACGGTGCTAGATATGCCCACTTTTGAAACAAAGTATCATGATCCTATGTTGACTATTGAAATGAAGTCTGATGATCCTAAGTGCCTTAAAACATAATAAAATTTTCTACACGGTTATTTGGATGCATCGTGCAACTTTTTCTATATTGTAATTCTATAACCCATAGTAAATTTGTACAAGAAACTTCTCAATACTTATCATGGATCTCCAAACTATAGTTCAGGGTAGGCACTAAACTGTTAAATATGGATATTGTAGAACAAAGAAGAAGATGGATCCTTCTTTTCTATTTTTCAAGTGCAAATGAATACGTGCCATTTATACTTCTTAATTTGTCCTTTTATATTTCTTCCCTTCAAACAATATGCAACTCCAAATTATTTAATTTGGAAAATTGGGCCTGTTCTCCTCCCTAGTTATTATAGGGATTAAATTATTTATAACATTTAGCTTACTTCTATGTGCCCTAATGCAGAAGGGATTTTGTGAATATATCTGCAACAGAGCACAACATAATCTCAGCGTGGGATACAGGGAGTAAGTGCCAGTTATAAGCTTCAGTTGTGAGAGTCAGTTGTAGGCGTGTTAAGAGTCAGTTTATAGTTAAGAGTCTAGTTGTCTTTGGTTTGCATGTAACCGACTCGATAGAGTTTTTTCCTATATAAGGATGTAATCCATCTTCATTGAATAAGTGAGAAGTGAGTGTAGCCTCACCGTGGTGTTTGTTTTGCATATCTTATCTTGGTATGAAAGCAAGATTGAGGATTCAAGAGATCCAACTCTCTGAGTGCAAGATCTCAAATTAAATTTGAGTAGGAGTGCCGAGCGCTCCCCATGTAGTGTGAGAGGAGCGCTAAGCTCTCTCAAACTTACGAATTTAAAACAATCAGAGGCCAAGCGCTCCCTTGGTTCACATACGGAAGCGCTAGTGCACTCGCGCTAGTGCACCCACTCTCGCTCAGCGCTATAGCGCTCCCCCCTCATCTCTTTGGAAGTGCCAGCGCTCCACTTGTGGAGTTAAGGAAGCGTCCAACCAATTTTTCTTTGTGGAAAGCATGAGCTCATGAGAGTTTATTTTTCTGGTGTATTGCAGCTACGTTTACTTCATTTACATGCAACCCTTTGTTCTTTTTGTTGAAAGGTGCGTGAAGAAACTTTGCTGCGTGAGAATTGGAGCATGCATAATCAAAGCATGCGTGAGTTTCTTGGCATGCATGGTTTTTTGAGGATTGCGTGAGTTTTGAAAAAGAGTGCCATGACTTGTGAAGTGCATGCAAATGAGAAAGGGGATATATATATTTTAGAATCGTGAATTTTGAATTTTTTCAAAAAGAAGGTTTAAACTTTACCTTTGTGAGTGAGGTATAAGTTTTTATTATTATTTAAAGTGGATATCTTTTATATAAAAAGGTGAAGAAGGAGTTATAAGTTTATGCATGTGTATTTAAAGTGGATTTAAAGTGGATGCATGTGAAATTTATATATTATTTTTATATATAAAGTGTTGTTAAGGATTTTTGTTTTTGAAGTTTTCTCTTAAGAAAGTTGAGAGTCAAAATTGAGATGGATCGGTGGTATCTGAAGGCAGAGCGACAGAAAGTTGCATATTCTTGGTGATTCACTTACAGAGACTAAATTGCAGTGATGGAGAATCTGCTTGCGGAGACCTACCTCAACGAAGCCAACAAGTTAGATGGCTCGAATTTCATTAACTGGAAATTCAAGATGCAGACACTCATGGAAGGCTATGGTGTCTGGAACATTGCGAAGGGAACTGAACTGAAACCTGATGCGGCTGCAGGTGCGACAACGACACAGATCCAAGACTGGGAGAAGCGTGAAAACAAGGCAAAGGTATTGTTGCACATGTCAGTTAAAGATAACATAATTCCACATATTAGAGACACTACAACTTCTGCTGCAACATGGACAACACTTAAAGCATTGTATGAAACTAGCAACACAAATCACATTTTGTTCCTGAAAACTAAATTTCCAGGCATTAAGATGGATGGAAATGAATCCCTTAGTCCATTTTTGGGTCGTATTAAAGAGGTGAAAGACAAGCTAGTAAATATAGGGGAAACTATTTCCAACACTAATTTGGTCACTATTACCTTAAATGGTATTCTAGAAGATTATCATATGTTCATAACAGGTCTTGTAGCAAGGGAGAAACCTCCTACGTTTGAAGAACTGACAGGTATTTTGTTGCAAGAGGAAGAGAGGCGCGCGAATCTGAAGCCTTCAAATAAAGATTTGGCACTGTGGTCAAATAATAGATCTGCAAGAGGGAGATCGGGAGTAAAAGGCAGAGGAGGCAGTTCATGGCAGAGAGGCGGTTCATGGCAGAGAGGTAGTTCATCGCATAGAAAACAATCTCCAAATCAAGGTATGCAATCTGACAGGAATGAGTCTAAGTGTTGTTTTTATTGTGGTTGACCTAGACATATGGTTAAAGACTGTCATAAGAAGAAAAGTGATGAGGATAGGAATAAACCTAGAACACATTCAGGTCATTGTGCAGAAAAATATTCAAATCAAGATCTCAGATTATCTATTGCTAGTGATGATATTGATGAACCCCTGAATTTTGACTCACGGGATCTTAGGTTGTTTGTGTCTAACGTTGTTTTATCTACTGAAATGGATGATTCTGATGCCTAGTTTGTGGATTCCGGAGCTTTAGTACATATGAATTGTAATAAAAATTGGTATGCTAATTTTAAAGAAACACATAATGGTGCCAGCATATATCTTGGAGATGACCATGCTCATCAGATCAAGGGATATGGAGACATTCCTGTGACATTGCCAAATGGTATTGTTCGTCACATTCGCAATGTGGTGTATGTGCCAGGAATAAAGAAAAAATTGATCTCTATGTCCACCATTACAGATCAAAACTTGAAGGTTGAATTCTTCAAGAATTATTGCATAGTGAAGGATCTGCTGGACCACTTCCAAACTATTGCAATGGGAGTCAGAGCAGGAGGTCTATACAAACTTGATGTTACTAGCAAAGCACATCATGCACTGATTTCTGCCACTATGCCAACAGAGATTCTTTGGCATCAAAGGTATGGACACATCAATCATCCTGATTTATTGTTATTACAAAAAAATAATATGGTTGAAGGACTTCCCATGTTAAAGAATGAGAAAGTTGCTTGTGATGGATGTGTATTAGGAAAGATGCACAGAGATGAATTCCCCTCTAATCCCGATAAGAAAAAGAGAGATGTGTTAGATCTTGTGCATACTGATGTTTGTGGGACTATGCAGACTAGGTCTTTAGGAGGTGCATTTTACTTTCTGTTATTTATTGATGTTTGCACGAGATACACATGGGTTTACTTCCTTAGATGAAAAAGTGATGTTTTCAAGTACTTTAAGGAATTCAGAACCATGGTGGAAAAGCAGATAGGAAAATCCATCAAAATCCTACATTCAGATCAAGGGGGAGAGTATAAATCAAAGGACTTCAACAAATATTGCAAAGATAATGGAATAGTACAACAATTTACAGTACCTCACACTCCACAGCAAAACGGAGTCACTGAAAGGAAAAAAAGAACTCTGGTAGAGTGTGCACGCAGTATGATGCAAGGTAAGAATCTCTCAAATGCATTTTGGGCTAAATCCACAAATACTATAGTTTATTTAAAGAATAGAAGTCCAACAAGGTGTCTTGATAATGTTACTCCTTTCGAAGCCTTGAATGGTTCCAAACTTGCAGTTCATAATTTGAAAGTATTTGGGTGTAAGGCTTTTGCTCATATTCCAAAGGAGAATAGGAGGAAATTGGATGCTAAAGCCATTAAATGTATTTTCATTGGGTACTGTTATGAATTTAAAGCATACAAGCTGTTTGATCCTACTACTCACAAATTTTTTGCAAGTAGAGATGTACTTTTCCATCTGCAGGAAGCAAGAAATCATGACGACAACAGTCATGAGGAATGGAAGAGAATTCTTGATGAAGGAGTTAAAGAAGAGCAGTAGTAGCCCACACAGCAGCAACCATCCCCGCAACGACAACAACAACAATAGCAGCAAGAAGGAGTCAGTGATATGGAAAATTCAAGCAGTCACAGTTCACCTAGAGGTGAAGACAAATCTTCACAAAGTGGGGAGGAAGATAATCAGTTGAGAAGATATTCAAGACAGATTCGACTTCCTGAGAGGTATAAAGACTATGCCCTAATGAGTAGCATTTCAAATGTCATAGAACCCATGAGTTTTGATGAAGCTAATGAACATAATGAATGACGAAATGCAATGGAGGAAGAATATGAATCTATATTGAAAAACAATACTTGGGAATTGACTGAATTGCGTAAACATAAGAAGCCCATTGGATGAAAATGGATATACAAACCCAATTTTAAATCAGATGGTAGTATATATAAGTATAAGGCTAGACTGGTGGCAAAGGGGTATTCACAAACAAAAGGCATTGATTATGCTGAAACATTTGCACCAGCAGCTAAATTGAATACTATTAGAATGTTAATTGCTTTAGCTACAAAGTACCATTGGAAGTTGCATCAGTTAGATGTTAAATCTGCATTTTTGAATGGTGAGTTAAAGGAAGAGGTTTACCTTACTCAACCTAAAGGTTTTGTTGAAAAGGGGCAAGAACACTTAGTGTGTAAGTTAAAGAAAGCATTGTATGGACTAAAATAGGCACCTAGGTCATGGTATGAAAAGATAGACTCTTTATTTCTTCAACAGGGTTTAATGAGGAGCAAAAGTGATCCAAATATGTATACCAAATTTGATGAACAGGGGTATATAGTATTCATTTCATTATATGTTCATGATTTGATAATTACAAGAAATGCAGAGAAGTTAATTGATGAAATCAAGGAGCAGTTATCAAAGGTATTTGAAATGAAAGATCTTGGTGAGTTACATTACAGCCTAGGTCTTGAAGTTTGGAGAAATGTAGGCCAAACTTTTGTTTGTTAGAGTAAGTATATCAGAGAAATACTTAAGAGATCTAAAATGGATCAGTGTAAGTCTTCTACTGTTCCCATGCAATAGAATGTGAAACTTTCTTGTGATGATGGTTCGAAGGAGGTAAATGGCACTGTGTATAGACAGATGGTGGGTAGTCTGAATTATCTCACCACAACCAAACCTGATATTTCATATTCTGTGAGTGTGTTAAGTCAGTTCATGGAGAAAACTCATGAAAGCCATTGGAATGTAGAAAAGGCAGTACTCAGGTATCTAAAAGGTACACTTGACTATGGTATTAAATATACTGATGCATCTGATGTTGAGTTGACAGGTTATTCAAATTTTGATTGGGCTGGCAATCTGGATGATCGAAGATCAACCACTGGATATGCAGTCGACATTGGATCCAGGGTTGTTTCATGGAGCAGTAAAAAACAACCTACTATATCTTTGTCTTCTACTGAAGCAGCATATAAAGCCTTGTGTGCAACAACTTGTGAAGCTGTTTGGTTAAGAAGACTTCTTCAAGATGTTGGAGAAGAATGAAAGGAACCTACGATGATCAGATGTGATAATCAAAGTTCAATCAATATTGTGAAGAATCTTATTTTTCATGCAAGGACAAAGCATGTTGAATCTCAATATCATTTTGTTCGAGAAAAGTTGCAGTCAAATGAAATAACTCTTGTGTATTGTAATACTAGTGAAAATGCTGCTGATATTTTCACTAAGCCTCTTGGAAAGATTAAGTTTGAGATGTTTAGGGAGATGTTAGGTGTAGAAGTAAATCCATTCTCCATTAAGGGGGAGACTTGGAAATAATGGAGTAAGCGCCAGTTGTAAGCGCCAATTATAA
Source organism: Picea engelmannii (assembly GCA_009831015.1). NCBI lineage: Eukaryota > Viridiplantae > Streptophyta > Pinopsida > Pinales > Pinaceae > Picea > Picea engelmannii. The sequence goes on from ML788810.1 coordinate 160,703, forward strand.
GCTTCAGTTGTGAGAGTCAGTTGTAGGTGTGTTAAGAGTCAGTTCATAGTTAAGAGTCTAGTTGTCTTTGGTTTGCATGTAACCGACTCGGTAGAGTATTTTCCTATATAAGGATGTAATCCATCTTCATTGAATAAGTGAGAAGTGAGTGTAGCCTCACCGTGGTGTTTATTTTGCATATTTTATCTAAATCAAGTTTGGATATATTTGAAAATTACAATTTCAGCAATGTAACTGCACTTTTGATAATTCATACTACAGATTTCGGTGGATAACTTAAATGTACTCATGATCAACACGTTCCTTCTCCAACTCTTCCCCTGAGAAATCTATGTTGATGAATAAATAAATGATTTCCCATGTACGACAGGGTTTGCACTTCCATCAATCAAGGCCGTCGACCATGGACGCAGTGCCATTGAGAGTCACTGTGCCTTTTTTTATATTGGTGTCTACTGTGCGGTTCCTGTAAAATCTGGGCAGTTAATATCCAGCCTTCTAAGCATCATTCACATATGGGGTATAGGGCATTCCTAATCCAACTACTTATATGCCACTTGTTGAACATTCAATGCTATATATCAGGTTGTATATTGAAAAGATAGAAATTCAGATAAGAAAAATATAAAAGATTGTAAATTAAAAATATGGGTGGTATACTTTTTCATTGCACCAAATGTGAGAATTAAAAAAAAATATGAAATTGTGATTATTTTATTAATTATGGATCTTGGTTATGGTTATAAATTAATTGTTGTTTTTGGAGTAATACATGATTTTGTTTTTTATTGGTTAAAAGTTCAACTTGCTAGAGAGATTTTTTTAATAGTTCAAGACCCAAAAGTATTGTTGGGTGAAATAGTTAATGTGTGAAATCCTTTTTAGGTAAACGATGGTGGTTTGAGAGTCCATGGTCTTGGTGACCCATGGTTTCTCCCATGTTATTTGATACGATGAAGCATATTTACAGGCTTGAGATCTCTTTCCATTGTAAGATGCCTTGATTGGTTGGCTTTGGCATAGCTTGGTCCCTTTGACACTTGATATGGTATGTTGTGTCTATCTTACATTATTCTCTCACTTTATTAACAATTGGTAAAAGTGACGTTACAAGGAGTGTGAGGCAAACTCACAATCAAGCTTTCAAAATTTCACATAGAGAGAACCCCAGAGAGATGGAGTGTAACAATAATGAGGAGACGAGAGTGATTGATATTAAACAGAGAAAGGTGGGTGTCAAGGATATCAATGGTGTGAGGAAAGTTTCCCTAAAGGAATAACAACTCTACTCTTATCGTGAAGGACTGAACCAGATGATGGCGATGCTTAAAGTTTTTCTTGCGACAAAGCAAAAGATTAATGGTGAAATGGATTGGCTCGACTTTGGAATTTGGTTAAAGCAATGGAAAGGGGTGATGAGGATTACGTGGAGGAACACATGGAGATGGATTGAAGGCTGGACCATGGAGAGAAAAAATGTGAAATTATTTGTGGTGGAGAATTCGTCGAGAAAATGTAAGAAGAAGGGGGTGCATGATTGGTTGTACCTAACACCCCAAAGTTTCTGGCCCAAGTTATAAAGCCTATCCTTAGGCGGGTTATGTTCTCCAAGTTTGTTGTAAGCCTTGTTATTCAAGCATACATGTAGTGAGGCAGTGCATGGAGTCATCCCTCTCAAGCATAGAGAGGTTGTAGGATTAGTTTGTGGAATGAACCACTTAGATAGGTATGGGGGTGGTAGGTCTACTCGTATGTTAGCTTGATGTTTGAATCGAATAAAATTAAGAGGGAATGTGCAAAGTAATCTCAGAATGTGAGATGGTTGGGACCAAGTTATGATTAAGGGGGAGTCTAACATGCTGATGAACCATGTAGGTGAAAATGATTTCTAGAGAACTTGGGAGTACAAATGATGGTATACATGTATTTCTTTTAAGACGATCATTCTTTCATTGATGGGAGATAAAGAATGAAGATTTGGAGAAGCAAAATTATTTTCCCCCTCTATTCAAAGATTTGGGTGGTTCTCGGAAGAAAATAGCGAAAAAGATTATCCCTAGGGTCGATACCAAAAGGAATGTATAAACCAATGCTTCCATAGATTCGATCGTAATTTACAATTATGGAGATAACTTTCATACTAATATTGATTAGAGAAGAGATATGAGCAATATCATACCACTTGTATCTTAGTAGTTGGATCTCCCAGTTTTTGGAATGCTCTAAATTCTACTCGAGCATCCAAATCTGGGTTGATACCAGGAAAAACATCTCTGAATAGGGTTCTAGCACTATCCTTTATAAATGATACCATTTTTTGTCTATCCATAATATAATGTTTGAAAATTTTGAATTCTATACCTTTTGTCTCAAGTAAATTTTTTTTCTCAACAAGGATTTTCAAGTGTCTTTCAATCATGTGCCCAAGACTTTTGTGCCACAAATCTATTGTAGTCTCCTCCTTTGTAATAAAAAAAATATATGACTTCTATAGATTTGATTTTAATGTGTAGAGAGTGTTTATTTTCTGCCCCTTTCCAACAACCAACAAACCCTTTACAGTTTTCCAGCCTCTCTTTCCAAACATTATATGGAAGCCTTCATCATCTAGCTTCCCAAATGAAACCAAATTAATTCCAAGCTATGGTACATGCCTAACCTGTCTAAGCAATAGAATACAACCATCTTCTATCTTTATTTGAACATCTCCTACTCCTTCAATATCACAAATATTTTTATTATCCAAGAAAACCTTACCCATATTACTAGATTTATAAGAAACACAATTTTCTTTGTTGGGGGTAGCATGGTAGGAAGCTCCAGAATATGAAATCCAATCACTATCATGACTATAAGTATAAAGGTTTGCACCTTTTAAGAAACAATGATTAATACCTCAACTTTTGATGCAACAACAATAGTTTCTTCATTGTTGTTGTTGTTGGCTTCCTTTTTCTCCTTTTGCTCCCTTTTTAATATCTTGCAATCTTTTATGAAATGGCTAGGTTTTCCACAATGATAGCACACAATTCTTCCTTGCCTAGACTTTGACCTGCCTCTGGAGATGGATCACTTTGATTTATTTCTATCTGGTTCCTTCCATAGTCACCAAGGGCCAATGCCTCCATATTTGACATTTCCTCTCCCATAGTTTTCTTGCACATCTCTTCATTTAATAAACTATTAGAGGGTGAGTGCATGAAGTTGGTGGCCGAAAAAGTGGCAAGTGGGTTAGCTGGAACACACACAATTAGAATGCATGCATGTTCTTTGGAATGAGCACGCATTCCTAACCCTATAGGTTTGGAAGTGCCTGAAGCTCCACTCAGCTTACCACTTAGGTTTAGTGGTAGGAAGATGCACATGTTCTTAAGAATGCCGAGTGCGATTTGTGCTCATTTGCACAAATCGTGCTCACATTTTTACTCTTATTAAGAAAATAGACAGGAGAAAAAAGGTGAGTATCTTACCACCATGTCCCTGTCTAGCCAGGTATGTTTAATTTCTTCTATTTTCTCTCAATTTAGTCATTTCCGATTTAGTATTTTTCTCCCAAGAATCTAAATTAAAGAAATTTGTAGTTTTCTATTATAATTAAAAAACCAACCTAATTTACATGCGATGGATTAATAAATTGAATCATATATAATAAAACGGAACTAGGAGACAATGTAAACCACTCATAAGAAAACCAAGGAGAGAAAAACCCCAACCCACCACAACCACCCAATGTAAACAATGAAATTGATGAGGGGTTGGTCATATTAAGAACCCTTGAGGAACAATTAAGGGACACTAGAGACCCTAGTAGAGTCTCCCTGACCACTTCTTTGGACATCATTGTGAAGTCCATTGCAAGTGCCCAAGGGAAATTGACCTCTATTTCTTATTATAGGACAAAAATGTATGAGTACTATAGCACTGGTTTGGACATAAACCAAGTTAGAGACTTGGGCATCTCAAAAAAAAAAAATATTGACTATTTTTAGGGATCCTAGAAATGGACAAGAAATACCATTGACCAAGAAACACCTCTCCATTGACTGATGCATCCATCCCCAGGTTAGTCAAAACTGGATGGATAGGTGGTATATGGTTTTTGATAAACCTCTCTGCAATAACAAGGAGGTGCCCTTATATTTTCTAAGAAAATTATGGGATGAGTTTATTTTGGGTAAGCATGTCAACTACTTTGACATGGGTTATTTCCATGGGTGTGGGTCGAGGGTCAACATAGGACCGAGAGAATGAAATTATTGATCCCATGTTAGGTCCTCGTCCCCCTAGGAAAAGGCCTGACCCCCCTACCCAACATCCTCCTCTTGCATAGAGCTTGCAATAGGTACACCTAGCCATTTCATCATTGAATTGTATCCTAGTGCAACACAATAGATTTATTTCACTATCTTGGTAGGAGGTTCCTGCTAGTGACATTGATAGAGGGATTGGAGCTTGCCAGTGACATTGATAGAGGGGTTGGAGCTTCAACGTGCACAACATAGTACAATGAAGAGAGGGCACATCGACATAAAAACCATCCATGTGAACCTCATAGATTCTCGATTTGTGGGAAGACATGATATGGGACTATAGAGCTGAGTGGAAAACATAGCTTCATGGAGGAGGTTAGTATCTTAACCCTTTCTATGTTAGTCATCGTTATATATTTATTTTGTATTCTGAGTATTTATATAGATTTTTTATTGTATGTTGTTTTGCAGTTTTTACGTCCTAGAAGTAGACCCTCTATACCGATGGATGCATTAGTTCCTAGCCCCACCACTGATGCAAAAATATAGGCAACTTTCTCATTGGGTGCACCCCACACACAGGTATGTGTCACATTTGATAAATTCACCATCGTCATTTATTTATTTATGGCATCCTCGGAATTTTAATGTTCTTGTGTTTCTACAGGATTTGGGACTAGGCAATGTCGGTGAATGTCCATATGGGATGGACAAGTCACCTGCATCATAGGTACCATGTGTATAGTTAAATATCGTATAATTCTCAATTTTTTTTGTGTTTATGTTTTTGAATTTTACTATTTGGTACTAATAGTTCAATATTATTAATCTGTATGTAGGATGCATAAAAATTTGCTAGATATAGTACCACTGCACTCCTTAGGCCCCTGGGTCTTGCTTCTAGGTTACCTTTATTTAGGCCTAGGTAGTTACAATCACCTCTATAGCCTGTGGGGGTCTATCGCAACCCACCCCTAGCATCTATCTTATTGCATGCATCCTCGTTGGATTCACACACATGCCACCCATCCACGCTACCTCTTCCATCACATCCATATATAGTGTATGTACCTGTATGCCACCCACCCCCACTACCATTTCCATCGGCCCCATCCACCGAGGTTGCCTCAGAGAAGTTTGTACAACGTAGTGCTCCATTTACCAATGAATCTCCATCGAGGCCTGAGATATTCACAGTGATATAATGTGTTGATGATATGTTTTTATGTATCGTGAATTTGATTTTACACATATTTATTTAATTTTCTTGACTTGATCCTTGTAACTAATGCAGGGTGGCATCATGGAGAGATTGGGGTCACGGAGGAGGGTAACACCCTCACAATTGATAGTATCATGCAGTGAGTTGTCTTAGGTTAAATTACAAATTATCATTTTGTATGTCTATTAATCCATTGAGGAAAAAAACTTATAACAATGTTTTCTTTGTGTAGTCTTTAGAGTGTCGAAGCATGCCCAAGCCTAGAACCACTCGAGGTGCTTCCTCAAGAAACAGATGAAAGATATATTTCTAGGATGCTCCTGAGGGTGGCGAGGGTGGTAGTGGTCAATGATTGACCAACTACTTCCATTTTGTATCTAGCCCACCATATGGATGATTTTTATGTTAGGGCACTTCTTGTTGTTTTGTATATTGGGCATGAGATTCCATTTTGTAAAAAATGTACAATTTAGACGATGTTGAATACACACACACACACACACACATTTCATGGCACGTTTTTTTATGAATCTCATTATTTCTGCATTTTACGTTGATGAATATATGAATTCCAAGGTCTTTGAATTTCAAAGCGTATGAATTTAATGTGTATTAATCCCTTGATTTTTTTCTATTAAAGATATTATAAATACTTGCATTACGTATTAACGAATATCTTATGGTGGAAAATATTGTTAAGTGCTAAATGCATAAGCAATTAATGGTTCTCAAGTAGCATTGCTTGCTAATCAACCATGTATCTCTACATCATCAATAGATCATTCCTTTTGAATTATTCTTATGAATGATGTGGATATCCATATTCTAACTCACAACCAACAATATGGACTACCTATTAAATTATCTCCATTTAAATCCAATGATAAACCACCCTCAAATAGTGGTCACTTGAAAATATTGTGACCTAAAAAATGACATATTACATTACTTTATTATAAAAATAAATTTCTCTCATTTATCTTCTACATAATTGTAAATCACTTAACAATCTCAGCTCAATGTTATGTCAAATTAACCTCCATAACAAGTACTATAATTAGTCAATTATGAAGATGACATAAGCTAAAATTCAATTATTCAAGTACACAACATTTGGACAACCAAAACACTTTATATATATTTAGAATATGAAGTACATGCACCTACCAATATCTTATCTCGGGTTGTTACAAGTTGGGATATTCAAACTCTAGCCTTCCCTTGACATTCCTTTGAGAATCCTAGTTGTTAGTTTCTTAGTTGATTCAATCCATAATTTGACCATTTTCTATGGCATACACATTATTCCCCTCTTTCTATGCATGACATATATAAAATCATTTGATTTATGTGTAACTCTTCATAAATTCCAAAAAGGCTAATCAATGACTTATTAATGCACTCATGTGTTTGTTTAGGTTGTGTAGTGGGTATATGTAAATTTTGTTAAACCCATCAATTATTAATAACATGTATTCATTCTTCCATGATGTCCACTAAACTTATTGATTTTCATCAATACAATGAGAGAGTTCACATGGAAACTAGATCTAGAATGGGTATCCTTTTCCACCTACAAATAAAGGTTTTGAGGTTACATTTTGTGAAACACCATAGAAAGTAATTCCTTGCCACCAAAATTCCTCTAGGGAAACTTGAAACCATTATTCTTTTCCCTTCCCCATCTATAAGATTTTATTGCACATTCCTACCCAATTTTTGGGTTAAAACACATAAGGAAAAAAAGGACCCTCCCAAACCCAATCCCACAAACTTGTTCATGCCATACCATTTCCATGCCTTGCCATACCATGCCATTACCATTCCATTGCCATGCCTTGCCAATGAGGCATAGTGCAAATTCTGAATGAGAGGTCGATTTTCAAGAACATTCTGCTGGGAAGCTGTGGGTACTATAGTCACGTGGGCCTTTACAAAATAGATGTGCGGGATCTTACAGAACTTCATTATGTTGCTCGATGTTTATTTTATGCCCCTTGACCAAAGCACTGACATTTCCGTGAATGGATTGAGGAGGAGAGTTTAAATTCATGATAAAAATAAAACCGGGACTCAGATGGACAAACCGTTGGTTGCATTGGATTTGGGGCATCGATATTCAGCTAGTGGGGCACACCCATTGTCATTTCATTGATCGGAAAACTATTTTTTGGAGGATCTCCAACACTGTGGTTTTTCTCAATGAGGCATAGTGCAATTTTGGAATGAGAGGTCGATTTTCAAGAACACTGTGCTGGAAAATTGTGGGTAGTTTAGTTATGTGGGCCTTAGAAAAATAGACGTGCGAGAGCTTACAAAACTTTGTTATGATGCTCGGTTTGGATTTTATGCCCATGGACCAAAGTGTTGACACGTCCTTGAATGAATTGAGGAGGTGAGTTGTAACTCATGATAAAAATAAAACCATGTTGCATTGGATCCAAGGCACCGAGTTTCAACTAGTGGGGCCCATCTGTTGTCATTTTGTTGACCAAAAAACCGTTTGTTGGAGGATCTCCGACACTGTGGTTTTTTTCAATGAGGCATAGTGCAATTTCTTAATGAGGTTGATTTTCAAGAACATTGTGCTGGGAAATTGTTGGTAGTGTAGTCACATGGGACTTGAAAAAACATATGTGTGAGAGCTTACAAGACTTCATTATGCTGCTTGGTTTGGATTGTATGCCCCTGGACCAAAGTGTCAACATGTACCTAAATGGCTTGAGGAGGCTGTTACAGGTATGAACTAACTGAGAGGGGGGGGGGTGAATCAGTTAGTGTAGATTATTAACGTTTTACTCTCATTTTTCACTTTGAATCATTAATCTTAGTGGCAGTGAGTCTTTACTGTGAAATTCAGAGTTATAAACATAAAGCAGATAGTATAACGAACAACAATCACACACAGCATTCATTCACAAATACGAGACACA
>ML788810.1:176321-198929 GCA_009831015.1 Picea engelmannii
AACAACAAGGAAAGAAAGAGAGAGAGAGGTGGGAGAGATAGGGGGAGTATAGGGGGAGGGAGGGACAAAGGGGAAGATGGAGGGGGAGAGAGAAAGAGAGAGAGGATGAGTGAAGGAGGGGGGTAGTGAGAGAGAGATAGGGGGGAGGGAGGGAAGGAGGGAAAGAGAGGGAGGGAAGAGGGAGATAAATAGATGGAGGGAGAGAGAGAGAGAGAGGGAGAGAGTTGAAGACAAGGGATATAGAGAGGGAGTGGATGCAAGAGTGTGAGGCATGGTGAGGCAAGGTCTAGCTCTAGGTCATGTTCTAAGTCTAGGTCTAGGTCTAGGTCTAGGTCTAGGTCTAGGTCTAGGTCTAGGTCTTGACATGCCTTTCTAGGTCTAGGTCAAGGTAATTTCTTGTCTTACCATGCCTTTCCTTGCAATGTACCACTCTTTCTAGTGTAAAAGAGTGTGGGAGGGAGAGAGGAAGAAAAAGAGGGGAGGTAGAGAGTGAGTTCATTATAGTGTGCGAGGGAGAGAGAGGAAGACATAGAGGGGGGATATAAAGTGTGTTTGCGAGAGTGTGGGAGCAAGAGAGAGGAAGAAAAAGAGGGGAGGTAGAGAGTGAGTGTGTTAGAGTATGGGAGGGAGAGATATCTAGACAAAGAGGGGAGGTAGAGAGTGAGTGTGTTAGAGTGTGGGAGGGAGATAGACGGAGACATAGAGGGGGGATAAAGAGTGTGGGAGGGAGAGAGAGGGAGATATATAGAGGGAATGGAAAGTGTGTGTGCGAGAGTGTGGGAGGGAGAGAGAGGTATACAAAGAGGGGAGGTAGAGATCGAAAGACATAGAGGGGAGATATAAAGTGTGTGTGAGAGAGTCTAGTAGGGAGAGAGAGGAAGAAAAAAATGGGAGGTAGAGAGTGAGTGTGTGACAGTGTGGGATGAGGAGAGAGGTAGACAAAGAGGGGAGTTATAGAGTGAGTGTGTTAGAGTGTGGGAGAGGGAGAGGGAGAGGGAGAGAGGAAGACAAAGAGGGGTAGAGATAAAGTGTGAGTGGGAGGGAGAGGGAGATATAGAGGGGGGGTAGACAAAGGCATAGTGAGAGGAAGGGAAGAAGAGAGGGAGACATATAAGGGGGGGTAGAGAGAGAGTGAGAGGAAGGGGGGGATACATAGGGAGACATAGAGGGGGGGTAGAGAGATAAATGGGGGAAAAGAGAGTGAGACTGAGACTAACAACGAGGAGAGAGAAAGGGTGGGAGAGATTTGGAAGAGACAGGGGAGGTAAGGAAAAAGGGGGAGAGAGAGAGAGAGAGAGGAGGGGGGGGATAGGGAGGGAGTGGGTGTGAGAGTATGAGTCATGTCAAGGTAAGGTCTAGTTATACATCTTTCCATGCCTTGTGATGTATAAGTCTTGCCATGTCTAGGTCTTACCATGTATAGGAGAGAGAAAGAGAGAGAGAGAGGAATGATTTATAGGAAGACAAAGAGGGGAGGTAGAGAGAGGTAGACAAAGAGGGGAGGTAGAGAGTGAGTGTGTTATACCTTGTAATTTCAGGCATATGTTGACTTTGATAATTTAAAAAAAATACAAAATTAATATTTAAATTTCCAAAAAATAAACGACACAAGAAAAACGAGTTCTCTAGAAATATACAAGTTTTTTGAATGAAATTCCATTGTTAAGGTATTGAACACCTGCACGAACAAAAACATATACCTTATATTTTGTTGGAAAAATAAGATACAACTCTTAGAAAAAATCAAATTTTATATAGTTATTCACAATGTCTCTGAATAAAAGTTGTATATTCAGAACACTAATTTAATTTCCCATGTTTCATCTTCTTACACCAAATTCAAACTCATTGTAAACCTACTTTGAATAATCCCTCCAAGTTAACAACTTGTTGTTTCTCCAGGTTAGCATTGCCACTAACACGTCATGAGAGACCATCATTAGATTGCACATACCATAGAAACATATTCAAAACACAATTTACCTTTTGATGCCGCATTACCTATGGTGACGACCAAGTTCTGTCAACTATCAGACATTGATCTCAAGAGTAGGAGGGTTGGATCTCATCATCAAATACAATCTTCAACCAAGTGAGCTGCTTCAACACCATGTGCAACTCATTTAAATGTTTCACTATTGAGCTCTCTTCCTTCATTTTGAGGTTAAACAACCTCTTCATCAAAAATAATTTGTTGATTACTATGTGTTTTTCATATAAATCATGAACCTTTTTCCATACTAACTCGTCTATCCTTTCTTGCTAAACATGAAAGTATACTATGTTTTCTAAATAGTGTCAGACAATGAAAATTATCTTTCGATATAAATTCTCCCAGTCTTCATCGATCATAGATTAGGGCTTCTTTGATTTTCCCTCAACCAAAAATTTCATATCTTTTAGGGTGAGTATGTCTTCCATTAGTTACCTCCATATGGTGAAGTTTACCCCGATAAGATTTTAAAGAATGATAAAGTTGCTTGTGATGGATGTGTATTAGGAAAGATGCACATAGATGAATTCCCCTCTAATCCCGATAAGAAAAAGAGAGATGCGTTAGATCTTGTGCATATTGATGTTTGTGGGACTATGCAGACTAGGTCTTTAGGAGGTGCATTTTACTTTCTGTTATTTATTGATGATTGCACGAGATACACACGGGTTTACTTCCTTAGATGAAAAAGTGATGTTTTTGAGTACTTTAATGAATTTAGAACCATGGTGGAAAAGCAGACAGGAAAATCCATCAAAATCCTCCGTTCAGATCAGGGGGGAGAGTATAAATCAAAGGACTTCAACAAATGTTGGAAAGATAATGGAATAGTACAACAATTTACAGTACCTCACACTCCACAACAAAACGGAGTCACTGAAAGGAAAAACAGAACTCTGGTAGAGTGTGCACGTAGTATGATGAAAGGTAAGAATCTCTCAAATGCATTTTGGGATAAATCCATAAATACTATAGTTTATTTAAAGAATAGAAGTCCAACAAGGTGTCTTGATAATGTTACTCCTTTCGAAGTCTTGAATAGTTCCAAACCTGCAATTCATAATTTGAAAGTATTTGGGTGTAAGGCTTTTTCTCATATTCCAAAGGAGAATAGGAGGAAATTGGATGCTAAAGCCATTAAATGTATTTTCATTGGGTACTGTTATGAATTTAAAGCATACAAGTTGTTTGATCCTGCTACTCACAAAGTATTTGCAAGTAGAGATGTACTTTTCCATCAGCAGGAAGCAGGAAATCATGACGACAACAATCATGAGGAATGGTAGAGACTTCTTGATGAAGGAGTTAAAGAAGAGCAGTAGCAACCCACACAGCAACAACCATCCTCGCAACGAAAACAAAAACAACAACAAGAAGAAGGACTCAATGATATGGAAAATTCAAGCAGTCATAGTTCACCTAGAGGTGAAGACAGATCTTCACAAAGTGGGGAGGAAGATAATCAGTTGAGAAGATATTCAAGACAGATTCGGCTTCCTGAGAGGTATAAAGACTATGCTCTAATGAGTAGCATTTCAAATGTCATAGAACCCATGAGTTTTGATGAAGCTAATGAACATAATGAATGGCGAAATGTAATGGAGGAAGAATATGAATCTATATTGAAAAACAATACTTGGGAATTGACTGAATTGCGTAAACATAAGAAGCCCATTGGATGAAAATGGATATACAAACCCAATTTTAAATCAGATGGTATTATAGATAAGTATAAGGCTAGACTGGTGGAAAAGGGGTATTCACAAATAGAAGGCATTGATTATGCTGAAACATTTGCACCAGCAACTAAATTGAATACTATCAGAATGTTAATTGCTTTAGCTACAAAGTACCATTGGAAGTTGCATCAGTTAGATGTTAAATATGGATTTTTGAATGGTGAGTTAAAGGAAGAGGTTTACCTTACTCAACCTAAAGGGTTTGTTGAAAAGGGGCAAGAACACTTAGTGTGTAATTTAAAGAAAGCATTGTATGGGCTAAAATAGGCACCTAGGTCATGGTATGAAAAGATAGACTCTTTCTTTCTTCAACATGGTTTAATGAGGAGAAAAAGTGATCCAAATCTGTATACCGAATTTGACGAACAGGGGTATATAGTATTCATTTCATTATATGTTCATGATTTGATAATTACAAGAAATGCAGAGAAGTTAATTGATGAAATCAAGGAGCAGTTATCAAAGGTATTTGAAATGAAAGATATTATTATAAAATAAATAATGTCTGTTACATATCTCTGGAAATTACATCAACATTTAAAACATCAATGTCATTGAAGACCAAAAAATTAGCATACAATAGGAGACAATAAATGTAGCATATACATATTAGTTTTATTTGGAACAAACAAGAAAGGTTCCTGGAAACCCAAAATTTAGTATACAATAAGGGCATTGTCGAATCAATTTTTTTTGGAATTTATCAAAAATTAATAATGTGTGTTACATGTTTCTAGAAATTTAAATGCGTTTTTCATATAGACTGGGATTGGGGCTCCCGCAGACCATATAAATAAATAAGTACAAGAATTAGGAACATTGAAAGAAGTGCGCGACGGTAGAGAGGAAGACCTAAAAAGAAAAAAATGGAAGTTAAGAGTATTTGGTTGTACAATTTTCTATTGAAAGAGGACATAAGTGGATTGATAAAGAAGAGAAGACGAGATCATAGACTTAAACTGGATTGATAAACAAAATAATATGGTAGTATAAACTTACTATGAAGCCGATGCATTTTTGTTGCCGTTGTCGATGGGCATTGTAGTCATGTTGACGGGTTGTTACCCTTCCTAGACGAGGCCGTCTATTCTCTTTTGGAACCATTCTTCGATGTATATTTTCATGGGGGTTGTGTTGGTTTCATCCCAGATTTCTATGTCGTAAAGGTCATTTTCTAATTTCCTTAGATCCATTGAAATACTATGCAGAGTATGTTCAATTTCTTCATTGTGTGAGGCATAGTCCAGTGCCTAGCACTCGTGCTCATCTAGACGATGTTCAAGTATGCTGTAAAACTTTTTGAAATACAACCCCTTTAAAATATCAACTTGTTCCTTGAAGGATTCTTTGGTGACTGACAAGGATTTGAGAATTAAGTTAGGATATTGAACCTCGTTGGTAGTTCCAGCTAAGTCCAGCTAGAGCAGGCTTGTGAATAAATATTTCTTTTCTGATATGACTTGTTTACATGACTTGACAATAAGCTGCAAGTTGTCAACTTTATTTTGCCAGCATGCTTTTACTTTTTTGGTGCGCTTTGGCGAGGGGAGTTTCTCCTGTCTTCTTTTCAGTTCCGATCTATTGTCGACATATTTGGAAAAAGGGTCCAGTACCTGATCACAGAAAAGATGTTCATTTTTTAAATTCGTCTCCAATTGTTCCAACAAATCATTGGCCTTCTTTCCGAAGGAAACTAAATTTTTCGATGTTTCCCAGGCTTCAGTAACTACCTGCATTATTTTATTGATGTTATTCTCTACAAGGGCTTTAGAGCATGAAAGGAGGGAGGAGGATACTTTCATCTTCGCTGCAGTGGTAGCAGGCACGATTTTTTCCAAAGGACTGGCAAATTTTGGAGTTGAAAGGAAAGCCTGCTCAAATTCGTTGAGGCGTTGTTTCATATTGGAATTTTCTGTCTTAATTCCTCCAATGGAATCATGAAGAATGTCATTGGTTCCCTGGTGAAATTGGCAGATTTGGGACATTGACATTTCGCTAAAGTTAATCTCTACGCGATATTTGCCTTTCCTGTTTGTTACATCTCTCTTTTCAATGACAAGACTTTTAGATTGGCTGTCAAAATTAGCGCTCTAGATTATGAAGGATTCATCTATGTCAAAAAAGTCAGTGTTCAATATTTCCACCATGGATGACCCAATTTTTTGCATGTGCTCAACTTCAATTCCAAGTTGCAGTTTTCCACTTTCAATTTGGGGTTCCTTCGCCTGCCCTGCATTGTTTTTTCTCTTCTTCGCCAGTGGAATTTTGTGAGAACTATCAATATTTATGTGAGGATGGTTCTTATCTCCTCCTCCGTTCGAAGATTTTTGGGTTGCTTTCTTACGAGGGTGGACCGTTGAACCGATGCTCTATGATGTCGTGCTCTTGGGAGTGCTGGTGGGGGACTGGGTACTCTTCTCACCAGATACTTTTCCATGTTGTCTGTACAATTGAGTGGTGATTTGAAATCTCTCTACATCACAATTGGAAGAAGAAGGATTGTTGTTGACACTGTTCCTGTCTTGGGTCATGTGTGTATGGATAAAAGAGGTGTTAAAGCCAACACCCAGTAAATGTTCTCGAAAAATTCCATTAGGGTCGAACCTTTTTATCCTTTCAGCGTACGTTAGGTTCAATTTATTGAAATGGGCAGAAAACTTATCAATCTTGTTGATGTTTTTGCACACAAAGTCTTCAACTTTCCAGGGCAGAGGAATGAACTATTTTTTTTTCTTGTCATGGAAAAAATGCAACCGGTGGTTGTATTGCCTTGCTATTTATGCAACAAACATCTTGTCCGTGATGTGGCATGGAAGGAAGGCATAATTTTCCTTAGAGCCAAAGACCATGAGGACACTGTGGTTTTCCTCTTTCTCAAGTATGCCCTTCCTGTTCAAAAACTTGGTTGCCTAGCCGGACATCCGCAGAGCATCCTTGCCTAACAGTAAATCTTTGAAAATTGAGACAAATCCATTAAAAACTTCATAAAAAGAAATGGGAGGCCTTGTGTCTCCATAGGGACTCATGCCAGAATGTTACTGGGTCGAATCCACAGTTTATTTTATTGGAAAGAGAAAGTTTTGGAAACGGACAACAATACACAATTCCGAAAATCAAGTAGGATGACATATAAAATTTATTCGATTCTTTGAATCGTAACAACTCGGAACATAGCTCAATCAAAATTAGCTTCCTCCAATCGGAAATGTATTGTTCCTTGACTGTGAAATACAAAATATAAATAATTATATGGGAAATGCTCGTTGTGGATGCCTACCCTGTTATTTTTGTAACTGGCCAAGCAATTTCCTGGAATGGATTTCTAAAGGAACTTACCTGCAGCCTTGTGATATCTTCAAGAACTGTTGTTGGGTCTTTGAGGAAGTTCGCTAATATTTCCAACCCGTTATGATGTTTTTATAGAAATGGTTTGTAGTCTTGTCCTCTGAACGTCAATGTTGGGTTCGACAATTTTAACATATCGCGAAAGAGCTGAGGCGGCAAAGAAAAAGGAGAATGGTCATGCAGTGGAATAATTCTTTGGCCTGGAATATATTTTTTAGTACACCATGAGACTACCTCGTTGGAGTCAAAAACCTCAAGAACAAAGCCTCCATGAGTGATTCCAGAGGTCCAAATCACTTTGTTTTGGGCAGAACGGGATGAATAGTAAAAGTATGCCCTGGACCACTGAAAGCTCTGGTCCTCTTGTGCGAACATATTTACTGTATCTCCACAAAAATGTTGTTGACCTTGTGCCATAAGTCTACAAGAACGTTTATTTGTTCCAGTCGATGAATGAAATGAAAAGTTTGAAGGGATAATATAACCCTACACAAATTTTGGTCGAAAGCGTGTGAAAGGGAGATGACCTCGAGACTTTCGTTGATTAATGACAATTTGGACGGTTGTTGCATGATGCATTGTTAACATTAAAAAGTAATAATTGCATACATAGAAATGCCAACACATTGGATATTGCAATGAACGATTAAGCATTGTAGATTTCTTGAGCAGCCCAACATGAGGACGCGTGTTGGAGATGAATAATCGAAAGGGACAAAATAACTCTCCCCACATCTTGGTTCAATGTGTAATAATGGGAGATCTCTTTGAGGTTTTCGTCCATTAATGACAATGTTGACGGTTCCTGCATGGTCAACTGTTAGCATGAAAGGTTTCTAATCGCATAGTAAGAAAGTACGAAGGTCGTGGGCAGGGGAAAAAAGACAGCTACAAAATAGGGTTGTAACGTACAAGCATTGAGGGTGAGGGCGTGAGGGTCAAATTGTATGTCTTAGAGATTTTTGAGTGCAATATGCGTAACAACGAAGAGGATATGGTAGGACAGTCGGAAGCACAGGAAGTTAGTGGGGATGGAAGGCACTGAGAGATACTATGAAACATTTGTGAGCAGTGGTAGAGTGATCGCGCTGGAATTGTAGATTTTGTGAACCCAACAACAAGAGAGCTCAAAACAGTGTGAGAAGGTGTTTGAAAAGGAGGTGAGGCCTGGACCTTCTAATTGTATGGCTCTGAACATTTGAATGCATAATCTATAACACAGAAGACCGGACGATGTCAGAATCCGGTAGTCAATTTGTATATTGTGGAGAGTGCAATCAAATTGTTTCGTACCTCTGTGTCTAGTTGTCAGTACTAAGAGCTAATTTAGTATTCAAAATAATTTTTTAGAAACTGTTAGATAGTTCATAGGGACTAGCATCCGTAAATAATGGAAATCTCCACCCCTCCAGTGCTGCATTCCATGTGTCAATTTGTATATTGTGGAACTGCGAGTGTTGTTTGGAGGACACAAAACAATGGAAGTGCAATGTTGAGTCAGCCACTCTGCAGGTTCGCTTGTCAATTTTTATATCGTGGAACTGTGGGTGCTATTTGTAGGCCACAGAACAATGGAGGTCCAAGTTTGAGCCCGCCCGCTCGAGAACCCACGATCCAAAATGTCGCTAGATATCAAATGCAAAATTTGTACATGCTCTATACAATATCATGGGAATTAGCACATGCTCTATAATATATCATGCCCATACTTTATAGTCCCATAATACACGGGAAGAAAAAAAAGGGAAAAAGAAAGGAGTAGTTAGCGGAATTGTAGATCACAGAAATTTAGAGTGGAAGATGTATATAACGGAGAAACATATCGTAATCATCGAAAGCAACAACAATCAATCGGATTTGTTGTTTGATTATATAGATGGAGATAAACGTATGTCAACCTGCCAATGCTGGAGCTGCATATTTTGTGAACCGGGAAATAGAAGGATCCAAAACAGGCTGAGAAACTCTCTGCAAAGGAGGCGAGGCTCGGACCTTCTAATTGTATCACTCCGAACATTGGAATGAATAATCTGTAACATGGAAGAGTGGATGATGCTGAAATCCAGTGGTCAATTTGTACATTGCGGAGAGTGCAATCCCAACTGATTTGTACCTTTGTGTCCAGTTGTCACTACTAAGAGCTATTTTAGTATTCAAAATAATTTTTTAGATACTGTTATATAGGGAAAAAATAAAAAATAAAATATTTTTTTAGATAAGTTAGATACTTCATAGGGATTAACATCCGTAAACAATGGAAATCTCCACCCCGCCAGTCCTGCACTTCGTGTGTCAATTTCTATATCGCGGAACTGGGAGTGCTGTTTGGAGGACACAAAACAATAGAAGTGCAATGTTGAGTTAGCCAGTCTGCAGGTGTGCTTGTCAATTTGTATATCTCAGAACTTGGGGTGCTATTTATAGGGCATGAAACAATGGAGGCCCAATTTTGAGCCCACCCGCCCGGCCGAGAACCCGCGATCCAAAATTTTGCTAGGTATGGAATGCCGAATTTGTACATGTTATATAAAATATCATGTCCATATTTTATAGTCCCATAAAACATAGGAAGAAAATAAGGCAAAAATGATGGAGAAGTTCGCAGTGGAATTCTAGATAATACATGGGAGGAAGAGAAGGGAAAAAGAACGAAGTATCTCGCAGAAGAACATCTAGTGTTTGCTTATTAATGAAAATGATTGCAAATCCCTGCTGAGTTCTCACCAGTTAACGCATAAAGTGCAGATCACAGAAGCATATTTCATACCACTGTGTTCACTTGCCACTAGTAAGATCATTGTTGATGTATATCAAGAAGGACGTGAAGTTGCTGGGGATGGAAAGCAACAATAGATAATTTGAACGAACTTAATGTATACAAGGAACCCACGGTGGAATTGTAGATCACAGATGTTTTGAGTGCAAGATGTATATAGCGGAATGATAAGCAACTCATTTTGCAAGCGCCATCCTTGTAGCGGTGGGCATAAAATTGGCTAAGTATGAAAAGGAACAACAGTCGATCGGATCCGTCGTGCGAGGATATAGATGGAGATGTTAAGGCATGAATTGCAGATCACAGAATTATCTTTCATACCACTGTGTCCACTTGTCACTGGTAATACCATTATTGATGTATGTCAGGAAGGACGCGAAGTTGCTAGAGATGAAAATCAACAACCGATACTTTGAACAAAGTTAATGTATACCAGGAACCTGCGGTAGAATTGTAGATCACATATGTTTTCAGTGCAATATGTATATAGTGAAATGATAAGTTGCTGGGCTCGCAAGCGTCGGCCCCGCAGTGGCATGCATAAAATTGGCTAAGTATGGAATGGAACAACGATCGGTCTGATCCATATTGAAAGGATATAGATGGAGATGAAGACAAGTCATGTCGTCGTACATAGAAAGACAACTAAGTATAAAACCAGAAATCCATAATGGATGGGAAAAGAAAAATGGGAAAAGAGATAAGTATCTGAGAGTCAGGAAAAACTTTTTTTTTTTCGTTTATTAATGGAAATGTTTTCGAACCTCTGCTGGCTTCTCACTAGTAAAAGAATTAAGTGCACATCACTAAAGTTCTTTGCCTGCAACATGTATATGATGAAACAGGGGACATAGTTGCTGGATACCGCGAACCCGGGGCCTAGTGTCAAGATGACTAGCTAAGTATTGGCCAAGACGAAGTTTTGATATCTATTTCAATAATATTCATACTAGTATATATTAATGGATTGTTTATGTTTCAAATGCAAATGATCTCCCAATTTGCAAGATTCTCTTCGGCTCGAACAAGATAAATTACTTATCATTTATTCATCTTGTATTCATTGCAATGACATCATCAAACGGTGGCTCTCCATAAACATCAATATCTAAATTAAATTAAAGGAAATCAAAATTTGTTGTGACTTTAAGTAATTAAAGCATAAATTGCAAACTACAAAAGTTCCTAGGCTACAAGATGTATATGACAGAATAATGGACATATTTGTTTAATACCGCAAACCCAAACATAATAGCCTAAGCTTTGCCGAAGACGAAGTTTTATGTATTTTTTCCAACAGTACTGATATTAGTATATATGCATGAATATTATCAAATAGAACAAGCTGCAATATATCCAACATAATTCAAAGGAACATTGCGTCAACAGTTCAGCTTCCTTGTTGTAACTCATGAATTCATTCTATTTACAGAACTCGAAGAATGGGAGCAGAACGGGTCCTCCAATTTCTTTCTTTAAATATAGAGTCGACGTTAGATAAGTATGGCCTATGAAAAAGTATTTTTAAATGTAAAATGTAAAGAAAGAATAGAACATGTTTTATTTAGATTGAAGTAGTGAGTAGTAGAAACAAAATCTTGTCCTTCATGTTTAACGACACAGGGGAAGAAGGTACAAAATATAATTAAAACAAATACCAGAAATTGGAAAATACTATTAAGAAATAAAGAAAAATTATTCTATATTCAAATAAGATGTGTTACAAAATACAACTGAGGCTATTTGTGACAACGATTGCGATTTCTCCTGCCATCGACCAATTAAAAATATATACATTGATGAAGCTTCTTCACACTTTTCTTGACGTTCAAACTCTTTATTCGTAAAAATGAGTTGAATATCAATTTTGGGTTTTGTAATTAATCGGTGTTGTGAAGTACATCTATCCCAGTTTTTTGAATACCTTGTTTCTTCCAGATATGGCCTGCTTGCAATGGATGCTTATTCAACATTCTAGTCTTTGTCAAGCATTAATTTCCTTCTGTCGTCAAAAAGTTGGGGTTTAAGGTGTTTTATTTTCCATGTTCCTAAGCATTCACATCCGAGACAACTTAGAAATGCGATTCAGGCCGATTTCAAAGTGAACGAAGTCATTTTGTGTCACAACAGTTTAGGTAGGGGAAACAAATTCAAGTATATAGTGATTGATATTCTCCCTGTATTCGATCGTCTGTTTGATTGAGAAGCCTTCCTGAGGATTTGTATGTGGAACTTCTTTTCTTTATTACAGTAAATTGGAAGAAACATCCAATCCAGTTGCAAAATGAAAATATGTTGAGGTACATAACTTCTTCGGGTATCTGAGGTGTGGCAAGTGCATCAAATGCTGCAGAATGCACCAACACAGGTCTGGAATGTGTATCAAATGTTGTAGATGGCATCATAATATATCCTTCCTCATAGCGGGGGAGGTATGGTGGCCCACATAAAGGTCTGGAATGTTCGGAGGTGACGCAAAATATGTGGACTCTGCAACTACATCTAGAGGAAATCGAACAAACTTTGACAAAGAACATGGCTTTCTATCAAGTTGGCTACCAGAGCCACATGAAGGTCATCAAACTATGAAATAGAAACTCTTGTAGTGATAATATGTCATTTTATCCACCCATACAGATTCTATTACCAGCCTCCGAGGAAGACAAATACTTGTGCAATCTCTACAATTCGATACAGTGGCCAAATATGTGTTGTTGGAAGAAGATATATACTTGAACGAAGAACTATCTTGCAAGTGACCTAAAAATCCATTACAATTCCCAGTAAGAAAATAAAGAAGTTCAAAAAACAAATCTTCAGTCAGCCTTTTCAATGAACCAAAGCATCGAACATAGGGAGAACACCAACCAGAACATACTTGTTCTTTTTTTTTCGTCCTCTTAGAGTTTCTCTTGTATAATAGAGTTTTTTTTACTCAAAGCTCACGTCACATAAAACCAGTCTCTCTTCTTTCATCTGCCCCTCAATCGCATCTCTAAGTTGTCTTACATGTCCATGACCAGGAACATTAGAATGAAGGAACCCTAAAGCGCAACTCTTTGATGATAGAGAGAAATGGAAATAAGTATTTAAAAGCAAGGTTGGATGGTCTTCCATACATTTTGTGTTGATTCGTTTTAATGACAGATGTTCTCGATATTTTCAGTTATTAATGCCAATATTTTTTAATATGTACGCTGAATACGGACTAGCAATACGTATTACAATTCCCATATTCGAGCAGATTCTCAAATCTGACATCTAAGATATGCACAATATTAAAGAGGGACATGACGTCAAGGCCTCTGTGGGTCACACGTTTGTGAACTATGCTGAAGATTTTAAGAAAACTAAAAGTGCACAAGCAAAAAAAATAAAATAAAAAGTATTTTCGCAAATTCAAAATGCAGGCAAAAAGAAATTGCCAGATTCCATAATATTTGGCTGTCTATTCATTTTAATGGCAGATGTCCTCAAGCTTTCTAGTTATTAAAGCCCATCATTTCGAAATGCACAATATTAAAGAGGGACATGACGTGAAGGCCTCTATGGGCGACACGTTCATGAACTATGCTGAAGCTTTTAAGAAAACTAAAACTGCAGAAACAAAAATAAAAATAAAAATTGTTTTCGCAAATTCAAAATGCAGGCAAAAAAAAAATTACCAGATCCCATAATATTCATAGGTAAGGCACTTTAGTACTCAATGATATTCAAATTCAATGACATTTTTATTATTTGAGTCAAGGGGAAAAAACATATGACAACCTAGAAGGAAGGTCATATATGATGGACAACTCAATGGCAGAAGCCATAGCGAGAATGAGAATGTAGTATCTAATAACCGCGGAACTACGTTGCGTTTGAGTTTTCAACTTTCCCTGCCTGTTCAAAATCAAAAACAAGGAAGGGTTGAATATTAGTCTGTCTATTTATTTTAATGGGAAATGTCCTCGAGCTTTCCAGTTATTAAAGCCCATCTTTTCGAACTTGTTGGTCCATTTTGACTTTTGAAAGTATATTTAATGTTTATTGGGAAGAACTGAATGTAGCGGGGATGGATCCCTATGTAACGTTACTACTATTTTTTCTATGTAACGTTACTACAATAGAAACCCAATTTTTAGCCCACCACCCTGAGAACTCATGATCATTAACCTATGATGTACAGGAAACCTATAATTTCATAAATTGCATTCTCTTTTGTCCAGGAGGTTTTTTCTAAAGAAAACTAATTCGGGAAAACTAATGTATACACCACACACGACCTGTCATAGTATGCAACTGAACTGCAGTCACTTGGAATGACCACAGAAGTGAGAGAAACTAGAGTCAAACGTAATTTACAATAGGAAATTAAAAGGGAGAGAACAACTATATTTCCCACACAACAAAAGGAAATTTCATAACTATGAAACCGTAGTAACAAAGAATCCATGGAAAAGGCATCGAAAAATATGAAATATATTTTGAGCTTGACAAAATCTTCTTCAAAGCGTAACAGATGCAATTGACATCGTCTGCAATTCTTTACTCTATTATTTTATCTTAAAAAGCCCAATTTTTAACCCGCCACCTCGAGAAGTCGCGATCATTAACCTATGTTGTCCAGGAAACCTATAATTTCATAAGTTGCATTCTCTTCTATCGAGGAGGGCTTCTTTTAAATAAAACTAATTCGGAAAAGCTAATGTATACACCGAACAGAACCCGTCATAGTTCGATAGTACCTATTCGCAAAGTCGCGTCCATAAAACTGTCTAAGTATGCAACTGAATGATAGTCACTCATAATGACCACAGAAACACGACAAACTAGAGTCAATCGCATAGTAAGAAAGTACGGAGGTCGTGAGTAGGGGGAAAAAGACATCTACAAAATAGGGTTGTAACGTACAAGCGTTGAGGGTGAGGGCGTGAGGGTCAAATTGTATGTCTCAGAGATTTTTGAGTGCAATACGCGTAACAATGAAGAGGATATGGTAGTACAGCCAGAAGCACAGGAAGTTAGTGGGGATGGAAGGCACTGAGAGATACTATGAAACATTTGTGAGCAGTGGTAGAGTGATCACGCTGGAATTGTAGATTTCGTGAACCCGACAACAAGAGAGCTCAAAACAGGGTGAGAAGGTGTTTGAAAAGGAGGTGAGGCCCGAACCTTCTAATTGTATGGCTCTAAACATTTGAATGCATAATCTGTAACATAGAAGAGCGGACGATGTCAGAATCCGGTAGTCAATTTGTATATTGCGGAGAGTGCAATCAAATTGTTTCGTACCTCTGTGTCCAGTTGTCAGTACTAAGAGCTAATTTAGTATTCAAAATATTTTTTTAGAAACTGTTACATAGTTAATAGGGACTAACATCCATAAATAATGGAAATCTCCACCCCGCTAGTCCTGCATTCCATGTGTCAATTTGTATATTGTGGAACTGCGAGTGTTGTTTGGAGGACACAAAACTATGGAAGTGCAATGTTGAGTCAGCCACTCTGCAGGTTCGCTTGTCAATTTTTATATCGTGGAACTGTGGTTGCTATTTGTAGGCCACAGAACAATGGAAGTTCAAGTTTGAGCTCGCCCGCCCGAGAATCCATGATCCAAAATGTCGCTAGATATCGAATGCAGAATTTGTACATGCTCTATAAAATATCATGGGAATTAGTACATGCTCTATAATATATGATGCCCATACTTTATAGTCCCATAATACACGGGAAGAAAAGAAAAGGGAAAAAGAAAGGAGTAGTTAGCAGTGGAATTGTAGATCACGGAAATTTAGAATGGAAGATATATATAACGGAGAAACATATCTTAAGCATCGAAAGCAACAACAATCAATCGGATTCGTTGTTTGATTATATAGATGGAGATAAACGTTTGTCAACCTGCCAATGCTGGAGCTGCATATTTTGTGAATCGGGAAATAGGAGGATCCAAAACAGGTTGAGAAACTCTCTACAAAGGAGGCGAGGCTCGGACCTTCTAATTGTATCACTCCGAACATTGGAATGAATAATCTGTAACATGGAAGAGTGGATGATGTCAAAATCTAGTGGTCAATTTGTATATTGCGGAGAGTGCAATCCCAACTGATTTGTACCTTTGTGTCCAGTTGTCACTACTAAGAGCTATTTTAGTATTCAAAATAATTTTTTAGATACAGTTATATAGGGAAAAAATAAAAACTAAAATATTTTTTTAGATAAGTTAGATACTTCATAGGGATTAACATCTGTAAACAATGCAAATCTCCACCCTTCCAGTCCTGCACTTCGTGTGTCAATTTCTATATCGCGGAACTAGGAGTGCTGTTTGGAGGACACAAAATAATAGAAGTGCAATGTTGAGTTAGCCAGTCCGCAGGTGTGCTTGTCAATTTGTATATCGTAGAACTCGGGGTGCTATTTGTAGGGCATGAAACAATGGAGGCCCAATTTTGAGCCCACCCGCCCGGCCGAGAACCCGTGATCCAAAATTTCGCTAGGTATGGAATGCCAAATTTGTACATGTTCTATACAATATCATGTCCATATTTTATAGTTCCATAAAACACAGGAAGAAAATAAGGGAAAAATGATGGAGAAGTTCGCAGTGGAATTCTAGATAATACATGGGAGGAAGAGAAGGGAAAAAGAATGAAGTATCTCGCGGAAGAACATCTAGTGTTTTCTTATTAATGAAATTGATTGTGAATCTCTGCTGAGTTCTCACCAGTTAACGTATAAAGTGCAGATCACAGAAGCATATTTCATACCACTGTGTTCACTTGCCACTAGTAAGAGCATTGTTGATGTATATCAAGAAGGACGCGAAGTTGCTGGGGATGGAAAGCAACAATAGATACTTTGAATGAACTTAATGTATACAAGGAACCCATGGTGGAATTGTAGATCACAGATGTTTTGAGTGCAAGATGTATATAGCAGAATGATAAGCAACTCGTTTTGCAAGCGCCATCCTCGCAGCGGTGGGCATAAAATTTTCTAAGTATGAAAAGGAACAGCAGTCGATCGGATCCGTCGTGCGAGGATATATATGGAAATGTTAAGGCATGAATTGCAGATCATGGAAGTATCTTTCATACCACTGTGTCCACTTGTCACTGTTAAGACCATTGTTGATGTATGTGAGGAAGGACACGAAGTTGCTAGAGATGCAAATCAACAACCGATACTTTGAAAAAAGTTAATGTATACTAGGAACCTACGGTAGAATTGTAGATCACAGATGTTTTCAGTGCAAGATGTATATAGTGAAACGATAAGTTGCTGGGCTCGCAAGCGTCGGCCCCGCAGCGGCAGGCATAAAATTGGCTAAGTATGGAATGGAACAACGATCGGTCTGATCCATCTTGAAAGGATATAGATGGAGATGAAGACAAGTCATGCCACTGCACATAGAAAGACAACTAAGTATAAAACTAGAAATCCATAATGGACGGGAAAAGAAAAATGGGAAAAGAGATAAGTATCTGAGAGTCAGGAAAAACTTTTTTTTTTCGTTTATTAATGGCAATGTTTTTGAACCTTTACTGGCTTCTCACTAGTAAAAGCATTAAGTGCACATCACTAAAGTTCTTTTCTTGCAACATGTATATGATGAAACAGGGGACATAGTTGCTGGATACCGCGAACCCGGGGCCTGGTGTCAAGATTACTGGCTAAGTATTGGCCAAGATGAAGTTTTGATATCTATTTCAATAGTATTCATACTAGTATCTATCAATGGAGAAAGTTTTCGTATTTATCTAAATAGTATTCATACTAGTATATATTAGTGGATTGTTTATGTTTCAAATGCAAATGATCTCCCAATTTGCAAGATTCTCTTCGGCTCGAACAAGATAAATTACTTATCATCTATTCATCTTGTATTCATTGCAATGAAATCAACAAACGATGGCTCTCCATAAACATCAATATCTAAATTAAATTAAAGGCAATCAAAATTTGCTGTGACTTTAAGTAATTAAAGCATAAATTGCAAACTATAGAAGTTCCTAGGCTGCAAGATGTATATGACAGAACAATGGACATATTTGTTTAATACCGCAAACCCAAACATAATAGCCTAAGCTTTGCCGAAGAGGAAGTTTTATGTATTATTTCCAACAGTACTGATATTAGTATATATGCATGAATATTATCAAATAGAACAAGCTGCAATATATCCAACATAATTCAAAGGAACATTGTGTCAACAGTTCAGCTTCCTTGTTGTAACTCATGAATTCATTCTATTTACAGAACCCGAAGAATGGGAGCAGAACGGGTCCTCCAATTTCTTTCTTTAAATATAGAGTCGACGTCAGATAAGTATGGCCTATGAAAAAGTATTTTTAAATGTAAAATGTAAAGAAAGAATAGACCAGGTTTTATTTAGATTGAAGTAGTGAGTAGTAGAAACAAAAGCTTGTCCTTCATGTTTAACGAAACAGGGGAAGAAGGTACAAAATATAATTAAAACAAATACCAGAAATTGGAAAATACTATTAAGAAATAAACCAAAATTATTCTATATTCAAATAAGATGTGTTACAAAATACAACTGAGGCTATTTGTGACAACGTTTGCGATTTCGCTTGCCGTCGACCAATTAAAAATATATACATTGATGAAGCTTCTTCACACTTTTCTTGACGTTCAAACTCTTTATTCGTAAAAATGAGTTGAATATCAATTTTGGGTTTTGTAATTAATCGGTGCTGTGAAGTACATCTATCCCAGTTTTTTGAATACCTTGTTTCTTCCAGATATGGCCTGCTTGCAATGGATGCTTATTCAACATTCCAGTCTTTGTCAAGCATTAATTTCCTTCTGTCATCAAAAGGTTGGGGTTTAAGGTGTTTTATTTTCCATGTTCCTAAGCATTCACATTCGAGACAACTTAGAAATGCGATTCAGGCCGATTTCAAAGTGAACGAAGTCGTTTTGTGTCACAATAGTTTAGGTAGGGGAAACAAATTCAAGTATATAGTGATTAATATTCTCCCTATATCGATCGTCTGTTTGGTTGAGAATCCTTCCCGAGGATTTGTATGTGGAACTTCTTTTCTTTATTACAGTAAATTGGAAGAAACGTCCAATCCAGATGCAAAATGAAAATCTGTTGAGGTACATAACTTCTTTGGGTAGCTGAGGTGTGGCAAGTGCATCAAATGTTTCAGAATGCACCAACACAGGTCTGGAAAGTGTATCAAATGTTGTAGATGGCATCATAATATATCTTTCCTCATAGCGGGGGAGGTATGGCGGCCCACAGAAAGGTCTAGAATGTTTGGAGGTGACGCCAAATATGTGGACTCTTCAACTACATCTAGAGGAAACCAAACAAACTTTGACAAAGAACATGGATTTCTGTTAAGTTGGCTACCAGAGCCACATGAAGGTCATCAAACTATGAAATATAAACTCTTGTAGTGATAATATGTCATTTTATCCACCCATACAGATTCTATTACTAGCCTCCGAGGAAAACAAATACTTGTGCAATCTCTACTATTTTGATACAGTGGCCAAATATGTGTTGTTGGAAGAAGATATATACTTAAACGAAGAACTATCTTTCAAGTGACCTAAAAATCCATTACAATTCCCAGTAAGAAAATAAAGAAGTTCAAAAAACAAATCTACAGTCAGCCTTTTCAACCAACCAAAGTATCAAACATAGGGAGAACACCAACCAGAACATACTTGTTCTTTTTTTTTTGTCCTCTCGGAGTTTCTTTTGTATAATAGATTTTTTTTTTACTCAAAGCTCACGTCACATAAAACCAGTCTCTCTTCTTTCATCTGCCCCTCAATCGCATCTCTAAGTTGTCTTACATGTCCATGACCAGGAACATTAGAACGAAGGAACCCTAAAGCACAACTCTTTTATGATAGAGAGAAATGGAAATAAGTATTTAAAAGCAAGGTTGGATGGTATTCCATACATTTTGTGTTGATTCGTTTTAATGACAGATGTTCTCGATATTTTTAGTTATTAATGCCAATCTTTTTTAATATGTACGCTGAATAGGGACTAGCAACACGTATTACAATTCCCATATCCGAGCAGATTCTCAAATCTGACATCTAAGATATGCACAATATTAAAGAGGGACATGACGTCAAGGCCTCTGTGGGTCACACGTTTGTGAACTATGCTGAATATTTTAAGAAAACTAAAAGTGCACAAGCAAAATAAAATAAAATAAAAAGTATTTTCGCAAATTCAAAATGCAGGCAAAAAGAAATTACCAGATTCCATAATATTCGACTGTCTTTTCATTTTAATGGCAGATGTCCTCAAGCTTTCTAGTTATTAAAGCCCATCATTTCGAAATGCACAATATTAAAGAGGGACATGACATGAAGGCCTTTGTGGGCGACATGTTCATGAACTATGCTGAAGATTTTAAGAAAACTAAAACTGCAGAAACAAAAATAAAAATAAAAATTGTTTTCGTAAATTCAAAATACAGGCAAATTTTTTTTACCAGATCCCATAATATTCATAGGTAAGGCACTTTAGTACTCAATGATCTTCAAATTCAATGACATTTTTATTATTTGAGTCAAAGGGAAAAAACATCTGACAACCTAGAAGGAAGGTCATATATGATGGACAATTCAATGGCAGAAGCCATAGCGAGAACGAGAATTGAGTATCTAATAACCACGGAACTACGTTGCGTTTGAGTCTTCAAATTTCCCTGCTTGTTCAAAATCAAAAACAAGGAAGGGTTGAATATTAGTCTATCTATTTATTTTAATGGGAAATGTCCTCGAGCTTTCCAGTTATTAAAGCCCATCTTTTCGAACCTGTTGGTCCGTTTTGACTTTTGAAAGTATATTTAATGTTTATTGGGAAGCATTGAATGTAGCGGGGATGGGTCCCTATGTAACGTTACTCATATTTTTTCTATTTTTGTCGACGGGCATATGTAGAACGTACGTAAAGAAAAGTAATTCGAGAATGTTTTTTTTTTTTGCACATGAGCCCTTGAAATTCAAATAGTCCTCAAGTCCAATTGTCTATTTGTATATCGCGGAACTATCCATGCTATTTGTAAGACACAGAAAAACAGTGGCCGAAGTTAGAGCCCGCCACCCCGAGAACCCGCGATCCAAAAAATGCTTAAAACGACGTACGTAAAGTAAAATATTTCGATAATGCTAATTTTTTTGGACATGACGACCTTCAAATTCAAATAGTACGCAAGTCTGATGGTCAATTTGTATATCGAGGAACTTTTCGATTATCAATTTTCAGCTGCCCACCCCGAGAACCCGCGATGCAAAAACTGGCTAAGTATGGGACAAGGGCTCCGTGCATGCTTTATATATCTACTTTATAAAATTACATATTTCCTATGTTTAATTTATGCTATTCAGGAAACCTATAATTTGATAAATTTCAATGTCTTATGTCCAGGAGCCCTTCCTTTAAAGAAACTAATTCGGAAATGCTAATGTATACACCATAGTTCGATACCACCTATCCGCCAAGCCGTGCCCATAAAACTGGCTAAGTATGCAACTGAACAACGACCGATCAAAATGATAGCGGAACTCTTCGTGCTACTTGCAGGGCACGAAACAACAAAAGCCCAATTTTTAGCCCACCACCCCGAGAACCCACGATCATTAACCTATGCTGTACAGGAAACTTATAATTTCATAAATTGCATTCTCTTATGTCCAGAATGTTTTTTCTAAAGAAAACTAATTCGGGAAAACTAATGTATACACCACACACAACCTGTCATAGTATGCAACTGAACTGCAGTCACTTGGAATGACCACAGAAGTGAGAGAAACTAGAGTCAAACGTAATTTACAATAGGAAATGAAAAGGGAGAGAACAACTATATTTCCCACACAACAAAAGGAAATTTCATAACTATGAAACCGTAGTAACAAAGAATCCATGGAAAAGGCATCGACAGCTATGAAATATATTTTGAGCTTGACAAAATCTTCTTCAAAGCGTAACAGATGCAATTGACATCGTCTGCAATTCTTTACTCTATTATTTTATCCTAAAAAGCCCAATTTTTAACCCGCCACCCCGAGAAGTCACGATTATTAACCTATGTTGTCCGGGAAACCTATAATTTCATAAGTTCCATTCTCTTCTATCGAGGAGGCCTTCTTTTAAAGAAAACTAATTCGGAAAAGCTAATGTATACACCAAACAAAACCTGTCATAGTTCGATAGTACCTATTCGCAAAGCCGCGTCCATAAAACTGTCTAAGTATGCAACTGAATGATAGTTGCTCATAATGACCACAGAAACACGACAAACTAGAGTCAAACACAGTTTACAACAGGAAAGTATAAGGGAGAGAACAACTATATCTCCCACACAACAAAAGACACTCTCATAACTATGAAACCATAGTAACACATAATCCATGGAAAACTCATCGACAACTATGAAATATATTTTGAGGCCGACAAACTCTAATTCAACGCGTAACAGATGCAATTTACATTGCCTGCCATTCTTTAGTCTATTATTTTATCTTAATAGTATTCTATGCCAACCAAAGTGCAAAAAAATGTAACCAGAGATCCAATCGCAGATGCAGCATCCCAACATTGCAAACCCTAGGCAAACAAGAAAAAGTACCAAATAAGAACCCAACCAATAAGCACCAAAAGGCCCAAATGCAAGCGCAAGACCGGAACCCTGCAAAGTCGAATCAAGCAACAATAAATAACATACAATGAAGAAATGAACAAGCAACAACCCCCCCCCCCCCCC
>ML788810.1:199022-237663 GCA_009831015.1 Picea engelmannii
AAGAAAGAACAATGAGAACATGCAAATAAGAAATCAGTGCCATGAAAAAAACAAGCATGGACCAGTGAACCAACAATGCCGCTGGAGCATATAAATTTTAAAAACGGAAGAAAATGTCTTGTAACAAGCATGTTAAGTAACCATTCAACACTACCAAGCCTATTAGGAAAACATTTAAGTCTATTAGAAATGCACTGTAAACATTTAAGAAAAAAATTCAATGTGGCAGGTCTCTGACATATCCCAAATAAATTCATATATTTTTTGTAACAATAGTTAGAACACTAGAGAATTTATTGCAAATACAAACTTTGGATATGCCACCATATCAAACATTGCCAGAAATTTACCTAGCATAAAATGCTAAACCAAGCATTCGAATTAATGGTAGCATTAATCCACCTTCGACGAATGCATAACAAAATTTATGATTCAAAAAAGACCATATACTACCAAATACTTTGGAAATGCAAACATATTTTACATTGGGAATAACGAAGGCGGCAATAAGACCTCCAATCCTTTGTCCAATTAGATCTTGACAAACATGATACTTTTTATTATATAAAAAGTGATGTTTTCACTTCCCTTGTTCCAACAATAGACAATAGGGAAATATTTCTAGTCAACGCACAAGCTAATGCTAGGTCAACGATTTATCGATCGCTATAGTCCCTCTATGCCTATGACATGGACTAATAACAAAACAGAGTCAGAAGCTGTAAGCTTGTGAATGAGAATAACATGGTGGTGAGGTACCATCAATGCAATGAAAATGGTTTTCCGTTTTTCTCATCTATAATAGTATTCAACGTTTAGAATTTTTAAATCACATACGATTATGTTTGAGAATGTAATTTAAAAAAAATGGTCATTATTTTGTATAAAGTTTTGGAATTTTCATTGCATTGAGCATTTGGAAATTTTTAATCACAAACGATTATGTTTGAGAATGTAAATTTTTAAAAATGGTCATAATTTGGCATAAAGTAATGGAATTTTCATTGTATTCAAAGTTTGGAATTCTTTCCAATATTTAGAATAAACAATATATCTACTATTTTAAATTTAATATTACGTTTTGAAAGAAGGGAAACTATAACTTTTATTAAAATAAGTAAGTAAAAATGAAAAATAGATTAAAATTATTAATAAAATAATAAATAAATAATATAAATTTAATTAAAATTTACCATAAGAATCATAAAACTAATTAAAAATGAAAACTCGACTCAAAAAGTTAATTAAATGATATTTTTTTTTGTTAAACATCAGAATAACAAATCCTAAAATAACCACAAATAATAATAATGGATTATAAAAAAAATTCTAAATATTTAATTTTCATTTAACTTAATTAGTCCAATTAATATAGTAAAAGAAAGTATAACCATAATTTCTACAAGTCGAAATCATTGATAACCCTTTTCTAAAGCACTTTAATAACCCTTTTCTAAAGAGTGAAGGTTGATTGTGCTACTTCAAAGGCGTCGACGCAGTATTTTGATATGTACCTCTAAAACCCCAATCAAATTTATTACGGTTAGGGTTAATAGGGTCAGTAAATAGTGGCATCAACACAGTGTTTTAATATGTATATGAAAAACCCCCAATTAAATTTATTAGGGTTAGGGTTATGAGGATTAGTAAATAGTGAGTTTAAAGTATAAATATTATAGTAGTCAAGAGTAGCTTATCTATATTGCTTTGTTGAGTTTTGTATTGCTTCTTCAAGTTTTGTTAATACAGAAGGCACAAATTTCACTATCTCACATTTCGTTTTGTGTTATACCATGACTAATACTATTTAGTTTTATGTATGCTTATTTGGAGGGGATACATTTTTCAATTCAAGATCATTTATTATGAATGTCCTTAGAACACATATGATTGTAATTTTCCTTCTATGTAATATATTGCATCATTTCAAAGTTCCTATCTTTGTCACAAAGGAAACAATTTGTTAGAACATAACCCCAAACCAACCTTGTCATGTGATGAACATAACCCCAAACCAACCTTGTCATGTGATGAACATAACCCCAACTTGCAATCTGACGAACAAAACTAGATTTTACAACGTGACAAACATAGTAATGTTGCAATATGATGAACACAGTAACATATGAATGTGAAAAACATAGTAACATTGCAATCTGTCAAACATAGTAATGTTATAGTGTGTCAAAAATAAGCGGACATCACAATGTGAGGAACAAAGCCTTTTCGTCACAATGTGAATAGTAATGTTGCATTATAATGAACATAAAACGAACGTTGCAATACGACGAACATAAATTTATGTCACAATGTGACAAACATTACCCTATTGTCACAATGTGAATAATAACATCGCAATGCGACGAACATAAACATACGTCACAATTTTACAAACATTGCCTTTTTGTCACAATGTTAATATTAATGTCACAATGTGGTCAACATTCCCCTATTG
This sequence comes from Picea engelmannii, assembly GCA_009831015.1. Lineage (NCBI taxonomy): Eukaryota > Viridiplantae > Streptophyta > Pinopsida > Pinales > Pinaceae > Picea > Picea engelmannii. The sequence continues at coordinate 201,478 of ML788810.1, forward strand.
TCGCAATGTGAATAGTAATGTCACAATATGATGAACATAAAAAATGTTGCAATGTTATGAACAATTCCCTAATGTCACAACGTGAATAGTAATGTCACAATGTGATGAACATAAACAAACGTCACATTCTAACAAACATTGCCCTATTATTGCAATGTGAATAATAACGTCACAATGTGACAAAAACAAATACATGTCGTAATGTTACGAGCATTGCCCTATTGTCTTAATGTGAATAGTAACGTCTCAATGTGATGAACATAAACAAATGTTGCAACGTTACAGAGATTGCCCTATTGTCATAATGTGAATAGTAATGTCGCAATGTGATGAACATAAATGGGCATCACATTGTGATGAACATTTCCCCATTGTAGTAATGTGAATAGTAACCTTACAATGTGATGAACACAAATAGATGTCGCAATGTTATGAACATTTCCATAACATAAACGAATGTCGCATTGTGACAAACAATTCCTTAGTGTCTCAATGTGACAAACAAATCCTCACATTGCAATGTGATTCGCATATCCTGACGATAGAAAGGGACAAACATTTTCAAACATCGCAATGTGAATGACACAACCCATTCTTGAAATGTGATGTACACAACCCAATGTGGAAATGTGTTAAACATATATCAACATTGCAATGAGACAAACATTTCCCAGCATCACAACGTGACGAACATAACCAACCGTCAGAATGTGACAACCTATTCCAATGCCATAATGTGTCAAACAAAAACCCTTCATCGCAATGTGATGACCATAACCTTACAATGTCATGTCAATAACATAACCTCTTATTGATGCAATATGCCAAACAAAACCTGATGTCACAATGTGACAAACAAAACTTGATCAACATTGCAATGCAGTAGTGTCATAGTAAACCACGGTTAAACATAATCAACATGGCCCACCCTAATTAGCTCCACATGGTCTACGGAGTTTAGCCATGGGCATGGTCAACCATAGTCAACCCCGATCAACCATAGTCAACCATGGTAATGGTCTACCTCACGCAACCATGGTGAAGGTCAACCATGATCAACCATACTAAACATTGGTCCATGTCAAGCTCAACCATGGTTAACCATAGTTATCCACGGTAAGGTCAACCATAGTAAACCATATTTTTGGTCATGGTAAACCATATTCATATTTAAGGTCAAACATGGTGAATGTCATCCATAGCCATGATCAACCACAATCATGGCCAACGATGGCCATTTCTGGACAACAACTTTGAAACATAATAACCATTGTCAACCACGATCGACCACAGTCAACCATGGTCATGGTGAACCAAGGTCAACCATAATGAAGGTCATGCTAAACTATGGTCATCCATAGCGAACTATAGTAAACCAAAGTCAACCAAGGTCTACCAATGTTAACCATGGTCATGCTCAGTCTCTTGGACAACAACTGTCAATAATAGTTAAACATTGTCAACAATGATCAACCATAGTCAACCATGGTAAGGTTAACCAGATTCAACCATGGGCATGGTCATGCTCAACCATGGTCAACCATAGTCGACGATAGTAATCCAAAGTTAACCATGGGCTACAGATGATAACCATGGTCATGGTCAACCATAATTAATCATGGTCATGGTAATCCAAGGTCAACCACAATTAACCTTGGGCATGGCCAACCAATATCAACCATAATTAACCATGGTCATGGTCAACCATAATTAACCATGAGAAACCATGAGAAACCATAATCAACCAAATTCAAACAAGGTCTACCAAAGTTAACCATGGTCATGGTCACCCATAATCCACCATGGTCATTGTCAACCCTTACATTTCTTTCAATAATACTTTAATATTTTATCACTTTATTCATACATTATTTATGTATTAATTAATTAACTAATACTTTAAATAATTGATGTTATAATGTATTAATACTGTATTTTTAATAATATATTACTTTATTAATGTACTAATATTTTAATATTGTATTTTTAATGTATTATTTTATTTATGTATGAATATTGAATGAAAGTATGAATAACTTAATGTAATAAAATGATACTTTAGTGTTTTGTATTTATGAGATAATGTATTTTTACTTTTATAATGTTGCATTAATAATTTAATATATAGATTAAGTTAATGTATTAATTAATTAATACAATACATTATGAATGTATTTATTAATTAACACAATACATTATTAATGTATTTATTAATTAATATGTTATATGAATATATTATATTGATGTACTAATACTTTAATTTATAAATTATAATAATGTATTAATTAATTAATACTTTAATATTAATATTACATTAACTATTGATATAGATATTAATCATTGTTATTATACTAATTATTGATATTTACTAATTAATACTGTATTGATGTATAAATTAATAAATACAATACATTATTAATGTATTTATTAATTACCATGTTATATTAACACATTATATTTAATCTCTTCATATTTTAATTTATGTATTGCATTAATGTGTGGTCATGGACCATGGTTAAGGAGTGTCAACCATGGTCAACTATAGTCAATCATGGTCAACTATAGTCAACCATGATTAAGGTTAACTTCATTCAACCATGGACATGGTCATGCTCAACCATGGTCAACCATAGTCAACGATAGTAATCCAAAGTCAGCCATAGGCTATGGAAGTTAACAATGGTCATGGTCAACCATAATTAACCATGGTCATGGTAAGCCAAGGTCAACCATAATTAACCTGGCACCTGGTCAACCATAATTAACCATGGTCATGGTTAGCCATAATTAACCATGATCAATCATGGGAAACCATAGTCAACCAAAGTCAAACAAAGTCTACCAAAGTTAATCATGACTATGATCACCCATAATCCACCATGATCATGGTCAACCCCTGCATTTCTTTCAAAAATACTTTAATATTTTATTAATTTATTCATACATTATTTATGCATTAATTAATTAACTAATGCTTTAAATAATTTATGTTATAATGTATTAGTAGTGTATTTTTATAGTATTATTTTATTAATTTACTAAGACTGTATTTTTAATGTATTACTTTAATTATACATGAATATTGTATTAATGTATGAATAGTTTAAATAATAATGTAATACTTTAGTGTTTTGTATTTATGTATTAATGTATTTTTACTTTATTAACGTAGTATTAATAATTTAATGTAGTATATAATATTTATACTTCACTTTATACATTACCTTAATGTATTAATTAATTAAAATACATTAACACTTTAACATGAATATTGCATTAACTATTGTTATTGATATTGTATTAATTAATAATGTATTAGTTTATACATGAATTAATACAATTCATTATTAATGTATTTATTAATTAACTTGTTACATAAATACATTACATTTAATATATTAGTATTTTAATTTATAAATTATTTCTAACATTATATATGTTCTCTATAGTTTCTTTCTATCATGCTCTTTGAAAATTATATATATATATATATATATATATATATATATATATATATATATATATATATATATATATATATATATATATATATATATAAGTTTCATAAGTAAAAGATGATTTGAAAGATAATAATTAATAACATTATTATCAATTAAAAAATTTATTTTCCATTTTTAAAGTCAATCTAAAATAATAATTGTTATATTTTCTCTCTTCTTTTCAATATGAGCATCCCACCTATTCCAAAAACTCATCCTAAGAGGGGGAGGCCCTCCAAAATCACCCTAGAGATCCTTTATGATTATATGGAATCATTAGAAAAAAGGGGACAATGAATGATAAGATTCAAGAAATGAAAAAACATTAGCAATCAACCCAAGAAGGAGAGGTTGAAGAAAATCACAACTTGAGACATAGGATTAAAGAGATAAAAGAAAAACTAACCAACAATTTGACCCTCAGTAATCTGAAAAACAAACTGGATATCAAACCCATCGAAGAGGAAATGAATAAGCTAATCGAACTGGACCATGAGTGTAACAAAAGAGCCTTGAACCTCATAATTTTGGTATAAAATAACAACAAGAGGAGGATACACTAGCAACAGTAAAAAAATAATTAAATAATAAATCACAAATTGATACAACTTACCTCATAGAAGCAAAGAGGTTACGAAAGATAATTGATCATAAAGATAGGTTGATCTGTGTCAAAGTAAATTGTAATGGCCATAAATATAACATACTCAGTAAATATCCGAGCTTAAAAAGGTCAGAAATATTTATAAATGAAGACCTCATTCATGAAGACCAAGCTGAATTAAGGAAGGAAGTTCAAAAGGTAAAAGAACCTAGGAAAGAAGGAAAATGGGCAATAATTAGAAATTGAAAAGCTATTGTTAGGGATAGAGACCACAAGCATAATAATAAATAGGAATTTTGGACACTTGGGATCCTTTTTTGGAACTGTCGTAGCTTTCAATGATGCAAAGGTCCTATGATAAGTTGGATCCTGAGTGATATTGATATTATTTGTCTAGTTGAAATTTATTTCATTTTTAGTAAATTCGAATTTGGAAAATTTTTGCCATTTATAGAAATTTCGAATTTCGAATTTGATAATCGAAATTAATTATTATGACTGTTGGGCAGAGACCTGATTTGACCCAGCTAACTATTTGACTATGGCATTTGTATGAAAACAAAATATTTTATATTGATTGTAGGAGGAGAAATGGAACAACCATGTTAAATTTAGCTGACCATGAATGCATGAGTGGGGAACATATTGGAACTACCTCTGGGTTGATTATTACAAGTGACAAATCAGTGATTTGGCCATTGGCAGCCCCTGAAAATCAACGATTTAGAAAGCTGTGAAAATTCCCAAGGGAGGGAAAAGACCTAGGCAAATGATAAATAACATATGTGAGGAGGCAGGACACTGCCAAGTATGCTGGGGAAAGAGACTATTGATTTTTTTTCCTTGCTGTTATGAACACTACTAAATGAGTGTGAGGCAAAAGGAACCTACTGGAATTGGAGGACATTGTTGAGGGGGAGTTTTCAAGTTTTCCCTCATGGATTCATAGTTAGGCTAGGGGGTGAATCAGGAAAGCGGATGTGGCTACCCTATTCTACGGTTGGGAGGAACGTGGCTGTTCCTTTTGTCTTCTCGTGAATTGGTTCAGATATGTAAATCTTCTTCTTCTTTGTTTGAATGATTCGTGTATATGATATTATGCATCTAATTGTGCTAAGTTGAAATAATTCCCATGGATGATATCTGTTCGTTGTAAGAAGTTTATGATCAAAGACTAAATTCTAGGAATGGTTCCTCTTGAAACTAAAACGCTAGACAAAACTATCTACAAATGAACTTGACAGAATAGATCCACCTACAGGAGCATATCTAACTCTGAAATTGTAATTCTAGGTATGATTTTTTTATGTATAGATGAACTTGAAAGGTACAGACCTATTTATAGGTATATGTTTACTTTTGTAATTGAAGGTCTAGTAGATCTATCTTTGAATAATTGAATTGGAACAAGCCTGTACACACACACACACACACACACACACACACACACACACACACACACACACATATACAAAAGGTATATAGATACCAGTGCAGTTAGTACTGCGTACCGACTACATTAAACAAAATTTAATAAATGAAATAGAAAAACCCATGCAGAGACTTGTTGTCATAATATTCAATAAAATTTCAGAAGTTCCTTGCCCTAGTATAAGGTATTACAGAAGTGTAATGCTCCGTAAGCATAAGGGTTCAAAGACTTTTATTCAGGACCTTTACCGATAAAATAACTTAGCCTTTGTTTTTTATTCACACCGAATAAAAGATTTCCAACTAAGAAATACTTACGGCATGAGGAAATCTACAATTATTAAATGATGAATATACATGCGAAACCGTTCACTCAGGGTTCATGACAGGGGCGATATAGATATGGCAAATATATTTGTACAGTTTTGTATTTTATTCTAAGCAATTGAGAAATCCTACTAGTCTTTTGAAAACCCCCTATATACAGTCTAAAAGATGATAGTCATACAGGAATATAGATGTAAATATAACACTTCTCTTATGGTTAAGTGTTCTAGAATTTTAAACTACTGAACCGTAAACTTGCTCTATCCTTATATTTGACAACGCAGATCATCGTTAACTACTCCTGTCGGGTCCATTTTAACTTTTATCAATTCAGAGAAAAACATACTGGTAGTACCATAAGAGATGTCAAAATTAAATAAAACGATACAAAGTGAGTCAACATCAGAGTTTAAAGTAGGGTGTGTATCCAAAAACAATAATCTCAGTAATTAAATTCAAAATAGGGTGAATCTCGAATGATGAGGAGAACTGACTTAATTCAATAATCTTTTACATAGTTCAATTGTATAGGATAACCCTGTAGTGGATTCGTTGAAAGAATCATGCTATCATAACCCAATCTGAAACTTTAAAGTTACATGGGGAATTTTTTTCCCTTTTCCGAGTCGATAGGAAACTGAGGAAAACTATTTACAATGACTACTTTTCAACTTGCAACTAGGACTGTTCGAACCCTGGAAGAGCACAGAAGGGAACTCGAATACTTGTTGCATTTTGTGGGCATATAAACCCCAGATCCTTGGCGAATACAACAACCTGGAGAAATCATCATACGAAGATTAGAAAATTATATATATAAAAAAAAGGATTAAGAAGTACACCAATAGAGTAATATGGGTTATTAACAGAATATTACTTAACTTCTGATTTGTGATTCACATGCCTTCCTTGTCCTTATCTTTTTCCAGTCTAGACAGACATTCAGGGCCGAGGTGAAAGGTGCAGAAAAACACTGATGGGTACCCTCGCATCAAACGGGGCCCATCGTTAGTGATACGTTTCTACTCTTGAAACGATTTAAGTAACATAAGGAAAGATATTACACAATATTGTAGATAATGAAAATACAACAGACGTATATACCAAGCCCCTTGCATACATGATTGACATATAACATTTTAAGTGTAAACAGAGTCTAAATCTGCCTTTTAACCTGTAGTACGCTTAACTGGTTGCGTCTAGTTTACCCTCACACCAGTCTGCATAGAAAGGTATAAGTCTACTTTCAACGCAGTTAGGTTCTGGCCCTTTTTCCTTTCAGTGGAGGAGGTTTCTTTAATAAAAAGGGGAAAGAAAAAAATGTGGGTGAATACCCAGTTAAGCCGGTTAGGCACCTTGGAAGTAAGGTATCCCTGTACTAGTCAAGCAAACAAACCCACGGTAGGTTTTACCACCCAGACCCACGGCTATTTCAGCTAACAATTCTCAGTCTGCGATAAGGAGTTCTTTTTTTTCTTTTAAAACCCCAGGATCCTGGTTTCGGGTAAACGAGGCTTGCCTTCCCTCTCCCTAATAGAAGAGAAACATCGATGAACCTTAAGAAAAAGAAAAAGAATCATTCCTCCAGGATGGATGTAGGATGATTCCGAAAAATACAAGGAGGTTACATGCAAATAGGAACTCAATAGAAATGAAACCGACATGACGGGATTACCGAATGGCAGTTTTTTTTTACTCATTGTTGTTCCGAAAAATGCACTATCTTATTTAACCATATGGATTATATGTTTTAGGAAAAACTTACCTGGGAGGAAGACCATTCCTTCTGTTGCAACTATGAAGTGACTACCATGGAATTGGGCTGCGCCTCAAACAAACCTTGTGATACAGAGCCGCTCCGCAGAATTTTTTTTTTGAAAAATGGTGAACCTACTCTAACCCTAAGCGATGCATTGACAACTAGGAGTAAATGTCAAGAACGTAGAGGACAGATAGCCATGTGACGATAGCAGAATCAAATTGACATATTAGGTGTAAAGCCTGGTAAATACATTGGAATTCGTAGGACTTTCATTAATGGAGTTACAGAGTCTTAACTGTTATGAAAGAGAACCGTCTCTTCCACTTAAAGATGGTGTGAGTAGACACCTTATTAACTCGACGAAAGGTAAATTCCATTCACACCCTGTATATTAGTAAAGACAGTACCTTGATCCTAGTTGTCAAAATTCCAATGGCTGTCGAATTTAATTTTTCATTACAATCAGCCACCGGCTCAAAGAACCACTAAATAACCATGACTTAGTATTTATGTTAAGTTGTCTGGTGTACAACTCAACACCACAACTATTATGGTTAAAGATCTAGAGACAATGTTCCTAGGGTTAAAAATATCCACAAGTGGACTGGTGCGCGGATATGGAACCTTTGTTAAACAAATATATAAATGAGTTGTAGTATGAACACTTACATATGTAGCCCTATTCGCATATGGGTAAAGAATAAAGGTTAAAAAGGAATTGCTAAAGCCTTGGAAGTACTCCCTTATAATCCTTCTATTTGTGACTTAGTAAGATGAGATAAATCAGATACTTTGTGGTAAGTAAAAACTTAGAAATTTGTGACAAGAGTTTTATAATAAAGTTTTGTCTTTGTTTAACAAGGTATTATTACAGAGTTTCATAACTAAATTGACGACAGAGTTGTAAAACTAGGACCCCTCCCTCTATCAAGAAATTAAATAGAGGGTAGATAAATAGAAAGATTTTTTATTTTTATTTTGGTAAATATGAGGTTCATTACACTCAACTTCATAAGATCGACCCTCTCAATCAGTATATTTGGATAGAAATTTCAGACACCAATGTTAAGAATATGTATATATAAATTTTCTATTTTGCACCTATTAATTCTACTTTTTATAAGAAAAACAATCTAGATAACAATTGTCCCTATAATAATTTAGAACAAGATATTTATAGTTTGAAAAATGAAGGTAATATCCTCGTGCTAGGAGACTTTAATGCTAGGAATGAAACTAAACAAGATACTCTTTTAAGTACTAGTTCCAACCATAATCCTTTATTGCTAGACGAGGACCTTGTTTTATATAATATATAAAAAAGAAGCTATGGAGACCTAATTGAGAATTTGTTTGGTACTGAGTTGTTCAAGCTCTGCTACTCTCAAGACCTAATTATTTTCAATGGAGTAATGAAGTGGCCAAACTCCAACCAAATGACTTGTATTCATGGTATATGTAGTAGTGTCATAGATTATGTGATATTTGATATCCCCGTTTCCAACCAAATAACAACTTTTTATCTTTTAAATGACTATGAGCCCAATTATGATCATAAACCTTTAACCCTAACTCTAAAATTTTCCATGCACATGAGCATCATTGAAGATAATTATGATAATCAAAGGAATTTGGGCTTTGACAAAAGTAAAGTTGACCTTTTCTTAAAGGATTTAAATAGTAAATTAAATATCCTAACTTATAAGGACAACATTGAATAACTCTATCATAATTTTACAACTAACCTTTCCACTTCTATTAACAAGTTCTCTTTTGAGGTGTCCTGTAAAAAGAATAATAGAATGACCAACCCTTGGTATGATAAATAATGTAAAATTTCTAGGAAAGCCATTAGGGATGCTTCTAATGAGTCATTAAAAATCGATAAGATCAATAAGTAAAAATCCCTAATTAAAAGGAAAGAAAAGGTACTATATCAATAAAAGTCAAAAGCAAATTTCAGAACTATATAAGCTTGATCCTCAGAAGTTCTGGAGCCAAATTCTAAACCACAATACAAAAGAAAATAATAGGATTCCCTTAAGGGTCTGGAATTCCTACCTTAAAAATATTTACGAGTTCCTCAATGCCATGGACACCATTCCTATTGTCCCTACAAAGGATGAAGTTTTTCATTTAGATGAATTAGAGTTTGGGGTTAAGCGACTTGCAAATGGGAAAGCTAAGGACATTGAAGGCTACCAAGCTGAATTTTTTAAAATTGGAGGGTGTATCCTTATCCCTCACATACACAATCTCTTCAATTTAGAAGTCAAGCAGAGCTTCCCTAAACCTTGGATGCAAAGCCTCATTGTTCCTATTTTAAAAATGGGGATAGAAACATTCCCTCTAATTATAAGACCATTATGATTAGCCCGATTTTAGCCAAGATTTATAGAATTATTTTGGAAAAGAAGATTAAACTTTGGATAGAAAGTCACAGTAAAAGAGCTAAAGGCCAGATCAGGTTTATGTGATATCATTTGACTGTGGACCATCTTGTTACCTTTAGGATCATTGCAGAGGAGTTTCACAATACTAAAACCAATCTTTTTGTTGTTTTGTTGACTTTAGAAAAACTTTTGACATGGTTCCTAGGAAAAACCTTTGGAATAGGTTGGAAGAGATAAAAGTGCCTCTCGATTTGAGGGATGTTGCAATAAGGATGTATGAGAACATTATTTCTAAGTTTAAAAACATTGAGGGATGGTCAAAAGAGATTAACTGCAATATTGGAGTCAAACAAGGTTGTCCCTTGTACCTTTCCCTTTTTGGCATATACATTGAAAAGTTAGAAGATTTCTTGGAAAAAGAAGGTTTTATCGGCCCTACTCTCACTGGTATAGTCATCAATATTCTTCTTTATGTTGATGATATCGTTCTTATGGAAAGGTGTCCCCATGATCTTGAAAACCAACTAAGAATCCTCAAGGATTTTTTCTCCAATATGGGTATGACTGTTAATACTGATAAGACTAAGGTCATGATTATTAAATCCAATAATATCACTTATGATACCTTCGTATATGACAACAAAAACTTGGAGGAAGTGACTTCATACAAATATCTTGGAATTGATATTCACCACAAGCTCATCTGGAATTATAGCTTTGAGAAAATGATTATTAGGGGATGCAAATCTTATTATGGGCTTGAAAACGATTGTTAATCAACTGATCTTTGGAGTTTGGATAAGAAGAAACTCCTCTTTGAGACTCTTGTTACACCTGTTATTCTTTATGGATGTTAAGTCTGGGGTTGTAGTATCTCTCTTGAATCCTAGAGAAAGATAGATCAAACACAAAATAATTTTATAACCTATAATCTCAAAATTGAAGGAAATACGCCCTATCTAATTCCCCTCTTAGAAACAAGCCTCTCCCCCATTGAGAGAACGACTATGACTAGATACCTAATGTATAAGAACAAGTTAAACAACATGGAATACAAGAGACTTCCTAAAATTTCTTCAAAATCGAGTCATAACCACCATCAACTTAAGTGAGGATGGCATAAAGATTCTCAGTCTTGGCTAAACTATTAGGGAATCATGGAAGACACCATTTTGCAGAATAAATATACTATTAAAAAAATCGTCAAATAAAAATTTAAGGAGAAAATGTGGTGTGATAAAGAGTTAGAGGAAAAAAGAAAATTAAGGTATTATAAGGATGTAATCATCCCTAATATAGAAGATCAAAATTATCTATCTGTTTTGACAAGTGTAAAGAAAAAAAAAAACATTGCTAAGATAAGAACAATTTCTCATGAGCTCCATAGTGAAACTGGGCGTTGGTCAATTCCTAAAACGCCATGGGATGAAAGAGTGTGTCACCTTTGTGACACTAAGAAGGTTGAAGATGAAAATGACTTTTTCTTAGATTGTCCAACCTATACCCATATTAGATCTCATTTTCAAAATATTTGTCACACAACCAACCTTCCTAACCTATTAACTCAAAAAAACTATGGTGATCTTGGAAATCTTCTCTTAATGCTTTTTGAGCATAGAAACAAAATTCTAAATAATCACAATTAATTAGTTACCTTCTTAAGGTCCAATAGACCAACTCGGTCTTGGTGGACGTTTATCATCATCATCATCAATTAATTAATACACTGATACTTTAACACACACACACACACACACACACACACACACACACACACACACACACACATATATATTTGATAATCCTAAACCTTGTGACTGGCGAGGGACTGCCTTAGCTGAGATGCTACGACCCAGGGGCATCTAAGCCGTCAAAGTCACCCTCGGGCACCCGACCTGGACTGCACCAACCCTTAACATGACTGGATTTTGAGATGTCCCCAGGGTTTTCAAACCGGTGACTTTCACTTATGGAATGCCTTAACAACGCATTCCCTCACAGACTTCTCTAGACCTTGGAGACACATTAACTATTAATATTTATTAATTAATAATGTATTAACCTATAAATTAATAAATACAATACATTATTTATTTATTTATTATTTACCATGTTACATTAACACATTGCATTTAATGTATTTATATTTTAATGTATGCATTATATTAATGTATTAATTAATTAACAAATTAATATATTTATATATTAAATAATAGAAAATTAATATATTAATTAATTAATACATTAGTATTTTACTAGATTAGTGTATTATCACATCAACTTATTAATACATTATTAATGTATTACTTAATTATTTTTTTAAGTAATGGTTAAGAACATGTGTTTCCTCTTAAGAGGTCACAAGTTCAAATCCAGAGGGGGATAGGGTATGTACTTTTCCAGTCAAATCGCTCAGCGAGGGAGTCCCTTGTTCCACAAACAAAGGGGTCTCATACACCAATTTGGTGTGGCTTGGCCGTCACCTTAAAAATAGATTATTATTATTATTATTATTATTATTATTACTTAATTAAGTAATAAATTTAATGTATTTATTTATATAATAATGTATTTTTACTTTAAAAATGTATTAATTTATAATGTTTTAATTAATTACTATAGACATTATTAATTTTTTATTAATTAATATATTACATTAATACATTACATTATATATAAATGTATATATATTTCAATTTATACATTACATTAAGGTATTAATTAATACATTAATATTTTAACATGTTTGTATATATAGCTGTATTAATACATTAATTAATATATTTATTAATTAATAAATTAGTAGTTTAATACATTTATTTAATATCACATTAATGTATTTATATACTATTAATGTATATTTATATTATTGATATTTTATTTTATTATTACTTTAATAATGTATTAATACTTTACTAATGTTATAATTGCTTAATTAATATGTTGTATTATTATATTAGCAATATATTTACTTTATTAGTTATTTTGTTATTTTATTTATGATCAATAAATTAAATAATTAATTAATAAATAATAAATGTTAATTATTTTTTAGTTAATTATTAAATAATTAATTATTAATAATTAATTAATAATTAATACATTTATTATGTATTAATAAATTAATGGTTGTCTCATGCATGTTGGTAGTGAACTAGTAACAACCACATTTAAATAAAAAATGGTTGATATACTAGGATGTAAGTTATTAATTTTAAAGGGTGGAAAATTGACTCAAAGGTGAGAATGTACAGAAAAAATAGAAAAAATAATTTAGATTACAATGATACCTTAGATTATAATGTACAGAGATATTGATACATTTTAAATCTTATTTCAATAAAATTGAAGGTCAATATAACACAATGTTTCTCCTATTGCAACAACTACAATATTGAAATTACTAATTTAATGTGCTAATAATTATATGAATATACTTAACACAATACTGGAAGTTTAATATCCATAAATATTCCATTAGAAAATGATAAACAAAATTGAAAATACATATGTACAATTTTAACATCCTTTTAAAATTAAATTTTACATATAAACTTCAAACATCTTTGTAAATTGGAAGCATTATTCTTTTTTTATTGGAAAAAACAAAATAGTACTACTCTTTTAATATGAAAATACAATAAGAGTCAATGATATGGGTGGTTCATATCAACTAAAAAGTGGAGCAAATGATTGCCATGGATAGGGTATTGATTTATTTGATTTTCATGTTTAGTTTGAGCTTAAAGGAAAACATATATGCATTAAAAGTTTTTCATATTCACAACTATAAAGTAAGTATTATTAAGTTTTTTACCTAACTAATATTTGAAATAATATTTAAGTGTAATTTAGTTGTAGTTTTATAGTAATATTTTAAATAAATATAATGAAAATATTTGTAATAATGGAATAACAATATCTACATTTTAATTTAATATAATTCTAATCTAAAACTCTAGATTTAGTAAAGTTGTTTTCAGGTTCTCATTTCATTTATTTGATGTTGAAGCTCTCAAAAAATACTTCTAAAAAATTTTCCAGTTAAATGGAGACATTCCCTACCAGTTCCCAAACATTCCCTACCAATTCCCAAACTTAAAAAACAAGTTTCAGAAATGTTGAAAATGCATGAAAAGGTTCCATTCATGAGCGAAAGTTCGGTAGGCAGCCCCGATGAACTGGGGGGTTATCGTACTGTTTGCATTGGATTCCACTGGCGGAGCTAACTGGGCAAGGAGTGGTGGTGGACTCCTGCGATGTACCTAGCAGACGATTCAGGGAAACTGCCCCTCTATCTGTATGATCGGCTGTCCAATCAATAAATCGAGGCAAGCCATGGCGATTCATGGAGCGGTGTATGGAGGAGAGATGGACGGTTAGTGGTGCAGGCCTTGGAGCATCACATTTGGAATAATTGTTCAACTGTAAAGGAGTGCAGCGGGTTTGGGTTTGCTTTTAGAACCTTTCACGGAGACGGAGGTAGAGCATAATAGACGTGCTTCTTTCACTTGAGTTTAGAGTCTACATGACGAGGAATAGTGGCACCTGTGCGTTTCTGAATGAAATTCACTGTTGCTGTGTTGAATCTGCTGTGTAAATTTTCCATGTTACTAAAACTCCCCAACAAGGGTGTTCTCGGTATTGGCAGAATTGGATAAATGATCTATGCTTTTACCTGAACCTCTATTGGCGTGTTAATGTCCCCACCCGGTTGTATATCAGATGAATTCTCTTAGCATATTATTTAACATTTGCATATCTACATAAATCAATATACGCTCGAGAAAGTGAAGTACAACTGATCACATTGCATTCCATTTCAAGTTCAAAAGATTAATTTCAATCATATCTCAGCATTTCTATTAAAAATTTTACTGCTCCCTGTCAGCGAACGGCATGGAAAACGCCATGAATCGAATTATTTGAATCGAATTATTTAAGAGCAGATACTATTCGATTTCATTCATGTTAAATACTGGATGGAATTGATGTCAGAAAGGAGAATGAATCGAATAATTTAAGGTCAGATACTATTCGATTTCAATCACGTTAAATATTGGATGGAATCGATGTCAGCAAGGAGATTGAATGGATGTACACAAACAATATCTGAAAGTAGAGATATCGTTGCGTTCTAAGGAACCTGTAACAAGCAAGATATAACATACGAATAACAAATTTAGGGATAAAATGAACACTAACTTTTGGCAGTAGGCACTGCCTATAGCGTGGGTGCTCCTTTATCAGCTTTAATGAGTACAAAGATGATGATGTGCTTGTCTCCAGCTGTAGTTTCATAAACCTCTCGGCAAATAAAAATAGCAAACGAACCAAAACAATCATTCAATAGTTACTTTTTTGCACTGCTTTTGAACTTTCCCCTGGTCTAAGTTAGCATATTGATTTGCATGGAATCAAGGAAGAAACTGCTTGTAACCAAGGAAGACTGGCACGCTTTTCCAAATTTTCGCGATACAGCTTGCCTTCGAGAACATTTACAGTACTCGAAGTGTAAACCTATAGTGACCTACATAAATATGGTAAGATTGTTACATACAAACCACATCAATTTATAACACTAAGGAGTCTTTTTCATCTCAACTTCCGATCTCTCTTTCTCCTCAACTTCTAATCTCTCTTTTTCCTGATCTCTCTTTCTCCTCAACTTCTAATCTCTCTTTCAACTTCTAATCTCTCTTTTTCCCGATCTCTCTTTCTCCTCAACTTCTAATCTCTCTTTCTCCTCTACACCATTTTTAAGATACTTTTACCTTGGTTCTTATTAAGTTGCTAATATTTTCATTTCTTCCTCCATTCCTTCTTAAAAATTTTCTTTTTCGTTCTCTTTTCATTGTCTCATTTGCTCATCTTCAACTGCTTTGATCTCTACCTCCTCCCTTATCCTTATCTCTTCATTTCTTCTAGCTTCCTCCCCTTCCTTCCTTGTTGTCTCCATTTCAACCAGTCTTATGCGTATCTCCTCTATTTGCCTTGATATTTCAGCCTACCTTGGACATCATCCCAATCTTTAGCATTTTCATAAGACATATCCTCCTTCCACTGCTCATGCATATATGGCTAGGATAGAGAGATCAAGTCACAATGTTTGGCCACAAGACCATCTGGGCTGTATTTGAGTATGGAATTGCTTTGTTTTTTTAGCCTGTTTTGGATCTTTTAGGTGATAGTGTCCTAGGTTAAAGTTAAATAGAATAAAAAAATTCTTTTTCGTTTCTTTAAGAAAAGAAACGTTGAAGACTTGCAACATAGTCTGATACGAAATTTGTCCACAAACCAACCTATTTGTCCCAAACCTGGGTAACAAAATGTGGTGATGAAGTTCCCAAAAACTCTCAAATAGGTGCACTTATCTTGCAAATGCCAGCATCCAATATACCCCATAAGCCTGATGGCTTTCTTGGTCAACCTCGAACACTTCTTGCAAAAGATTAACTTATGCAATGCTTCCAAAAACTGGTCACAAATTGTAGTATAATGCTTCTTATATTTGTTCTCCCAGAGAACTTGATAGTACAGATGAATGGGAGATTCTAAATTGTGTCAATTCAGGTATACTCTTGTGAATACATTCGTTGCACAAATTACATTTAGACGATAATATGGCATGTAGAAGGTTGTTACTACTCTTGGCTTGGCCATAGCCTTTTGAACCCCTTCAATCATTCTATTCAGCCTAAATGAGAGAGAATGGCAGTATAGTTAAACATATGACTAGTAGTCACCGTAGTTTATGACAATGGAAGCCTGTTATTGAAGTGCGAGCAATCTTTTCTTCCTTATAGCATAGGGTACTTGTAAATTTGTGATGGAGTAGATACCATCAGACTTGTAGAAGAACCTTTTGTCTTTTACCCACTCGCTGCATAGAATCTTCTTTATGTCATGTTGTTCATGGATCTAGTCCACAAAGATCTTTTCTATGGATACTACTGGCTGTGGTATCCTAAAATGTTTTTCAAGCTCAGAGGATAGATATGAACGAATGCACCTACCCTCTTCATTGATGATAATAGTATTTTTTGTGTATTGGCATGAGAAGTAATTCCCTCAATAGCCTCAGAACAAGGCATAACCAATGTCTTCGTTGCGACATAATGTAAGAGAGATCTCATTATATTAATGAACAGAACAAGGCATAACCAATGTCTTCGTTGCGAAATAATGTAAGAGAGATTTCATTATATTAATGAACACCCTATCATCTTCTTCCCTTGTCTCAGGTTCGTTGTGGGGACTATATCATGATATTTTTTAGGATGAAAGTTCCTATATACTTCCCCCATCTCGGAAAAGGAGTCTAAACACCTGTAATGGCCTCAATGTCTTTGAACATAGGCCTTGGTTTTTCTTCCTCTAGTATGTGTATTTGTATGACAGAGATGTATTGTTTGGAGTAAGTGTTGATCTGAATATGTATTTTATAGGAGGTTTCTACAAGTTCCTTAGGTTTCTTTCCTTTAAGGGATTTTTTTAAGTGTTATAGCAAGAGTCCTCGGAAGCATTTTGCGTGGAGAAGAAAATGAATGGGAAAAAATTAGAAGGTAAAATATTTTTCATTCATGACAACATTCACCACTAACGACTATGACATCAAATTCTATAATGCATTAGAATCATGAAATCAAAATCCATATGCAAAATTTGTGCACGAGTTTGAGGGGAAATAGTAAGACTTATATCTCTTCATTTTATACAAGAATCCATAGTTCACATTCATGCAATTTGTTTAAGTGAAGGAAACAGCTAAAATAATATTCAAATTATAGAATTCGTAAGCATACCTAGAGTGTGAAGCTGTAGAAAACGTTGTATAAATGAGATTTGTATAAATGAGATGAGTATGAACAAACACAGCCAAACTCTACTACATAACTTAATCAGAATTGCGCGGGGGTGAAGTGAAAATGAAAATGACCTAGCAGTCGCACAGGATATTTGTACCAATCTGTTCAACTATTCTAGATCAGAATTACTATACTCAGACTCACAACCTAAGCTCTCAATGCCCAAATTCTCACTCATAGAATTCCAACTCTTGGTTTGGTGAGCAAAATAATGGCAGTCTTCGAATATTTATAATGAAATTGAATCATTCTAGTGCCATCATTGTCAAATTCAGATTGACCCTGATTGGATTCCAGAAATCTTGGCAATTTAATGTTGCTTGGATAGTCCAGTGACCAAATCAGTGAATTAATGGCTAACGATGGCTAATCGAATTCGTTATTGGTGGTCGATCCAAACTTTGGTATTTGGGTAAAGTTTTGAAACACAGTGATCCAAGGTTTGTATGAGTCAGATATCGTATGGATTCTCCAAGTTCGTACAAAATGAGACCGTTGGTTGAGTTTTAAACTATGCAGGATGAAAGTGGAAAATTGCAGCAATGAGTGTTATTGATGTTATTTTTCACCTTGCATTGTAGAAAGTCACCATTATTTTTCAGTTTGCATTTCAACTGAAATAGAAAGCCACCATTCATGAGCACTCATCGACATGGAATTTGACTTTGGTGATAGAAAGCCACCATTCATGAGCACTCATCGACATGGAATTTGACTTTGGTGATCGCTGGCCTTTGTGGCTTTCATTAACATGAAGATTACACAATTGGACGATATCAAGTTAAGGAAAATAAACTTCTGCAACACTTTGCATCAAAACCCTTCTTCCACTCTATCATTGATGCCAACTTTCACTTTCAAATCGACGAGAAAAATGACTTTTTTGCTTATAACTTGTTGATAACAATTAAAATTAAGACGAAAGGACTCATAATTTTTTTTTCCTCCACACAAAGGGGATAATTTAAAATACTCATTGATATGTAATAAATCCATCAAAACTAATATTGCTAATGTATTTTAAGATTAACAAAAACTTAAATAATATTGGTAAAAAAAAATAGAAAAAAAAATTAGAATGTATTGTGGACTCAACAAATGGTGATCCCAAGCCATTAATATGGCAGGTCGATACCCTTCATCTCACTATTAAATGGAGGGAGACCATTATTGCCCATTGAGAAGGGTCGAGAAGGGGAGGACAGGTCCCTCAAGTGAGAAGAATGGCGGCCACAAGGTGTAATGACAGTGGGAAGCTTGGTACAGGGGTCATGTCGGGCCTTGGCATTATACTCCTGCTCGGACTAGGTTGACTCCATTTTACCTTTGTGCTCCATCAACCTTTGAGCACTTGATCTGCATCCATCGACTCTTATTGCATTCGCCCTGCACATTAACAACCTACCTCACCCCACCATGCCAAGGGAAAGAGGTAGGCCGCGGCACGACCCTGCCTGGTATATTTTTGTTGCTAGACAACGGAGGGTGCAAAGATTGGAGCACGCCCTATCCATTGCTCGGACTCAGCGACGAGAGAAGCCCAAAATGCCTCCAATGGCATACGTTGAGGAGGAGATTCCAGAGGAACCTATCAGAATCCCTCCTCTTCACACTGCGAGATAATTTGAAACCCCCTAGCCATATTCCAGCAAGCACAAGCGCCCCAACCATTGTCCAACAAGCACAAGAAGCCAGGGAAGAGGCCACCTGTATAATTGAGGAGGAATTCAGAGGAATTCCTCCATTTGGACTCTGTAGACACAATTCAGAACACAGACTCTACGATGGAGGAGCTCAAGATGGTGGAGGATGTGGGAGTGGCTCTGGTGGACCCAGGTGAGGCGGTGGTGGTCTTAGACATGGAGGTGGAGGGTGGCCTAGTCTTGGCGCCACTACCACTTTCGGTTCTCCCAGATTTCTGCCAGGAACCACCACCTTTCTTCCATCCAGAGCAACTCGTTCTCATCTTTGAGCTATGGAGCCAGATGGTTGACCACATATACCGGGACACCCTCATTCACCAACGAATTCACATGCTCTATGAAGCCTACTCGATTGCACCAACAACCCAACGTTGTCTGACCTGCACGAGGTCTTTCATGCTCCAACCTAGGGATGACCCCCTTAGTAATGATCCGAGTGACACACCCTTCGGTGCAAATGTGTAATTTCTCTACTTTGGCTACCACAAGCTCTCTCATCTCGGATCCATGCATTGTTGCAATGCATTTTTACAGTTCGATCTCTTTTTTTCAGTTGATAGACTTTCTTAGTTGCTTAGCACAGTTCGGCAAGAACACGAATCTGCCACTTGCTCTGGTTTCCATTTGGCAAGGCACATGGTGAATTTCTATTTCCACCTATTCCAGTTTTCGCTAATTCAACAGAACAAATAGCAGACTCTAACCATGCGACTTTTTTTGTACTCTAAAAGCTAAATAATAGTAAATTCCTCTTTTTTATTTAAAAAAAATGACATTTCACTCAACATACCTAATATTTCTGCACAGACCTTCAAACAAAGACAAGTGAATTTCAAGTGGAAGGAAAGCTAGAAGATAACCATAAATAAAAAATTCTCATAGATCCTTTCATAGGTAACTTAGAAATAATTGTTTACCTAATAATGAAGATGGTTAATCCAAACATATTGACATTTCCTTTTGATTCATAATGCATAAATCTAACAAAGAATTGATTTAAGTCAACTTTTTTAACATGAGTTTTTTTATATCTCTATGTGATTCTATCATTATTTTTGTGTTGTTTTACTACACATAAGAATTCATAGTCCAGATGGAGTCATCCCAATATCTAATTTACCTTCTTCTATTGAATACAAACATCCATAGCCCTAGTATAGTTATTTTCTTTTCCTAATTAAACAAATATGTTTCACCTTAAATGGATTCTTTCTCTCGATCATTCTCTCTTCCCTCTCATATACATATTTATATATATATTTTTCTTTATGTTATATATGTATTGTTATCCTTTAGCTCAAGGAGGAAGTAAGGTGAGATGACCTTTTGGGATTCTTATGATGATATTTGATAGGGAAGGAATGAATTAAATACCCAAGTATGAAGATTATTATTTCAAATGATGAACGACTTCCATTAAATTTCACTCATTATTTAGGCCATTTATGTGAATCTCATGACTTATTTAACTCATCCATGATTGGTAATAGTTATCCTGTTCACTGAGAATAATTGTTCTCTCCACTAACAAAAATAATTGAATATATCTAAAAATTGCACATAACAAAAAACTATAGACATTTTCTTCCTCGTAATTATATTTGGAGTTGACTCTCTTTTTTTTAGATGAAAGAATGAGGTATACAACTTAGGACTAGATTCCTTATTTCATCGGATGTTGAAAATTGACACATTTAAAATTAGGGAAAATCAAAACTCAAAGCATGAAAATTAAATTGGAGCAAATTAAATTATTCAAATAAAATTTAAATGGGGAAAAATTAAAACCAAAACAAAAAAACCAAAACACAAAAAAAACGAAGAAGACCAAAACACATAAAATTTAAATGGGGAAAAATTAAAACCAAAACATAAAAATCGTGAGCCATACTTAGGGTTTTGCAACCATAGCTAGGGTTTTGCAAATTTCTTTTTAAAGTGATTCTTGGATCCCTGTGATTTTCCAAAAATACCTCAAGAAAACCTACTCTGATACCAATTTGTTATGTAAATTGTCGTGGATGTTTCATTGGAATAGTTCATCATAACATTTATTCTCTCTTTTCTATGGTATGGAAATAATGCATATATAGAGGAGAAGACACTCTCTATGGTGTTACATGAGGCTCGTGGTCTATTAGGCTACTACATAACATTAACCCCCTTTTGTATTCTTTCTGCTTTTTCCACTTTTAGTTGTTTTTCTCTGCTATGGAACACAACACAATAACATAGAATGGAACCCCTTGTCCTCTTAGTGGCATGGTATTTAACATAGCTCGATATCTATCTAGGGGTATGGATTTGAATTTATCAACCCTCAATTATGATATGGTTTTGGACCTTCTAGTATGTTCTTGGAAAATCCACTACATGGCTAGCCCCACATGTCTAAGTAATGTAGGCTGACGTGGCATCCTCTTGCACCATGGTGATTAATACAGTAGGTCAACTTGTAGGAGGCATAACTTTCACATATGAACTCCGATTGAGGCGATTCTTACACTGTTGAAATGATATCGGTGTGTAGAATATAAATGATGGCCCAATAGTAAGGTTTGTACCATAAAAAGGTGTTGTTTGATTCCTCAAAATGGCTTCAGAATATTTTAGATGATTTTTTGGACCCAAATTTCCAAATTTTGACCAGTCGCTAAAATGGCTCTACAAGTTGATTCCTCTATTTTTTCACCCATCAAGCATCGAGATAGATGAAAAAAGATATAATAATCCAATATGCATCATTTCTCAACTTTTCATTTCCTCATGTAGAGCTACCTCTAAACTTTATCCAACTCTCGATTCATTGTCTACATTCCTTGAAAAATTCTTTACTAGCTCCACTTTATCTCACAAGGAAATTCCACAAAATGGAGTGCCTCATTCCCTTGATAGCAATCGCCAAGTGAAATGAGGTCCATTATTCATTTCATGTTATTTACAGAAAATTTTTTGGTTCATATCCTACAATTTTTCCTAGCATACACACATATTCACCCATCTCATGCTTGGAGTACATGCACTCTTCATATGTTTAGATTCCCTCTACCATCCAATCCTTCCAATGTCCCCTTTTCTTATGCCCACATAATTCCTCTCATGTGCTACAACGTTCATTGCTTTGCTACCTCTCCTTCTTTTAGAGGATAAAGGGATTGAATAATATAATATAAAATTCTATCTAACCAAGTGTATCTCATACCTATGATAAAATTTATCTGGTTTTACAAAATAACAGTTATAATAACCAAGAACATCACAATTCTTCTTTTCCATTTATTCTCCATAATTTATACTTCACATGGTAATTATGGTGAATATATCTTATACCTTAGTTCAATTATAATAACCAAGAGCATCACAACTCTTCTTTTCCATTTACTCTCCATAATTTATACTTCACATGGTAATTATGGTCCATATATCTTATGTCATGGTAATTATGGTCAATATATGTTATGTCTTTTGGCTAAGGCACGAACATCTTTAAATCACATTTACAAGTCATCCCTTACAGTAAAGAAAATTTTCTTTCTTATTAAAATAGGTCAACATCCTTCCCTAGACGCTCATTTCATAGAATATACGAGCCTTTCCAGGCTCATTTATGCTACATTGTACAATAATTTCTTCCCATATCCCTTATTTTAAGTTGGGGAACTTTGGAGATTATGCCTATAGAATGTTTTTTGATCCAATCAATCCCAGTGCATCTGTTCTCCTGATTTTCTAGAAAAATCTAAAGCATACCTTCAAAACATAATTTTTCTTTCATATTATCGTCTACAATACCTTTCTAACTATTGTACTCATGCTAAATTCTAAGATCGAAGATAAAAGTTACAACTATTAGAAGTTACCACTTACGCCCAATTTCTATCCTTTTCTTACTAGCGCGCGCAATTTTTTGTATCAGGTGTCGATGATACTTTTAATTGTTAGCACATAGCAACCTTCTTCTCAAAAATCTAGTGTTGTAGCCATTTTCTACATAAATTTGGAATTGTTTACTTTTTACACTTTTTCTAAACTTGATAAATTTGATGAAAAAATGTTATCTTTCAAATAGTGCGAAACAAAAAAATTCACCGTGAAAAACTTATAGTGATATTAAATATAAACTTCAAAAATATTTTTAGATTTAATGTCTTGTGTCACTTTTCCTTCATTTATAGTTTCCAAATATGCCAAAAGGTACATCATAGAATAGTGGATTTTTTCCTATTTCTTCAATGATAATTGAAACCTTTTGAAATCTTGCCAAATGCTCAATTATTCTCATGCCTTCTCACATTATGCACCATCCAATTTTCATGATCAATAAAGTTATTACTAGGAAGCAATATGATCATGTTCTAAAAAAACTTATAATTGTGATTCTATAGAATTCTAGAGTTGAATTTGCAAACTACCCTCAAAGACTCTTTTATGGTCTTCATCATCATAGATGTACATTTGAAATTTTAGCTCCATCAAAGTATGCATGATCTTGTTTGTCCAAAATAAGAAAATAATTTTAAACATGTTTTTTTTTAATTCTTATCTTGAGGATATGATACTTGTACTTAGATTCTATGCACAAGTTAAGGATTGATGGGAAGGATGTAATAAAGCATGGGAAAGAAGGGATAGTACTTCAAAGGACCATTGGAGAAAATTTGAGATAAAAACATAGGTCTCAAAACAAACAAAAAATTGTGTTGTCAACAACAACTTGAAAAGAAACAATAGGATTGAAGATGACAATGTCAACCATAAGGGTAAATAGTTTTGAAGGGAAAGAAAAAAACTATTTCTAATTGTATTTTTGACTTATCTTGTAATAGGTTTACTCATTTTTTTCCACTTTGAAAATTTATAACTTTTATTTTACTATTTCCTTTAAAAAATGCATTTTAAATGTCAAAATTTATCTAATGAATAACAATGTGAAGTCAACCAACAACCCTTTTTCCTCTTAGCCTCTTGTGGCATCATAATTCCCTTGTTTCTCCCTCAAATAACTATTTAGGTAAATATTATTTTATTATGCATTTTTTTCATACATAACTTTACATGCACATAAACATATCATAAAAAAATATATTCACCACATTATAAATATATTCCACCACTTGGACTCTTATGCCTTCAGTGAAACCTTTACCATTAACTCCCGAGTAGGAATATTTACAAAGTGTTTTACATATTCACAACGCTACATCATATAAACAATACATTATTATTACATCATAGTTTAGAGGTCAATACCATAATACTAACATAGCATCTCATCCAAAAAATAATAATAATCAAAAGTACCATTGTTTAGTAAAACATGATTTTAATAATATACAATTCATAATTTTTTAAAAATGAAAAGTTGGGTATAAGGACAAAAATGGTTCTTGACAAAGGTGTTTATCTTTTGTGGAAAAAGTGAGACTCAAAACCCTTACAATAAAGGTGGTTATTGAGAAGTTTAATGCTTACAACATCACAACATTATGTGGACTATAAAAATGGAATACATGCTATGTGGACTATAAAAATGGAATACATGCTAAGAGAAGGATTGTTGGACTAATTTTATTAAATGAGGATCAATGAATATAAGTGATGAAAAATAGATCAAGATGGATAATGCTAACAAAGAAGAATTGTTGGAATACTTTCGTTAAATGAGGAACAACGAATATAAGTGATGGACAATAGATCAAGATGGATAAGGGAGTACGATCTAACCTATCTTTTTCTTGAATATTTTGTGATTCTCAATGTCTCTAAAACTTCATTAGAAAATATCTAAGAGGGAAGATACATAATTTGTATTCTTTTAAGTCATTGGTAAATAAGATATTAATAAGAAGAAAGGTACTTGCACTAAAAATGAAGGAAGGATAAAAAAAATTTAATCACTTAAATAAGTTTAATAGGTCGATGAGACAATTAACTTCCATTAGAAATCACTAGATTTTTGAGGATTAAATTATAACTCTCATCAATAATATGACACATTCATATGATAACTTGTAAGAACTATTTGTGGATCCCATGGAGGTAACACCAATATTGAAACCATTATGGAATAAGTGAAGAATAAGGAGATTATCAACAAGAGTGTATTTAGATTCAAAAACATTAATTATAATAAACCACTCTGAAAAGAAAAAATATATATCTAAAGACATATTGAAGTCTAATGGTAGATTCATAAGTAAGATTCATGAGTAGGAAGAAGAACACTAAAGTGGTGTAATTGAAATGAAGGGGCATATAAAGAAGGATTCCCTTTCTACAAATTAAAGAGCGAACAAGGTGCCAATGAAGACAAGGAAAAAGGTCATGTATTTTACTTCATCTTTCTTATCTCCTAAAGCAGAGATTGAAGGGTGGCTTATATAATCTAGGCTCATTCAATATGACACTCGCTCATTCAATATGACACTGAGTGGTTTGATTCCTATGAAGAATGGGATGGATGGAATGGGATGGATGGAGTATCTTTTTATGATATGATAGAGCTTATAATGTAGTAGTTAGAGGATCCATTTTAATAAGGTATAGAGATGGAAGGATTAATTTTTTTCCAAATTGAGATGTATTTAGGATGAAGAGGAACCTTCTTTTAGCTAGTCCATTCACTATTGCATTGGTTAATATGATATTCATAAGGATTAGGTGCAATCTTGTGAGAGGAACAAAATCTTGTGAGCAAAACATTGATATTGTTTAAGGACATCTGGGTTGGTTGTCTCTACAAATTAGATGTTTGTGTTATTACTAATGTTGAGGTTAATAGTAGTGTTGCAACAAATAAAAGGATCAAGTTACTAATGAATGCATAGTAGTGTTGTAAGGATAAGGTCTGTTTTTTCTTTTTCTTTGTTCAAGACATAAAACTATATTAATAATTTGGTTAGGAATAAAAACTTGTTAAGCTCACTTAAATTTTATAACTTGTATGTTCTTAATTAAGTTTAAATATGAAACTATCCAAAATATACTTTGTCAACATTACAAAACCTGAAATTAAGATAACAATGATGAGAATACACAAAATATACCTTGTCAACACTACAAAACTTCAAATTAAGATAACAATGATGAGAATTGTTACTCTGTTCATTCAATTTTTTACATCATCAAATTTTCATTCTAATCATTCCCCTTTTAACAATTCTATGCATCTTTATGTATCACACTTGTCCACTTTCTTCTTGTTGTTCCTAGCAACAGAGACATCATGTGAAGCAACCTTAATAATAGAAGCAACATTTTTATGTCTAGGTGGAATTTTTAAGAAACATGGTGAAAACATCTTCATAGATTATGCTCTAACATCCTATTTTGTTTAGCATATTTACATGGTTTGACAGATAAAGTGAACACAATCAATATTTTCAATAAAAGCAACATACTTAATGGTTTCCGTGATATTTCCTATTGATTATGTATTTTTAATAAAAACAACATACTTGATGGTTTCCGTGAATAATTTCATATTGATTATGTTGGAAAAAAAAAGGAATTGAGAAATAAAAGTTCAGAATTATTGGAGAATGGGCTAAGATGTGTACCTTACAAATAAAAAATTGCAGTTGCTTAGTATTTGAAATCTTTGCTTAGTATTTGAAATCTTTACCTTCTTTGATCAGATTTTTGCTTTTATCTTTTCTATTGAAAACAATTATATTTTGCTGTTCATGTACATACCGCATAGATTACGAAGTTTAATGATCTTTAGATCTTTCTTCAAAGGCTTCGAAATTTCGATTTTGTCCCAGTTGCTCAAACGAAGTTCCTTATTTTACTGTTTTTCCGTCTAGGGTTCTTTTAATCTGAAAATGCGCCATTTCTTTGATGTTCCTCGGTATTATATTGCCTTGTTCACCTTAGCGCATATAATTCGGATTACAGAAGAAAGAAAGTCGACTGCGCTGAAAAGACAGCATGAAGACTGAAAACATGCTCAGTTAAAAAACCCATTTAAATGGACAAAAGTAGGCATGGAAAGGAATCCAAAGCCGAATTTATAAAGAAATATAGACTCTAACCTAACCTGTTTATATAGAAATATAGAATCTAACCTAACCCGTTTCACGAGCTTGATCTGTTAAACATAGTGCATGCCATCGAGGCTGGAATTCTTTATCAGAGTCGTCTCGGGTTTAACAGCTAAATCCTTGTAAATATTATGGGTCCACTGCCGCACATAAGATACATTGAACCTGAAGCAGAGGCTGCGCATATCACTACAGGACAAAAGTGTATCACGGGTATGTACAAGCCATATATCCCTGCTATTTCTACCATTTTTTCTTCCTATTCTCATCAAAATCAAAATCCAGTTAGAGTATACCTGAAAATTACACTTTTAGCATTGCGATTTGAGTGCCATATATCAAACGCCATCTCCGAAGGGTCAGCCTCGCCACAGCCTCGCCATAATGAACACCTTCCAGCTCCACCTCTTTTCTTGAGAGAATCTGTGTTGATTGTTAAATATAATGTAACCTCAACAGTCTGACTGTACAGTGCCAACTGTCCTGGCCAGGTATACTATCATTTCTTGTTTTGCTTGAGCCTATTTAGCTCAGCTAGTTTCCCTTTTCTATAGTACTCTTTTTCACTTGCATTACTAATATACTAAATTCTATTTCTGTTCTGCACTTTCTCTATATTCTTTGCTTCACATTTTATCATGGTATCAGAGCTTCAGCAGTAAGCCTCTTCACACAGTCTA
Source organism: Picea engelmannii (assembly GCA_009831015.1). Classification (NCBI taxonomy): domain Eukaryota; kingdom Viridiplantae; phylum Streptophyta; class Pinopsida; order Pinales; family Pinaceae; genus Picea; species Picea engelmannii. The sequence goes on from ML788810.1 coordinate 229,791, forward strand.
GAGAGCAATCCGATCCTCAACAGCGCAGAGATTACACTGTGAACGAGAGCATAGGACGCGAGATTCTTCAAAAAGCCTGGAGAGAAATCCGTAGTCCGCCATCTGCTCAAAAGATCGTCGCGAAAAGAACGCACGAGGAAGCAGAGCACAATACGCTCAAAAGATTGAGGAGTCAGAGCTGCAGAAGGCAGAAACGTTTGAAAAATTCGTGAAAGATTGTTGTAGAAGGAAGAAACTTTTAAAGAATTCGGAAAATTCTCACAAACTCGTGAAATATTGTTGCAGAGGGCAGAAAGATTTAAAAAATTCGTGAAAGTCTTTCAATTCATGAAAGATTCACAAATTTCCGTCTTTAGGAGAAACTCTTTGCAAAAACAACAAAGAACACGCTAAAGCAGCCAAGAACGAATAGACGCAGCCATAAGATTGGTCCTGCTGATAGATCTGAAGCGTTAATCGAGTCTAGAAAGGATGAGGAGCACGCAGAAAAGGAAAACGATTTTCAGCCATAAGATTTAGCGCAGAGGACCGAAAGGCATCGGATCCACGCAAAAGTGCACAAGGTTTAGTCGTCTGGAGTGCACAGGAGAAAAGCCAACTTGCGAAGTCATGATATCCCAAAATCATTGGGACCATCCATCAAGGAGGACACGTGGCGAGATCTCGGCATTTTGCTGACTTGCAGGGAGTAAAGGTCAGAGAACACTATGGTGAGAATTCGTGAATTGTGAAATCATGACTCGATCTGAACCATTGGATCGAGAAAGATCGTGCATCGTCGATCTGACACTATCGCAAAATTGAGAATCGGGCGTTGGACGAGAAGAGGAAACTGCATTCCATACCCCAATACGTGAAATCTCGAAATCATGAAATCACTCCAACCGTTGGATCTGGAGTGACAGGTGGCGAAGATCTGGAAGCCCTCGGCGTTTTTTTTGGCACCAAGAGAACGAAGGTGAAGACTGGGGAAATAAGATTTCGTGAGAGAATCAGGACCGTCCTTCTCAGAGGACAAGTGGCAGCAGATCCAAGCGCCATCAAAATTTCAGCATTTCGGAGTTCGGGGTTTGGAGAACATCGTGACGAGAGTTCAAGAGTCGCGAAATAGTGATTCAAGAAATCCCGAAAGGATCTAGACCGTCAGATCATGGGAGGATCTAGACCGTCGATGCAAGCGCCATCGCGATTTCAGCTACTGAGAAATTAGAGGCAAGAGTCTTGTGAACTCGCGATACACGAAATTCTGAAATAATCTGAGTCGTTGATCAAGTGTAGATCTGGACCATTAGATCTCTGATCATGGAGGATCGTAGATCGTTGATCATGATATTCCAAAGAAACTGTGGCCGTTGATCTCAAATCAACGAGGATTGTTGATCCTTGAAGCAATTTCGCATTTCGGCTATTCGAAGGAACTGCCACCTTCAACATCGAAACGTGAAAGCCCGTAGCACCTGGTTTTTTTTCTTCCCACGGTCATATGAGAAGCAAAACTTTCTTTGGCTCTCGAGTAAACTCAGAAAGCCCTATTCTGCCATTAAAGGGGCTACTCAGAGCCCTGAATCAATAGATCTTTCGCTCGGATAGTCAAATCGAGCTTGATTGAAGTCAAAGAAGTGGTTTACACCACATTTTTCGGTCCGAAGTCACTGCAAGAAATTAGAAGACCTAGTTTTACACGCTGGAAACAGGTAAACACAAAATTTTCTAACAATTTTTTTTTCTTCTGTTTTGTTAAAATTCTTTAAAGATGGCCACATTTAGCAATTTAGGACCAACTGAAGGTCTTATTCTTCTTGGAAAGAATTATGAATTTTGGTCTCTTCGAATGAAATCTTTCTTGCAAGAACAACAGTGTTGGGATCCAGTGGATCTTGGATATGTGGAACCAGATCCAACAGAACTTTCCGCCATGACAAACCAACAGAGAATTGATCAGGCAACACAGAGGAATAGAGAGAATAAAGCCAAATTCTGGATTCAAAATTCCATGGATGACTCGATTTTCTCAAAAATCACAGGCGCTAGTACTTCAAAACAGGCCTCGGACATCCTTAAATCAGCCTACCAAGGAAATGACAAGGTCAAAATAGTCAAACTACAGACCTTGAGGATGCAATTCGAGACTTTAAGAATGACAGAGTCTGAAAATGTGGATCAGTTTATGACGAGAGTCATGGGAATCGTAAACCAGATCAGATTGACTGGCGAAGCCATCCCTGATCAACGCATTGTTGAGAAAGTCCTCAGAAGTTTACCAAAGAAATTCGAAATGGTTGTTACAACAATCCTTGAATCCAAGGATCTGTCACGTTTTTCAACAGATGAACTAATTGGTTCCTTGGTGACACATGAGACCAGACTGCATCTCACAGATGAGTCAATTGCCAATGCCTTCAAAACTCAATTCTCCTTCAGCAGAGGGAGAGGCAGAGAAAGAGCACAGACAACATAATCAGAATCAAAATTTCCAAGGTCTCATACAATAGCACCAGAATCAGAATTTCCAGCCTCAAAGAGGTAGAGGGAGAAAATCAAATGACAAATCAAGAATACAATGCTATTACTGCAAAAAGTATGGGCACTATGAGTCTGACTGCAGGAAGAAGCAAGTATATCAACTCTCAGGCATAACACATGTCTTAAATCATATAGGATAAACCTCAGGAGGTATGTTTCTCTCATGCCACAAGACTGAAGAACAACCTAAATATCTATGGTTGCTGGACAGTTGATGCAACAATCACATGACAGGTAACAAAGATTTACTTTCATGCATTGATTCTTCAATTTCATCTGATATTACACTTGGAAAAGATTCCTTAGTCAAAGTTCAAGGAAAAGGAACTATACCTATTCTTACTAAGAAAAATGTAAAGAAAGACATAAACAATGTCTGTCATGTTCCATATCTGAAACATAATCTGCTAAGTGTAGGACAGCTCACTGATAAGGTACTTTTTGTCATTGATGAATAAACAAATAGTTTCCCGTGTACGATAGGGTTTGCTTTTACTGTAGCACTCCAATCAATCAAGGCCGCCGATAATGGATACACTACTATTGATAGTCACACTGTATTTTTTTTTTTAATAGAAGTTAAGATCAAGTCTTCAACTATCATTAATAGAAAGTTAAGTATTATCACAACCATTTAATATTAGGTAATTTTTTTTATAGGAGTGAAGATCAAGTCTTCAACTATCATCAATAGAAAGTTAAGTATTATGACAACCATTTAATATTAGGGTGCAAAAGTATCCATGAGATTTATAGCTCAATCCTTTCTCTATGATGGTTTTTGAATAGTACAAAGACTTTAACAATAATCAATAGAAAGTTAAGTATTATAACAACCATTTAACATTAGGGTCCAAAAGTATCCATGAGATCTATATCTCAAGCTTCCATTTCTAGGTTTTGTGGCTCAGACAGGTTGTCCATCTCATGGAAAATTATAGGGTGAGTGCAAGCTAATGATGGTATCTGGTGATGGGTTAGTGGCAATGCAAACATGGAAAAACAGCAATGTTAACTTGGAGAGATTATTCAAAGAACTTTTGCAATGAATTTGAATATGGTGTAAAAAGATGAAACCTAGGAAATTAAATTAGCTTTCCAAATATAGAACTCATATTTATAGAAATTGTGAATAACTATGTGAAATTTGAGTATTTCTAGCAGGTATGTTATTTTTCTACCAAAATATAAGGTATATGTCTTAGTTAGTATAGGTGTTAAGTACCTTAGAAATCTTCTTCCAAACACTTGTATAATTGTAGATAACCAATTGTTCTACTAGGTGTATTTTTTCAAAATTTTTAATATATATATATATATATATATATATATATATATATATATATATATATATATGAAATTCAGGTGTTGAGTACCTTAACTATAGAATTTTCTTCCAAAAACTTCTATAATTGTAGAGAACCCATTGTTCTAGTGTTGTATTTTTTTCAAAACCTTTGATATATATATATATAAGATTGTAGATATGGGTCTCTTCTAGTGAGGCTTATAACTCATTTGAGAAATGGTTAAGATGAGAAAAAGTTATAGTAGAAATTAAAAAAAGAAAATTGTATATTTGGAATTTGTATAGGACTCTATCTATGTTTGTAGTTTCATTAAAAATAAATTTCTATAGCCTATAGAAAAATAACGTCAAAAATAGAGATATAGAGCGGTATTCATAAAATTGGAGGTTTTTATCTATTTGTAGATCAAACCACTAGGTTTGTCATCCTGAAACTAAATTTGAAGCAACCAAGTTAGCATATGTTAGATTTATAATGAAGAAAACAACAAAAACATAATAGAAATAACTGAAACAATCAAGAAACCATGATGAACAAAGATAAATATATATTGGTAGAAAAGGCGTACTCTATATTCATCAATGAACAAATAATAATGTACATAGACGTACACATATAATGCAATTGTACCATAACTATCATGTAACTATATAATAGTTAGGTAAACTAACGAACTATGATTAGAGTTTTAACATCCCTCCTTAGTCATAAGTTCGTTCTTGCCTGAAAAACTGCCACTACTTGACAATCAACAATGTGTCAAGAAAATATCCAGAGGGCTTAAGATTCTCTCTGAACTCTGAAAAGATAGCAGAAGTTGATGTATTATACTAAATTGGTGGTTTAAGAGTGACCACAAAATCATTTGGTGGTTTCAGGATGACCACAAACTGAATGTCTAGCAGAATATGATGTTTTCTACTAAATGCCATGGTTTTAGGTTGACCATAAATTAGCAAGAGCTCAAGGCTCAAAATTATGAAAATGTAACAAGAAGAACTTCATGTCTTCTACTCAATTGGTGGTTTTAAGCTGACCACAAACTATGAAGAACAATATGTTCAAGAACAAGACTGCATACCAACTCTAATACTTGATCATCTATTCACAAGCTCTAAATCAATCTTGGAACATGAATGAAAACTTTAGATTCCCCCCCTATCAAATACAAGTGGTTCAAATTCCCTTGACCGTCATTCACAAGGGGCCCCAATCATACCCTATATCATCCAATCTTAAAAAACATTCATGTATGTCAACTGTAGAAATATCTCCAATCAAGTACGGTTGTACTTGTGTATAAATCCGTCGATAAGAATGCTCTAATAAATTGGATTCCAAACACCAAAACCGATTCCCTAACCATTCAAAATTAATATGTTTCCTCTTTCTCTTATGACACCTTACTGATAGGTGATTTGTCTTCCCACAAAATCTGTATGGGTGAAGATCAAAACAGTTTGACTTATCATGGCCAAACCGGTGATAGTGTTTCCACTGTATGGGTTCTTTATTCGACCAATTGTCATGATATGGAATATCTGTAGCAACATCATCATCAACAATATCATGTAATATCTGTAGAAACATCATCATCAACAATATCATGTACCTGTTTCTTACCAATATCCTCAAGCTCTGTCTTCTTATCTTCATTCAAAAAACCTCTAGTCACAAAGAAAATAGGTTTTCTATAATTAGGAATATGAAATAGGTTGTTAGCATCCTTTACATATCCTAGTCCATATCAATTTCGTTTAAAGCGTAATTCTTCCCATGGTCGAAAAATTCTAATTCCTTTGCCACATTTATCAATAACTTTTCTTGTAATAGGGGCTTCATCTAATTCATCTTCACGTTTACGAATTTCATCACTAGTCAACTAAGCGTCTTCATTATTCTCATCCTTGATGTCATCTTGTTTGTCGAAATCACATTGTTGGTGTCAAAGGAGATTTAAATCTTCAGATAACATTTTGTTTTGAAGTTTGAACATTTCAATCTTCTTGTGCGTTACTTGTAAACAAGTAATCATTGTATTGAGAGTGCACTTCTTTATTGCAATTGTAGATTATGTAGTTGAGTTAATTAATGTGCACAATATTGTAAATATTTCTTCAATTCTTTCCATTATGCATAATATGGAAGAGAGATGCTTATTGATGCCACACAATTCAATTTTGTATCATGTTGTGCATGCCAAGAGTGATCGTCTGTTGCATGAATGCCAAAAACTACAATATGACCAATGACTTAGATGCACACAAAGATCCTAAGACCCCCTTATTCAATTTTGGGTGGGTCAAGGATGCAAATACAAATATGCAATTTTATTATGTAGGATGATCCCCTATAACTCCTTATACAAACTTAAAAAAAAACCCTTATAACACCTTGACATGTTCAAGGAAAAATAAAAAAACCCTTATAACTCCAATTACAATCAATGGAGAAAACTCCTCCATACAAAACCTGGTCTTTCTTTTAAAACAAAACTTGACCTCCACAAAATTTGGTCATTAATTACACAAACTACACTTGTAAATCTTCTCTCACAAGAGATGCTTTGCTATCTGAAAGCAATAGGATGACCTCAAATTCTAGTCAATTTTCCCAATTGCAAACAACAACAATTTTGGAGACAATCCAATGCCCCTTCCTCTCAACAATGGCTTAATATTCAAGTGATCCTCTCACAGATACGTGATTTGACATTTCACTTTCTTTGAAAAATAAAAATCTTTTCTTGGCTCTACACCTTTTTTTAAAAATTAATAAAGACTTTTAAAATAATGCAATTCTGATTTCCTTTCTAACCTTCTCCAAGCAACCCTTCTTCATGGAGATCCACTACTTCCAGTGTTCCTTTATGTCCGCAATCCATTTTGGGATTCTTCAGAGGATAATAAACGTATCCATCGATCTCTTGTTGACTGTTCAACGATCGAGTTTTACTGCCCATGATTTTATGTTAAGCCGCAATATTCTCCTACACATTCTCTCGAGGAGATTATGATAGCTCGTGGCTCCCGACTTTCCTCATGATTCAAAAACTCATAATCATACTAAGTTTACATAGACTGGTGCAGTTAATGGTCATAGTCTATTCATGTAAGCTTTGAAGGGAAAAACATGACATGTATCAAGGTTACAAATTCCATTGTCTCCTTCAAACAATTTAAATAATAAAACTGCTACCATAATAAAAATATATCTAGAAACTGAAACAAGATCTCAAATATTATAGATAGGTAGCCAAAAAAGACTAGGTAAAAGAAACTCATCATCTCATTGTTGGGCCTTTAATTCGTATGCAACTATTGTTGCTCCATTTTCATCATGAGATGCTAAAAATAAATAACATCCCAGGCTCTCCCTCCATCTCTCTCCTATTCATGAAAAACTTGATATTTGCATGCTTTCATGTTCACTCTAGGCCGAATGGCTCTCCATTCAATCAACTAAGGGCATTCACCATCCAATGACCGAATCACCAAGCATGCCCTCGCTTCATAATGTATCCATCACAAACCCAATGATCATAAACTTGTTCTAATAAATCATTCATCAATGTCCAAGCTCACAGGTATCATACATTTCTCTGATACCACTATTAGATTCATAATGAAGAAAACAACAAAAACATAATAGAAATAGCTGAAGCAATCAAGAAACCACGATGAACATAGATAAATAAATATTGGCAGAAAATACATACTCTATATTCATCAATGAGAAAATAATAATGTACATAGACGTACATATATAATGGAACTTTACCATAACTTTCATGTAACTGTATAACAATTAGGTAAACTAATGAACTATGATTAGAGTTTTAACAGCATACACGTACTCTAGAGATGTCATTTTGCCAGAAAAAAAATTGAACTATTTCCTATCCTACTTTCTTCATACCACCCCTTCTTCCCAATATATCTCCTCTCTCTCTCTCCTACATCTACCCTTCTTTCCCCCTCACTTTTAATCCCCCTTCGTCTCTCTCCCCCACTATCCCCCCTTTCTCTCTTTACTTGTCT
>ML788810.1:241407-251449 GCA_009831015.1 Picea engelmannii
CTCTTTGTCTATCTTCCTCTCTCCCCCTCTCACAGAATCTCTATTTACCCTTCCTCCTCCCTCTCTCTCTCACCCTTCCTTCCTCTCTCTCTCTCTCTCTCTCTCTCTCTCTCCTACAACTACCCCTCTTTCCCCCTCCCTCTATCTCCCCCAATCTCCAACCTTTCTCTATTTACCTCTCTCTACCTCCCTTACCTCTCTCCACCCCCTTCCTCTCACTCTCTCTCTTTATACCCACCCCCTATGTCCCCCTCTCTCTCTCACACACACACTTCCTATCTACCCTCATATTTGTCTTCCTCTCTCTCCCTCTCACACTCTCACACACACTCTCTCTCTACCCCCCTCTCTATCTTCCTCTCTTTTCCTCTCACACTCTCTCTCTACTCCCCCTCTATTGCTTCCTCTCTCTCCTTGTCAGACTCTCACACACTCTATCAAGTTTGGTACATCACAAGGAAAGACATGGACTTGATCTAGAAATGGAAATACCTAGACTAAGATTTGGACATGAAAAGGCATGTAAAGACCTAGAGTTAGACCTATACCATGAACTAGACCATGACCTAGACCTATATGATGACCATGACCTATACTATGAATTAAATATATACCATGACCATGACCATGACTAGGACCTAGACCTATACATTGACATAGTGCTAGACCATGACCATGACCCTCTAGATCCATCTAAAACTAGGCATAATATATACTTGGCCCTAAATCCCCTCCACACCTGAGCCCTAAGTGCACTATGCCTATACCTCTTGTTGAAGGACCCACAACCCTTGCACCAACATCTTGGTGCTCCAAGCACTTCTTTATGCTTCAAAACACTTTCAATATTAAGCCCTTAGGTCCTAGTTTTCCCCAAACCCCTACACATATTTATTTATAAAGTTATTTGGGACACAATAAATTATTTATCCATTGCATTAAAAGTGCACATGTTCTTTTGTGACTAGAAAGAAATGAGGTTGAGTGTGCTCAGTGCACATCCATGCGACGCAATAGGAATGCGCACATGTGCTCTAGGAACAAAAACACGTTCTTTTTGGGAAAGGATATGTCCCAAGCAAACTCCTCAACCTTATTATATCTGAAAAACTTGAACTAGCCTAATATATGCATGTAGAAAGAGCAACAATGGACACGTTTTTTGTCTTTTTGTCTTTTTGGAAAGAAAAGTTATACCTTCTTGTGTAATTGGTAGAAAAAAAAGAGAGGTAGGTACCTTAACATGTATTCATTTCAGAGCATTGTCCTCTTGTAAACCATTCTAAAAAAGAGAGTTGGGAGCACAGTTCTCTTTTCAGTGTTAAGCTCATTAAAAAATGAAACATAGAGTTACGAGCATAAATTTTCTTCTGTGTGGAAATCTCGTTAAAAAATAAAACAGATGTATAGGAATCGAACCCAGAGGGTATGAGAATAGTTCTATTCCTGTGTCAAGCTCATTAAAAAAGGAAAATACCACCTCTCTCATTAAGTTGAGTCTTTCATTAGACCTTGTACCTAAACCTTCATTTCATCCACATGGGTTAGTTGATCCTCTTTCTTCCTCCCTCTCTGGTGAAAATTTTTCTATTATTAAACAAGATTCTATTCTGATATATAAATTGGTGATGGGATAAGATTTGGTGAATGAAATGAAGCTTGGGGGCATGTATCCAACCTTTGGTTATCATGTTGGAGTTAATCCACTAGTTTCTCAAGCCAGGGGAAAAATACCAACTACCCATGGGTATCCTCCCTTGAAACCATTGGAACTTATGTTGGGAAGTTTCGAGCACATTGTTGGCATAGGGGCAGACCTAGGGTTCAACGCTTCAACAACGCATAAAAAAACCCTAACTACCGACCCTTTTGGCAACACCTGCGAAGCAGGTGAAGTCTCACCTGAGGTAGAGGAAGGGGGGGTTACAAGACTCAGGTGTCTGTAACCAATATGGGACACATATCTGTGATTACAACATTTCGCAGGGTACTTAGGAACAATGTATATTAATTCATTAGCTTTATTCACATCGCAGATCAAACCATAAGTACAGTTCAATGCAGTAATAATGACAAAATACACATCACACTTAACATCATAAGTTAGATCTAACACATTCAACATATACAAAGCATTAAACATTCATAGATCTATGTATCATTCATAACATTTGATGCACTAAGCAGATTCACAGCATAAACATTATAACACAAAGAAAACCATCAACACAAGATTTATGTGATTCACCTTAGTGTGGGGCTATGCCCACCAACAACTTCCTCTTCTTTATTAGGCTTCAATCTCTTACATTTCTCTTCTCTTGTGCACTAATCCACAGAGGCAAGCTTCGCACTGGACAGGTGATCTCTGCACTAAGCACTAGATCCACCTTCCCAAAATTAGGTCAAGGCATAGAGCCAACTCCTTTATTACGCGCAAACCCTTACATACACAGTCCATTGCACAAAACAACTCAAAACTACTTGCCTCTTGCACTTAGCTACTTACACCGCTTTTTTTATTCTACATTACATTCCTTCTTATTTATACTTTTGCATCCCTTACAAAAAGGCCTAAACATGGGTAAACCCATGGGTTGATATCCCCTAAAACCTAATACCCAAAACCCTAGTGAACCCCTTGTTGGGTCCACAAAACAAGTGAGATCCCGCAATCTCAGCTCTGCCTGGGCGCTCCATCTTCGACTAGCCTGTCGAAGTCCAAAAGTGGTCAAACCCGACAAATGTTTCCTCAAAACATGGTCGAGGGCCAACAGGCCCCCAACACTCACCTGTGACTTGTCCCGAGTCACTCATATCTGGGCAGTGCTACTTCGAAGGCCTCGAGCTTAGCTTGATCTACCTCGACCTATTGCTTCGCCTGAGCCTCCTGCTTAGTGAACTCCTGGATCAATTTCTCTGTAACAGGCCCTTCCAGGCATTGTTCCACTATTGCAACCACTTGGTCTAGTTTTGAACCTTGTCCCTCAATATCTTCAAACACTACGCAGGCTTCATCCTGCACCAGTTGTAGCCTCTGGGTGATTTCCATTACTTTGCCCTGGGTGGCTGTAATCTTCTGCTGGACCACACACTGTTCTTGTGATTTCTTCATTCTCTCGATCACATTGAGTGACCTCATCTATTCTTGAAATATCAGTGTCTACTACTGCACCTCCTGTAGCTTCGCTTCCAACTTCCTAAGTTCTGGGTATTCTGTGAGGCGTTCATAGGTCCGTGCACTTTTGTTGCTTAGCTTCTTACATTCTGAAGTGAGGACACTGATCCTTTCCACTGTGCTCTGTTAGCACTAGAATTCACCCCTGGATTGTGGAAGAGGTAAGCCTCATTCCCATCAGTATTTTATGTCATGGGTTGGTTTTCAAAGAGGTCAAATGGGAGCCGACTCGAGATGATATCGTTTTAACTCAGAAAACTAGACTAGCATACACAAGCAGGTGATGTCTTAGTTGAACCTTAGTCAATAGGTTGTAGTAAAGGTGAGTAGGAGGAATAATTCAACGAATAATGTAGAGGTATTCCATGAACATCAGGCTTTTTAGCAGCCTAAGGAAGAAAAACTTAAACCCAAGGTCTTCTTGAATTCAAATTTCAAAGAAACTACAAGGAATTATAACAACACTATGATCAAACATTCATCATAATACAACCACAATAATTCATGTGAATCAATCACTCATGAACTCTTTTAGTATTATAGGGAAATAAGATAGAGTAAGAAAGCTCACTGTCATATAACAAGAAGTCTCAAATGCATATACATAACTAGAGAACTAGAGTGTTCATTAAAACTTTACAATACGAGAGCATTGCTCTATCATTGACCTTTACAAAAATGACAAAAATGCCTACATATACTTGGAACTTGATCCCTATAGAAGCATGCTATGGTCACTGTATTCAAGGCATGACACTTCAATATTCGCCTACCAGGCTGCACTTACATTCTTCTGTCAGACGAAATCTTGGATCGATATGGCTCTAGCAGGGAAATTCATCCGCAGAGGTACCACAGGTTGACCACTCCAGAACCCCATGCCTTCCATTTATGTGGTGAAATGAGGTTTCAACCACTTTCTTTATTCTCATTAAATTCCTTTACGAGGATCAAGACGAGGCCAAATTCCCATGAATGTTCTAGGCGATTTCACAATCCCCCTCAGTCAATCTTGGTGCTTCGAGGATACACAACTATTCTCCTGTGACCAATTCGGGGGCTACAGCCTTTCGTGCAGCTCTTCCTATCACCCCATGCGACCATGGGCCATGAACTCATGCTTAACCAAATGGAAGTTCAATACTTCGCATATCGAGAGTTCTCACTACCCTTGATTCACAACATCGCCATGCCCAAAATTGCGAAATGGTCAAATTCAGATTGACAGTCGGATCTGCTCTGAAATTGATGGTCAATTTTTCTTCCTTGAAGACCCCACATCACCAGATCCACACGACAGGTGCTAATCTTCTTCCTGGACCCGCACACCATAGGGCCACGAGCAATGACCATGGGCCCAAACTTTGAGCGCTTTGCGATTTCATGTGTCGGGAGTTTGCACTGTGCTCCATGCTTGAAACCTCGAGTTGCGAAATCGTGATGCTCGGATCAACTGACACATGCCCCTCTTTGATCAGATGACTCTGATCATTTCATGATTTCACACTTGGTGAGTCCTCGTGACTCATCCCCTTGACTTCTCCATTCCCCGAAATCATGAAATGCTTAATCATGTGCCACGCGTCCTGCTGAAAAGGACGGCTAAGATCATTTTGCGATTTTTCATTTCACGATTTTTAAAACTATGTTCCTTGATTGCTCCACCTCATGAAATCATGAAATTCCAATCACACACCATTTTTTCCCCTTGGTTGGATGGCCCATATGTTCTACGTGCCTTTCTCAAATTCAAAATTCCCAAAGTGGCACTCTCCCTAGTCCCGATACATGCGTGTCATAGTAGAACGTGCCCCGAATTTGGTTGAAACACATTTGTGGGGTTGTTTAAGCCCCCCTTCTTCACACTTGGTCATCCAAGGGCCAAAACTAAAGGGAAAACACTCCCCTACAAGAATATGTTCTAACATTCTCTTACCGGATTCCCCCCTCTGGTTGCGCACTTCCTGCAGAGTGCTCAGAACTGCTTGGATATCCAACTCCATTACTCATGCTTGGAGCTACTAGATGGCCTCAGTGAGATTCATCACTTGAACCGCGACTTCCTCATGTTCCTCTTGTTGAAAGCCTGGCATAGAGTGAAGTGATTTTCTCACCACTTATTTGATTGCAATCTTCTCTGTGAGTAGTTGGTCCTTTTCCCTCTGTATCTTCGCTTTGTCTTCCTCGAGCATCTCCCATAACGCATATTTTTCGTTTTCATATGTAGTTACACAGTACCGCGCAACTCGTAGTTGCTCCAAGATATTCTCTTTTTCTTTCTTCAGGGATTCTATGGTTTTTTCCTTTTCTTCTTGGACTTGTTGAAGCCAAGGCTCTGTTACATCTGCAAGTCTTCGAAGTTGGGATGGCTCATCCCCCAACTCTGGAATCTTCGACGAGGAGGGGGAAGTAGGTACTGTACGGATCAATTGAATGTCTCATTGTATTTCCTTCAATTCATTCTCAACTCTTACATACATCTCTTCTTGCTTCACGCCATATCTCTGTAATAGGTCCTTAGATGCATCCTCCATTGCTCCGCGGACTAGACTAGTGTCATCCTTGATGAGTGTGGCCTCCATTTGGGGCTTACTGGTGTGAGTCTTCTTTCTTACTGAGGGTTTATGCGGGGAAACCTTCCTCTTCTTCAATGTTTCTGCCTTGGTAGGGGGATCCTTCGACAGTGTAGCTTCGCCTTCTCCTTTCTTTTCTCCTTCTTCCCCTCCTACTTCTTGACTTACTTCAACTCCTCCTCCTCATGCAGGCATGCCAGGTCTACTTTCTTCTAAGGAGTTATCCTCCTCACCAGTATCTATGTTCTAAACTTCCTCCTTTTTCTTTTTCTTCTTCACACTTATCTGTCCTACATGCTCAAACTGAGTGACCAAGGGGCTTCTGATGATGTCAGGGTTGGAGAGTTCTGCATCATCAACTGATACTAGGAACTCTGTTGACCACTCCTTTTTGATATGTTACATGTCTTCATTGATCATCTTATAATAGGAATGTAACTCTTCCTTACTCTCGTCTTTGTGCGCAGTGATATAAATAAAGTGTGGATCTGCACGAAATTTAGCTAGTGGTCTGTACTGGTGCAGAGTATGCAGTGTCATCCATGGGAATTACTCTATTGAAACCTTCAGTTGTTTATAGTAGGCGTAGAACACTGCGTTCGACTGCCATTGCTTCGACATATCATTTGTATACCATAATGTAGAAAATCTAGCTACGAGTGGCTCTGATGGTTCAATTTCTAGAAAAGCTGCTCTCTCCAGTATTTTCCAAGTGACAAATATGATCAACACAAGAAACTAGTTGAAATGGAACTCATATCCCTGATTATGCGCTTTGCAACAGTCTTTCTTGAGCTCATTGATGAGGTAGCTTGCCCAATTCATTTGCATCCCCTCCACGCATTTTCCTGCAAGGTCCACCACGAACCCAATGACCTGCATGGGTCGGTTCTTTCTGACGAGCTTTCCAAATATGAGTTGGCAAGATAGGCACATTGCGGCATACTATATGGAGGATACCTTGTAGCCTCTCTTTCCCTTCTCAACTTCATCGTATGCCACGGAATGATCTGAGGTCTTCCCTAGGTAACACTATTGAGGGTCAGGTCCCTTCATGCTTAGTCCTGTGATCAGGTGGATCAACGCTGGATCCACACTAATGCGCCTATTGAGCCCCATATATCCTCCATGATATCACGACAATAGGAGTTTAACGTAAGCGTTAACCTCCTGATGTTGACCAAAATGAGGAATCGTCATCACGTTCAGTATCGTGGACTATGCTAGCTCCTTTATCCAAGGCCGGGAGACTATGCAGGGCTTCTTCCTAGTCTTCTTCATCAAATATCTATGGTGCGTGAGCATGGCGTGGTTTTTTCTATCTCCAAGGTTGAAATCATTGTTCTTCAATGCTGGGATCTGTCCTAACTGGGTTCCAAATACGCGTATTCCATTCATAATGTATGCGGTGATCAATGTGTACTCTAAGTCTCATGGGATGCTATCGCGATTAACCGCACCATCCAAAGGCGAGATGTAATCAGGTAATATTGACGGGATCTGCTTCGCGTTATCCAGATCATCGCGATGCTTACTTCTCTTCTCAATCACGCGGTTGACACGTTTTGAATGTCATCCAGTCGAAGGGGAAGACTGCAGTCCCCTGGTCGACGATGCCTGTACTCCCTTAGACATAGATTTATAAACAATAAACTTCTTCAGAACTTCTTCAATGAACTTCTCTATCTCAGTGTGCTCGACCGACATTCTCACTATTTAACAAATAAGTTGGGGTAGGTGAATGGATAGTGGGGTAAATAACAGATGGTGAGGTATGATAACATAGATTGACACACACAATCGATTTGTTTGTTGTCTTAGATAATCACGGGTATAAAAAAGTGGTCCCGACGCAACGTCCGACAGGTTAAGTAAGCAAGTGTCGCAACGAATTCCTCCAATAGATAAGAATGCCTCAATCAATGTGAATCTGTCCATTCTGGCATGGTCTCAACGTACAACGGTAGTTTATCCACCCATAAATGTGTTTCCTATCCATTCTAGAGCGTCATTCTAACGGTTGGGGCACCTCCAACGATCATATAGCTTCACCAGAGCGAAGTCCCATTCTGCGTGGTTCTGCTATTCCGGTGAGGTTCAAATCTTGCAAACCTGCCTCCTGCAAAGTTCCTATCTGTGAAATATTCCATCTATTCTTTGTAACTTCTTATAGCTTTTCCAACTTAGCATTATTATTACTGAGCTTACTTTCCTTCGTTCCTGTCATCTGAGTCTCTCTTACTATTTTTGGATTTCTCTTTCCATTATTATTCTTATCGTCTCCTAGTAAAGTGACTTCACATTGCTGATGTGTGCTCAAAGGGTTCTAAGTTAATTTCTCTTCTCTATTAATTGTTGGGTAGATGTATTCCTTTCTTGCATGGATAGGTCTTTGAAACCTTCTTGCGTTATTTCAACCTTGACAACTAATTCTCTGGTCTTCTGTTGCTTCGACTTAACTTCTCATTCTTCTATTAGTCGATCTATTTTTCTAGCTATGAAATCCCTTAGTTCTTTCTTTTTCTTTTCTTTAGCTTCTTCCTCTGATTTCCTTTTGATCTGATCTTTCTCAATCCAATTTTTATCTAGAAATAGGGGGAAAGGGGCGTTGTTCTCAACAAGCTTAATGACTTCAAATTCCTCTTATGTCAATGTTCCATGAATGATAACAGGTACATTAGTATCTCTTCCACATAGGGTTATCATATTTCCTTTAAACAAGCCTATTCTTCCCAATGCAAGTACCTATTGATGGGTCTTAAATCCCTTTAATTCAATAGTATGAACCAAACCCACCACCGAGGCCCAATTAGACTCTGCAAAGTTTAATAGTGAAATGGTTCTCCAGATCTTCCGATCCGGCCAATTAATCGATGGGATTTATGTTTTCTTGCGAAGGTGTCTCCTTCAGTTGGGACTTTCTCTTTTTGTATTTTCTCTTAGGTGGGACCGAAGTAAGATTGTAAGCCGGTATAAACCAACTTGGAAACAAAATAGAATTAAGTTTAACTACTGGAGAAGAGGCTGAGATTGGGATAACCCGCTACTCAAGCATGCAGACGACAATTCTATACCACATGCCTAGTAATCATACATTAACCATGTGAACATCCAATTACTATATGAGATACTAATTATAAAAAAGAAAACACATATGCGATAAAACAAAGGCAATCTGAATAATCCACCTACTTAATCATCCATCACATGATAACACAATGACTCATCTTCATCATTAAAGTAAAGAACAACAAAACATTGCACCAGATAACTTGACAGATAGATTCAATTGCTCTTACTCATTACAACATCATTCATGAGATGAGATAGGAAATAGTTCTTCTCCACGTCCAATCACACATGCATTTGATGAAAATAACTTTCTCTCTGGTCTAAAAGGACTTCTCAGTTAAAGCTAGCTCGAAAATAATTCTTAACAAACCAAAAATGAGTTTCTTGCAACAAACATCGACCCTTGATTGATCGGTCGATGCTCTTATTTATAATGTAAAATGTTGGTTGTGGAGCCTGATTATCTTCCTGATTCAGAGGTCCTTGTTTTCATCCGTGTTTATACCCCATGAAGTATTTACACCCCAGAAGTATGTACACTCTTCCATGCGGGGGAGTGCAGAGGGGGGGTACCCCCTCTGCGGGGTCCGGGGGGCCTATCCCCCCAGCTGGGGGGTCTAGGGACAAGCGGTCCCCCAGCGGGGCTTCGGGGGCAGCGTCCCTTGATGGGGGTTCGAGGGCAAAGCCCCCGAAGCAAAAATTTCCTTGTAAAAGTATATTGTAATTTCATTGTAAATCTGGACCGTTCATTATAAGGTCGCAGATCTAATGGTAGAGATTATGTTAGGGTTTTTTGCTCTAGAAGGAAACCCTCTTTTATGAGGGAAATGTATTATGGCTATGGATGATGGTGAATATTGTATTCTGAGAGAGGATACTGTGAGAGAAAGAAGAGGAAGCTACAACAGGTTTTGCTGTAGGTTGTATCCCTTCATTTGCTGGATAATAATAAAGGAAGGACCTGGCAATTTCTCTGGTGGATGTAGCCCACACTGGGTGAACCACGTAAATATGTGTCTCTCTTGTATTGTGTGTCTTCTGTGTTTTGTTTCTGCATTTGTTTTATTTTATTTCTTCGTGGTCCTGTTTTTCTAACAACTGGTATCAGAGCGTAAGGTAACTCGCAGGAAAAGAGGGTTCCTGGTTCGAGTGGGAGCAATGTCAGAAGATGGAA
The DNA here is from genome assembly GCA_009831015.1 of Picea engelmannii. Classification (NCBI taxonomy): domain Eukaryota; kingdom Viridiplantae; phylum Streptophyta; class Pinopsida; order Pinales; family Pinaceae; genus Picea; species Picea engelmannii. The sequence goes on from ML788810.1 coordinate 251,405, forward strand.
AGTTTAGGGTCGAGAAATTTAATGGCCAAAACTACCAGTTATGGA
>ML788810.1:254923-278341 GCA_009831015.1 Picea engelmannii
GGGGTTCGGGGGCAAAGCCCCCGAAGCAAAAATTGCCTTGTAAAAGTATATTGTAATTTCATTGTAAATCTGGACCGTTCATTATAAGGTCGCAGATCTAACGGTAGAGATTATGTTAGGGTTTTTTGCCCTAGAAGGCAACCATCTTTTATGAGGGAAATGTATTACGGCTATGGATGATGGTGAATATTGTATTATGAGAGAGGATACTATGAGAGAAAGAAGAGGAAGTTACAACGGGTTTTGCTATAGGTTGTATCCCTTCATTTGCTGGATAATAATAAAGGAAGGACCTGGCAATTTCTCTGGTGGACGTAGCCCACAATGGGTGAACCACGTAAATCTGTGTCTCTCTTGTATTGTGTGTCTTCTGTGTTTTGTTTCTGCATTTGTTTTATTTTATTGCTCCGCGGTCCTGTTTTTCTAACATAAAATTAACTAAAAATAATGGCTAAAGTGTAGTTAAACAAAACAAAACTCGCCATGTGGCATTCTCTCCTAATAGTTTTCCAATAGTCATCTCAATATATCCCTTTGAAAGGTGACTTTTATCATACTCAGACCAATTCATGAACAACTCCTCGTAGGTTTGGGCCCATGAAAATCTATGTTGTTCCATTGGGAGTGCGTAAACATCTCCGGTCTCCACCACATGCATCCAGTACTTGATGAGACTAGCACTTAACTACTGAAGCACAACCCGAGTGTTGATCGGATGTTCCAAAAATTGTTGTACCTGTCCTGGCATTGTGTTCATCACCTTTGCTAGTCTTTTGGACCATGAAGAATATTTCTTGGCGTGCGATTTGACTATGTCGCACAATTCGATGAAGTCGTCGGGTGTACCGAACTCGAGCAATTTGATATCCTTGATCACCTTGTTCATCTTTGGACCTAGTTTCTCTTGGATTCTTCAGCGAGGTTACAGAGCCAATTTTCTCGATAGTCTGAGGGATGTTTATTCAATCAGAATTAAAATTGTTTATAAATGGCTTATAGAACAATACTCGACAAAATATATGTAAAGACGTAAGCATGAGGAATCCAGATCGGTGCATAACTGTAAAGCTCGGTAAGGATGATTGTTTGATACTTATGTGATCTCCACAACCTTTCGAATTACCTGCACCGTCTCTGTTAGCACCATTATTTTTCTTCAGTTAGGCTGGGTTACATCTGTGCGCCATAGCATGAACAATCAGGTATGGAAAACATAAGATTCAATGTCACACCAGTGGCTTATTGGCCCTTGGGGTCGGGAAAGGATGTCAAATCCGAACATGTGCTAAAAGTACGAGAAAGTTCCAAAAAAGTCGGATACTGTCGTAAGGGAAGTCGTTAAATGCTTCAGGTCGAGGCAAGTTTCTCAAATAGTAGTCGCATCAGCAAGTGCATCAACCATCATCAACTCATTATGGAGGCTAGGGAATTTAAAATTAAATCGATGCGATCGTACCACACATTCTATGCAACTCCTATTGGCTACATCTCACATGCCCCAAATCATACCTGTTGCACATAAGTGACACGTAAATTCTTTAAAACATCCCATCATAAGGCATTTAGTGTTCCCTGACACGTTTCCACTCACTGCCCACTTCGTTATAAATTCTAGATGTTTTGTATGTGTTCCAATTACTAGTCAAGGTTATGCATTGACTCGTCTTGTGAGCCCAGATCGATCAAATTCTTTTCTTTGGGCCTTTGTCAAGTCACCCATGCGTAAGGTAGATACGCTATCGCACCATGGGAACTCCTCAAAACTCAAGATGGGTCCTGCGAGGCAGCCGAAGCGCTAGGCTTGAGCCACAAAATATTTGGAACTCATTCTTGTTTGCAGTGGGTGTTCTTGAGGCTTCAAAGGGAGATTCCTACCTTCGCGTGGAAAAGATGATATCACCTCATGTGGAGGATAAAGTGAAAAAATTTACGTCATAAGGGAATAGGTTGGAAGCCATGCTTCCTCAACAACATATACCACGGAGGAGAGGAAGGCCCAGAAAAAAGAAGGAAGTTAGGGGGGAAAACCAAATCCCAATTGAGTCGTGTGCATGATCAGCCATCGAGGAGCTCCTAATGCACGCTATCTGGATAGAGCCTGTCGGAACCACTAGTCGAGGAAGCGGGATGCGAACGAGAAATACATAAGCCTCGGGTTCTAACATCCGAGGACCTAATCCGAAGCTGGAGCAGACACAACTTACCATCACTGAACTTTACCAGGAGAATAGAGAATTATGTCGACAATTGGTGGAAAATAAACTTGAGGTGTCAGCACCACAGGGTCGTGAAGGGATTGCAACCTGGCTCAAGTGACATCTTCGAGAATCACAAGATACGATGGTGCAGTTGCAGGAAGCGCAAAGGGTATCGGAAGAACAAAAGATGACAACACCTACGGGAGTAAGAGGCAGCTAGGGATAAAGTCTGCACGCAAAAGAGGCATGATGGGTGGACTATGTTTCCTATTCTTAGATGTGACACGGAATTTTGATAGTCTTCCCTTTTTTCTTGTGAAAATTTTCATGTCCTCAATGTAACTGGGTTGATTGGACAAAAGGTGTAGACAATGTCTATTGTATGTAACCTAAGCCCAATGGGAGTCTAATATAAAAAGTCTCAAGATTTTGACAAAAGGATTTTGGTAATAGTATTTGAATGCATCATTTTTTCTCTTTGTGTATGAATCTATTGTTTTCTTTGTATAAATTTATTGTAAGTTAATCCCAATTTTGTACTTAGTGTTGCTCCGATTTGCATTGTTTTTTTCATTGATATCCTTCTTCAAAAAACCCCCGATGCCAATTGTTTTCATTGTATGGTACCAATGTGGCACCACTGACTCGGGATACAAGGTACTAAAGACCGGGAACTTAGCTTACGGGTAATGGTCGGAATCGGGACCTTGTTTAAGTCGAGAACTTTAAGCTAAACTTGGGAATATCGATGGAAAAAAGGCATCGAAGGTCGATTTTCAGCAATAAACCTATCGTGTGTCTTCCTTGTGAGTTAACGTCCTTGAAAACCCCCTGATACCAAAAACGTTTCAGAATTCGACAATTGACAATATCTTTCCTTTATGCATGTAATGCCTACTCTTTTCTCTCCTTACTGACGCCGAAGGGAATCGATTGTCGGCAATATCCTTGCGTGATGTTTGTCGCGAAAGAGCATCTTTCATTTTTCGACGCCGACAAATATTGGCACTCGGTGACCTTGGTTCTCTCGAGTGATTTCTTTCACGCTCAATCCTTCCCGATGTCAAATTTCTTAAGTGCTTCGGGGAAAGTTTTGACTGTCAATTCTCTAATTTATATGTTAGTCTTTTAAGTCATTGGTTTTCGCATGCTCGATCAAACTTCGAAAGACATAAATGGAAAACAAAATGATAAGAAGAGGAAACATTTTTTCATATTGAGGTCGAATTAGACAGTGCAACAGATCAAGTGGTACCCAAAAAGTAAAATTTGACATTGGGTTTTTAGGGTGTGTTGAGTGCTCAACAGTACCATAGTGGGCTTTCCCAAAATTTAACAAGTGTCTTCTGTCATGATATTCATTTGTGTCTCCTCATCCAGGACATAATCTATGTCGAAGTCTCCTATTCTTGTACTTATGCATTGTTTTTCTTTCAATATCTCTGGTAAATTGACATCTTTGTGATCATTCATTGATTCTTTTAACTGTGCTAACATAGTCTAAGCTTTCTTTGATTCTTTCTCTTGATGATTCTTTAACATGCTCTTATTCTCTTGATATTTTTCTTATCTCATATTCATCCTTTCAACTTTAGCAATCATTCTTGGACAATCATGAACTTCATGACCAACGATTTTACAACAAGGACAAATAGGACCTACACCAAGGAATTCCTTAGTAAGATGTCCTGGTCTTCTATAGTTATAACATAATGTCAATCCTCTATTTCTTTTAAATTTTCCCCAACCTTTCCTGTACTACGCACTAGGATCACAGTGTTGGACCTGCAACCTGCAAAAAATCTTTCTAGGTTCCTGTATCCACTCATTAGACCAAAATTTCTTTCTATGCATAAGAATAACATATCTTTCTCTATTCTATCAAATTTATTTAGATCAACTTTTTCTTCTAACTATACCCTAGCTTTCAGACTAGGACATAATCTATCAAACATACCTAGATTCATGCTTTCGAAACAAAATTTTTCACTTATCTTATTCTATCAAAGCACAGAGATTTATCTCTTTCAAGATCTTACCTCTTTTCTTCAGATCAGGTTTCTTTCTTAGTACAAATCTTCACAAGTTAAGTAGAATATTGCCCACTACAACAACATATCTATGCACAAAGCTTCTCTTTTCTTTACTTCAGTTCCCAACAATCACAGTTTCAAGTCTTGACAATGAAACCATTTGTTGGCACAGGGGCAGACCCAAGGTTCAATGCTTCAACATCGCACCAAAAAAACCCTAATTATCGGCCCTTTCGGCAACACCTAGGAAGCAGGTGAAGTCTCACCCAAGGTAGAGACAGGGGGGGTTACAAGACTCGGGTGTTTGTAACCAATCTGGGACACAGATCTATGATTACAACACTTTGCAGGGTACTTAGGAATAACATATATTAATTCATTAGCTTTATTCACATCGCTAATCAAACCCTAAGTATATTTCAATGCAGTAATAATGACAAAATACACATCGCACTTAGCATCATAAGTCATATCTAACACATTCAACATATACAAAGAATTAAACATTCATAGATCTCTCTATCATTCATAACATTCTATGCACTAAGCAGATTCATAGCATAAACATTATAGCATAAAGCAAACCATCAACACAAGATTTACGTGGTTCACCCTAGTGTGGGGCTACGTCCACCAACAACTTCTTCTTCTTTATTAGGCTTCAATATGCTACATTTCTCTGCTCCTGTGCACTAAGTCATAGAGCCAAGCTTCGCACTGGATAGGTGATCTGTGCACTAAGTGATGCAGGACCATCGCTCCACGTCAGCAGCCAGCCAGCCAGCCACGTCAGTGAATTCAAATCGCACATTTAAGAGAGGCGCAACCTCATTTGAAATTTGAAATTCAATGTAATTAAATGCTTAGGCTGGTGAGCCATGGAAGCCGTGCCTTTGTGCAGGCAGTAGATAGGATCGGATTTAATGCCAAGATCGCCTGAGATCTAGATCCAAATGCTGGACTAGACAACCATTAAATGTAATTGAATAGGGTAGGTAGACTAGGAGGGAAGCGCTCGATGAGCACCTCAGGTAAAAGAGATTTTTCATATCTCATTTTGTAAGTAAGTTGAGCTAGAATAGTGGTAGGAGAGAAGAACCAAGAGAGAGCTCAGGAACACCTTTGTAAAATACAGGCATTTGCCATTGTTAATATAAACAGAGCAGTTTTTCCTGCATATTCTGTGTATATGGATGTCTGTGTGTGTTCCCTATATATGATGTGAATGTATGTTGTTGAGGCATTTTGCAGGAGTTGGTGTGATTTCAGGTTGAAGGTCTTTGAGGCTTCACACCAGGAGGGTGTGACAGAATGATGAGGGTTCTGAGAGCCGTGCACAGAGGATGCACTTCTGAACACTGCGGGTTCAGACAAAGACGTGCTGCGGCACAGGAATTGAGATCAACCACTCGGGAAGAGGAAGAAGACCTTTGAGGTTGCTGAATACCTCAGGAGGTAAGGCTGTGTGGGTGAGAACACGGTTGCAGATAGAATCGCAGAGGATTCTGTAGAGCTTTGCCAAGTGGGCATTGAGCGTGTGTACAGTGGTGCACAAAAGAAGAAGAGCTTTGCTGAGAGTTTGAAGGACGACCAGAATCGTGGAGGATTCTATGAGAGCTCTACCAAGTGGGCATTGAGCATGTGTACAGGAGTGCACAAAGGAGGGAACTATGTTGAGAGTTCAGAAGAAACAAAATCATTGAGGATTTTGAGAGCTCTGCCAGGAGGGCATTGAGCAGGTGTAAAGAGTGTACAGAGGGAACCCAGAGCTGCTGAACGTTCTATGGGGAAGATACTCCGCCAGGAGGGTGTCGAGCAAGTGTGCAGATAGGCACCGAGGAGAAGAGAAATCTCTTGAGTTCTGTGTTATGAAGGGAGAGTCCATTGGAGGGCCTCCACTGGGTTGTTGAATACCCATAGTACTCAAGAAGAGGCTTGAGCAGAAGGATAGCCAGGAGGGAATCCATTTCATTCTCCATCTGAGGGAGAAGAAGGAAAAAATTCCCTAATGAGTCTGTGTGTTCGTGAAAGCTCAGAAGGGATAGCACCAGGTGTGCGTGAGGAGACTCTGCGAGGAGTGCAAGAGTTGGGTGAATCCTTTGAGGATTCAAAGATAAGAGATCAGGAAGGGAAACGTTGTATATGCGTGGCGAGACTCGAAGTTAAGGAGCTCGCAGAGAAGAAAGACAGCAAAGGTCAGGGCCTTTGAGACATGAAATTCTCCCAAAGGCAGGAAGAAAGCGAAAGAAGCTCAGGAGGAGCAGTAGTCGTCGTCAGATCGACAGGAGAGAACAGATCTGGACCTTTGAAGATTCACGTCCAGGGGAGCATCGAAAGAAGTGCACATAAGAGAAAACTGACAGCTGTCGGATCTCATATAGAAATCCCGTCAACTGTTGGATCGGGAGAAGATGCGCAGAGGTTAAGCCTCAGGAGAAGCACAGGGAAGGAAGACAGGTATGAGCCGTGGGATCTGGTGCCGGGTCGTCGACAACCATCAGATATGCAGAAGCTGCGAGGGAGATAAGCCTCGGGAGCGAGAAGAGAAGTCCCAACATGAGGAGTTGGCATCGGGATATCGAATCATCGGAGTATTGGGATTATCGAGGTCATAAGAATCTCGGCATCAGAGGTCGCGAATTTGTGAGGTTAATATAGACTGTTCATTGGGAGCGGACGCATGTCATGAGATCACCCACATCAGGTACTCGGGCATCGGAGGTTGGAAGAGGAAGCCATTCGACTTCACGAACAGTGAAGTGGCGAAAGGATCGGGACCGTCCATCTAAAGGGGCGCGTGGCAGAGATCAAAGAGATCTCACGAAATTAGGAGTTCGTAGGGTTAGAGGCCCAAGTATTGGGTGTTCAAAGTCGTGAGGCACGAGGACGCGAGGCGACGGAGGTGCGAAAGGATTTTATCCATCCATCCAAGGAGGACAGGTCGCAGAGATCTAGAGATCTCGCGAACTCAGAATCTCGTGAGTGGAAGAGCCGAGGATTTGGTATTAAAGGTCACGAGGCAGGAGGATGTGAGGTGGCAAAGTAGCGAGAGATTTGTAGCCATCCATCTGAGGAGGACTGGTGGCGAGAGATCAAGAGATCTCGCGAACTCGGGAGTTCGCAGGGTGAAAGCCCAAACATTGGGTATCACAAGTTGTGAGGATGCGAGGCACGAGAAGGAGGATAACCATTGGATCCAGATCACAGGAGGACCGTTGGATCTGCACATGGGATCGTGTCTCAAGACCTCATAGGAAAAGGTTCGAGAATTTGGTCACGGGGATTGCGAGGTGTTGAGAGGCGATAACCCGACAGCTGGAGAGTAGTGTGGGCCATAGCAGAGCATGAGTGGAATCCAGGTGGCATGAAGCCTCAAGATCTCACCATGAGAAGTCCCGAAGCATTGGCATTAGGATTCGCAAGTCGCGAAGCGTCGAGGAGCGCGAGGTTCATGTGGACGCGTGGCAGAACATAAGGAGTCAACACTCCATTGAATTCTCGCAACTCGGGAACTCGCAGAATAGGAAGGTGAAAGCTCGACGGGTCACCGGCGAAGTCGCGAGATCGCGATATTCCGAGGTAAGGCCACGGTTGCGGAGGTAGTGGTCATATGGTGGGAGATGAGCCTGGAGGGCTAGCACATAGGAGCTCATCGAAGAATCTGAGGTCGGGAGTTGGAGAGTACAGTGAATCTCAACAACGGAAATGTCGAAATCCTGAAACCCCGATAGAGATTCGGGGATAACCACGGTCAAGTGCTGAAGGCAGTGGGGTGGAATTAAAGGACCTGTGGACGGGTAATGTGAGCAGGGATTCCCGAGGGAATCTAAAGAGCCGCTTCTGCTCAAAGATAAGGGATAATATGGATCCTGTGAGCAGGAGGTCAGGTGGAAGAGACCCTGCGGGGGGATAGGCAGGACCTCGTCTGCGTCAAGTGGTATTAGAGCGAGTTCTTGTCTGTATATTTCAGGCAAGAGGAGAAAGGAGGAGGCAGAGAAGATAGAGTTGTTGGAGGACTCTGTGACGATTGTTTGCAGGTACGCAACAGTCAAGAAGGCAGTCAGGGAGACTGTAGGATGAAGCTGAGCACTCAGGATTGCAGGAGTGACAGCAGTAGATCTGCCAGGGTGGTAGATAGATACAACAACACGGCTACTGAAGGCCATAGAAAGAAGAGCAAGGCAGAAAAGCTTGCCGAATGGGATGAAGAAGGGACTAGAAAACTCTATGAATTAAAAGCAGACATAGAGAAATTGGAATTGCAGATAAGGAAGGATAGGAGGAGGAGACGAATGCGTGAATTGCCCATGGAAAAGAAAAAAGCGAAATGGCCAGTCAGGGAGTTGATGGTCATGAGACAGCGCAGGCTGTTGAGAAAATGGTTGAGGTATGCTGAAAACCTCAAGGCCACAGAGGAAAAGGTAATTTATGTCTGTTGGCCAGAGACTGGGAAAGGTCTCGATGATTGGGATGATGAAGAAGATGAAATGAGATCGGTTGATGATCTCAAAGACTGCCATGAAGGTAGAGCAAAAGAAGTTCCAGTTTTCCATGAGGGCAACGAGTTGAGATCAGTTGAGGATCTCATAGACTGTTATGAGGACAGCGAGGAAATTTCACATTGCCAGCTGGGAAACGATGAGAGATCGTTGAGGGATATCGAAGACTGCCAGGAGGGCAGCATAAGCCTCTTAAACTGCCAGGTGGGAAGAGATGAAAAGGAGAGACTAGCTGAAGGTCTCATGGGCTCGATGAAGAGTTCAATTCAGCAAGGAGTGATGATGAAGATGGAATCGATTGATCTCATGGCCTACCAGGGAGGCAGCGGAAGCATCCCATATTGCCAGATGGGCATGGATGATTTAATGAGTCAGATTCATCCAGAGGAGCTGACAGAGCAGACGAGACTGTCTGATAGTCTCATAAATTCAAAGATGAATTTAGATTAGCAGGTGCAGCTGATAGAAGGGGTGAAAGAGCAGGATGGTATTATGATGATTGGGGGAATTGGGATATTCCTACCATGTGCACATGAGGAGGCAGAAAATTCTATTACAGATGATACAACAACAACAGGGGAACAGTCAGCTATGACTGTTAGAAAAGAAGAAAAATGGGAGCAGACTTTGGAAGCTGCCCAAGAGGACAAAGAAGAGAGTGAGCATCCCGAGGAATGGCTCAACACATTCAGCATTGAAGCTAAAGAGACTGCAACAAGGGAATTTGCAGTAGAAGTAGAAGAAGAGGATGACGAGCATTCTGAGGAATGGCTCAGGATTTTCAGCCATGAAGCTTAAAATAATGCAACAGAGGAGGTTGCAGAAGCAGAGGGGGAAGAGGCAGACAACATTTTCTTTGCTGATCTATGGGATCAGATAGAAGCCCTAGAGGAAAGGGTAAAAGTGCAGGGAAGGCACATCCAACAGGTGAAGTTGGAAATAGATGAGGAAGGCGTGGGAGATCATGATGATCTACCCAATGACCAAAAATTTTTGCAGCTGAGGAGACTGCAACAACAGGACTAGCCACTGGAGCAGCTGGATGAGGTGATACAGGACATCAGAAAGCTGATGTTGAGATCAACAGACACTGCTAGCAGGGAAAGGCTGAGCAGAAGAGAAGAAGCAGCAGCAGCAGTGTAGTAGCAGCAGCAGAATGGAGCAGATGGGAACTCCAGATATTTATTTGGGATCCAGGAGGATTTCCAACATCTACAGAGGAAGTGCATGAGCAAGAGCTCATGATTTTGCAGCTATGGAGTATGATGCAGGAGCATCACTCCACGTCAGCAGCCAGCCAGCCAGCCACATCAGCGAATTCAAATCGCACATTTAAGAGAGGTGCAACCTCATTTGAAATTTAAAATTCAATGTAATTAAATGCTTAGGCTGGTGAGCCATGGAATCCGTGCCTTTGTGTAGGCAGTATATAGGATCGGCTTTAATGCCAAGATCGGCTGAGATCTAGATCCAGATGCTGGACTAGACAACCATTGAATGTAATTGAATAGGGTAGGTAGACCTGGAGGGAAGCGCTCGATGAGCACCTCAGGTAAAATAGATTTTTCATATCTCATTTTGTAAGTAAGTTGAGCTAGAATAGTGGTAGGAGAGAAGAGCCGAGAGAGAGCTCAGGAACACCTTTGCAAAATACAGGCATTTTCCATTGTTAATATAAATAGAGCAGTTTTTCCTGCATATTCTGTGTATATGGATGTCTGTGTGTGTTCCCTATATATGCTGTGAATGTATGTTATTGATGCATTCTGTAGGAGTTGGTGTGATTTCAGGTTGAAGGTCTTTGAGGCTTCACACCAGGAGGCTGTGACAGAACGCTGAGGGTTCTGAGAACCGCGCACAGAGGATGCACTTCTGAACACTGCGGGTTCAGACAAAGACGTGCTGTGGCACAGGAACTAAGATCAACCACTCGGGAAGAGGATGAAGACCTTTGAGGTTGCTGAATACCTCAGGAGGTAAGGTTGTGTGGGTGAGAACACGGTTGCAGACAGAATCACGGAGGATTCTGTAGAGCTCTGCCAAGTGGGCATTGAGCGTGTGTACAGTGGTGCACAGAAGAAGAAGAAATCTGCTGAGAGTTTGAAGGACGACCAGAATCGTGGAGGATTCTGTGAGAGCTCTGCCAAGTGGGCATCGAGCATGTGTACAAGAGTGCACAAAGGAGGGAACTTTGTTGAGAGTTCAGAAGAAACAGAATCACTGAGGATTCTGAGAGATCTGACAGGAGGGCATTGAGTAGGTGTAAAGAGTGTACAGAGGGAACCCAGAGCTGCTGAACATTCTGTGGGGAAGATACTCCTCCAGGAGGGCGTTGAGCAAGTGTGCAGATAGGCACCGAGGAGAAGAGAACTCTCTTGATTTATGTGTTGTGAAGGGAGAGTCCATTGAAGGGCCTCCACTGGGTTGTTGAATACCCAGAGTACTCAAGAAGAGGCTTGAGTAGAAGGATAGCCAGGAGGGCATCCATTTCATTCTCCATATGAGGGAGAAGAAGGACAAAATTCCCCAAGGAGTCTGGATGTTCGTGAAATCTCAGAAGGGATAGCACCAGGTGTGCGTGAGGAGACTCTGTGAGGAGTGCAAGAGTTGGGTGAATCCTTCGAGGATTCAAACATAATAGCTCAGGAAGGGTAGCGTTGTATACACGCGGTGAGACTCGAAGTCAAGGAGCTCGCAGAGAAGAAAGACAACAAAGGTCGGGGCCTTTGAGACATGAAATTCTCCCAAGGCAGGAAGAAAGCGAAAGAAGCTCAGGAGGAGCAGCAGCCATCGTCAGATCAACAGGAGAGAACAGATCTGGACCGTTGAAGATTCACGTCCAGGGGAGCATCGGAAGAAGTGCGTAGAAGAGAAAACCGATAGCCGCCAGATCTCATATAGAAATCTCGTCAACCGTTGGATTGGGAGAAGATGCGCGGAGGTTAAGCCTTAGGAGAAGCGTAGGGAAGGCAGATAGGTCTGAGCCATGGGATCTGGTGCCGGGTCGCCGACAACCATCAGATCTGCAGAAGCTGCGAGGGAGATAAGCCTCGGGAGAGAGAAGAGAAGTCCCGACACGAGGAGTTGGCATCGAGATATTGACTCATCGGAGAATCGGGATTCTCGAGGTCATAAGAATCTCAGCATCAGAGGTCATGAATTTGCGAGGTTAATCTGGACCGTTCGTTGGGAGCGGACGCGTGTCACGAGATCACCCACATTGGGTACTCGGGCATCGGAGGTTGGAAGAGGAAGCCATTCGACTTTATGAACAACGAAGTGGCGAAAGGATCGAGACCATCCATCTGAAGGGGCACGTGGCAGAGATCCAAGAGATCTCGTGAACTCGGGAGTTCGCAGGGTTAGAGGCCCAAGTATTGGGTGTTCAAAGTCGTGAGGTGTGAGGACGCGAGGCGACGGAGGTACGAAAGGATTGTAGCCGTCCATCCAAGGAGGACAGGTGGAAGAGATCTAGAGATCTCATGAACTCAGAAGCTCATGAGTGGAAGATCCGAGGATTTGGTATTAAAGGTCACGAGGTGCGAGGACGTGAGGCGACAAAGTAGCGAGAGATTTGTAGCCGTCCATCTAAGGAGGACAGGTGGCGAGAGATCGAGAGATCTCACGAACTCAGGAGTTCGCAGGGTGAAAGCCCAAACATTGGGTATCCCAAGTCACGAGGATGCGAGGCGTGAGAAGGAGGATAACCGTTGAATCTAGATCGCAGGAGGACTGTTGGATCTGTACGTGGGATCGTGTCTCGGGACCTCGTAGGAAAAGGTTAGAGAATTTGGTCACAGGGATCGCAAGGTGGCAAGAGGTGATAACCCGACAACTGGAGAGCAGTGTGGGCCATAGCGGAGCGTGAGTGGAATCTAGGTGGCACAAAGCCTCGGGATCTCGCCGCGAGAAGTCCCAAAGCATTGGAATTAGGATTCGCGAGTTGCGAAGCGCCGAGGAGTGCGAGGTTCGTGTGGACGCATGGTAGAATATAAGGTGGGACCATGCAGGTGACGAGTGGACACACGTCGCTTGGAGATAGGAGTCAACACTCCGTTGAATTCTCACAACTCGGGAACTCGCGGAATAGGAAGGTGAAAGCTGGACGGGTCACCGGTGAAGTCGCGAGATCGCGAGATTGCGAGGTAAGGCCACTATTGCGGAGGTAGTGGTCATACGGTGGGATCTGAGCTTGGAGGGCTAGCGCATAGGAGCTCATCGGAGAATCAGAGGTCGAGAGTTGGAGAGTACAGTGACTCTCAACAACGGAAACGCTGTAATCCTGAAACCCCGATAGAGAGTCGGGGATAACCACGGTCAAGTACTGAAGGTCGTGGGGTGGAATTAAAGGACTTGTGGACGGGTAATGTGAGCAGAGATTCTCGAGGGAATATAAAGAGCCGCTTCGGCTCGAAGATAAGGGATAAGATAGATCCTATGAGCAGGAGGTCAGGTGGAAGAGACCCTGTGGGGGGATAGGCAGGACCTCGTCTGTGTCACTAAGCACCATATCCTCCTTCCAAAACTCAATTCAAGGCACAGAGCCAATTCCTCTATTACACACAAATCCTTACATACACAGTCTGTTGCACAAAGCAACTCAGAACTACTTGCCTCTTTCACCTAGCTACTTAGACCACTTTTTTTATTCTACATTACATTCCTTCTTATTTATACTTTTACATCCTTTAAAAAAAACCCTAAACATGGGTAAACCCATGGGTTGACATCCCCTAAACCCTAATACCCAAAGCCCTAGTGAACTCCTTGATGGGTCCACAAAACGAGTGAGATCCAGCAATCTCAGCTCCACCTGGGCGCTCCATCTTCGACCAGCCTGTCGAAGTCCAAAAGTGGTCAAACCCGACCAATTTTTCCTCAAAACTTGGTCGAGGGCCAACATACAGTTATTTTTTAGTTTTAAGCTCGTTAAAAAATGAAACTGGTTCCGAGCATAATTTATTTTCAAGTTTCAAGCTTGTGAAAAAATGAAACCTACCCAACCATAGTTTTAATTTGTTTTCAATCTTATGTAAAAATGAAACCAATCCCAAGATTAGTCTTTGTTATTTCTAGTGCTTGTAAATACACAAGAATAGGTTACCAAGATTAGTATTTGTTCTTTCTCGTGCTCATTAAAACATGATAATAGGTTACTGAGTATACTTTTATCACTTTTTCGGACTCATAAGAGCTATATGCAAAATGAAATATTTGGAGATTTCTTTAATCTCTTTTTAGACTCCTTCAAATGGAAAAGTTTGTCGAGCGATATTGTTGTCTTTCACACTCATTAAACTGAATTAGAAATCACGTCTATTGATAGGTAGTTTATCACTTTCCAGTCTCATAATGCTACTTAAAAAAAAGGAAGACCTTGGTTGTCTTAGTTAGGAGAGTTTTCGTGAGTATTATTTTATACCTTTTCGGTCTTAGGAGACTAAACTTATGAAAAAGTCCATCTGGGGTCTTCTTTAACATCTTTTCAGACTGTCTAAATATGAAAAGACCATCGAGTTTACTTTCTTTGGAACCGTAAAACATACATTGAAAGACCCATCTAGGATCAAGTCATTCTTTATTTAGGTTCGTTAAACATGTGAAGATGGGACTCATTAAAGATGAGTTAAATGCACATTTTTTATCCTCCTTGAGCTCGCTAAAAAACAAAGAGGTACTTTCCTATCTGGGTAGGAGAAAAATTTGGGAAGTGGGTCGAGTTCTTATATATTAGTGGTAGTTATTTTTTTCTCCCTTGAACATGGAAATTATCTCCACTTTGGGTTATTTGTTTGTCTCCACGTCATTCGAATCCTGTGTGTTTCCACATATGATTTTGGTCTGTATGTTGTTGAGCCAATGCTTCCAAGTAATATATCATTTTTCCACATGTTCAAGGGAAGTCCACATTTGTAGTATCATTTATCGTCATCCTTGTGTCAATTCATGCTCTTTTGGTCGATCACTATTCCTCGTTATCCTACATTTGTTTTGTGTCGATTATGCAAGATACATCAAGAATCTCCTTCGATGATTCTATTCCTATCAATTCTAGTACATCATCTGGGAACTAGAATTAGAAACCAATTAGCACCATGGGACATGCATGCCTCAATGGTATGTGTCCTTGCATTTGACAGTGGGTTTACATCATCGACCTTTAATTAGATGATTCTGCGAGTATTCAACCTCAACTCATTCATTCACACTTGTTGGATTGTACTGATGGTACCTTAGGAATCATTGTCATCATTGGTGATCCCCTTCACACTTGTTAACGATTTTCATCATTGACTGATAATTAAGTGGGTTCTACTATGTTTGACGTCAATACATTTATTCACATAGCTAGAACCATACTTGGTGTCGGATACGGATGACGACCTTGGGACCCTTTGTGGCACCTCTTTCATATATGTGCCTATTCCAGGATGTGATGGAGATTATGAACTTTCATGTACTGATGTATGTTGTTACATAGATCCACGTTGTATTTATCTATGGCTATGTTTTGTCATGCTGTAGCTCCACTGTGTACAATCTTGTGGCTACATTATGGTTGAGTCATGGAAATATGGATCCACATTGTATGTTCAATGGCCATGTTTTTAGTGAGTACCCTCATGGATGCGTAGTGTATTGGTCGATGACCATGATTTGAGACCATTTTTTTCAAGCATGGGATTCCTACCTTGGGATGATATATGTGTACTGATTATTGATTGCATGCATCTTCTGACATGATCTCCTTCTTCAGTCCCTTAATGCACAAATTTTGCAAAGAATTTTGACCATCATTTTCTCTTATAACCTCATGCTTTGGGCGACATCTATTATACACCATTTTTCCATGCCTAGACAAGTGTTGCAAGTGTCACATATCACTTTTCTAAGTGTCACAATTGTGACATCGCATCCCGTAAGTGTCTCAACTGGAATGGGGTAATGTCATGGTTTAAGTGTCTTACATTTTTAAGTATTACAACCTTGAAACCATGTAAAAATCATATGTCATGATCCCTAGTGAAGTTAGAGGAAAAAAACCATAATTTGAAGGTCGAAAACCCACTTTTCCCCTTGTCTTTCTAGCCTTTTGTGACCAAGGAGGCCCCCCTACCCACTCTATGGGAGAATCCCTCTTCATTTTCTAGTTCAAGGCGAGAATCTAGGATTCCATGTATGCCTCTTGGGGGGAGTATCCTTGCAGTTAGGGAGGTTTCCATGGATCTAGGGGAGTTATTTCGAGAAGGATTTGGGTTTGTTTTGGTTGTTCTCATTGTTCACTTGAGATATGATTCCACCACCTTCCACCCTATGTTGGGAGAGATCCATAACCACGTGGATATATAAAATATCAACCTCAAGCACCAAATCCTCAACGATACTCTTCGTTTAGACTTGTTTGTTGGAACTCTTGAATCCTATATAACCAGGGCCATTCATGGTGAAAAAGGGGGACCATACTGAGCATGAAGTTGCTAATCTTAAAAGAAGCTTTCCAAGGAGAATATCAAGAGATAAAAATATTAATTCTTGGGAGAAAAGATTCATGGATGTGCATTGAAGGGATGAAGAGGAGGCTTAAAGGAGAAACATCATATGTAAGGTTGTATCTTCATGCTTCATAATCAATGAAACTTGGCCTATTTCCCTAAACTATGTTGTTCATTTCTTATTGTGTATGTTTCTTTTGTTCAAGTTTCCATAAGTAGAGTCTCTATTATCTGACATTAGATAGTAGTAGGAGAATTTTCTTTTGATTCTTGCATATCATCTTCACGAGGGAGATTTTTATTGGAGCTCAACTATTGGAGCAGCGAGGATGAACTTTAGGAATAAGGTGCAACATATTTTCCCTTTCCCTCTCTTAAAATCTCATATAAGAAAATAGAACATGCAGTGATGGGAATGTTAGGTACCATTTGTTAGAATAGTCTCAACTGAAGGAAACTCAGTTGAGGGGGGTTCCACCTGTTCGTAAGGGGGATTTTCTACAACACCTAACTTCTCTCCTTTTTCCATTACCTTTGATCCTTTAGTGACTTTCCATGCCTTATATGTAAACATAGATATACATCCTTCACTTGCCAACTGTCGTATTGAAATTAGATTTCTTCTTAGATCTGGTATATGTCTCACCTCTTTTAGTAACCATTGGTTTCCATTCTTTTTCTTTGTTTTTACCTTACCCATTCCAACAATTTGACATGGTTCATCATCACCCAAATAAATCTATTCAAAATCACCTTGAACAAAGCTTTGAAAATATTTTGTATGGTGTGTGGTTTGAAATGAAGCCATTGAATCTACTACCCAAGACTCAGTAATATTATCTAAAGAAAAAATCAAAGTATCTTGTAAGACATCACCTCCTACAATCTCTTCCTGATATTTGTCATGCTGTCCATCTCTTTGTCTTGTTGGAGCTATGCAGTATTTCTTCAGATGCCCTTTCTTTCCAGAATTCCAACACTCTATCTTTCCTAGTATGGATTTGGATTTTCCCTTCCTAGAATTCTCATGGTTTCCTGGACTCTTTCCTCTTTCCTTTTGTCTTACCCTATTCTCCATGCTAAATGTATTACCTAATATCTCACCTGTGCTTTTCCATCACCTGTCCTTGCTAAGGATAATACCAACAACATTATCAAATTTCATAGAGTTTTAACGAGAGACTTAGTTACTTACAACCATGACCAAGCCGTTCTAACTTTCTGGCAATGAACAAAATATCAGAAGAGCCCTAACCTCATCATCAAAGTCCACTTTTATAGAACTTAGATGATTAGTAACCGTATTGAATTCATTTAAATGATCGAAAACAAACCCATCTTCTAACATCTTCATATTAAATAATTGTTTCAATAGAAATACCTTGTTAGAAGTTGAGGGCTTTTCATATAGTTTATCCAATGCATTCGTCAAATCCTTCATTGTATCTTGTTTTGAAATATTGAAAGCCATCATTGTTTCCGGGAATAACGATATCGTTCCTAGTGTCTTTCTGTCAAGAATCACCCATTCTTCATCCTTTATACTCGTCGATTGATTTTCTTTTCCGCTTAATGGTAGGTAGATATCCTTATGATATAAAAAAAATTCTATTTACATATTTGATAACTGATAGTTTTGGCTGTTAAATTTCTCAACCTTAAACTTTCCAACTTCCACCATTTCTCCCACATGAACTAGGAACCCTCTTTTCATGTGAGTTACCTTTCGTTCAGATACCAGTTGTTAGAAAAACAAGACCACAGAGCAACACAATAAAAAAAATGTGGAAATAAAACACAAAAGATACAAAATACAATAAAGACACATATATAAGTGGTTCACCCAGTGTGGGTTACGTCCACTAGAGAAATTTTCAGGTCCTTCCTTTATTATTATCTATCAAATGAAGGGATACAACCTACATCATACTCGTTGTAACTCCCTCTTCTTTCTCCGAGAGTCTCCTCTATCATAATAAAATATTCACTCGCCCTCCCACATAGTTGCAATACAATACCCTCATACATAAAAGAGAGTTTCCTTCTCGGGAAAAAATCCCTAATATAACTTCTACTATCATATCTGCAACCTTGGAATGAATGGTTCAGATTAACTACAAAATTACAATATTTTACAAAGCAATGTTTCCCAAAAAATTTATTTGGGAGCGTCACCCCTCCTTGGACCCCCCTGGAGAGAGAAGTGGAGGGGGGAACCTCTCCCACACCCCCCCGTCAAGTAGTGGGGTCCAAACAAAGCTGAAACAAGACCTCTGAATCAGGAAGATAATCAGGCTCAACAACCAACATAAAGTGGGGGAGAGGGAGACAAGGAGAGACATGTAGAGAAGTTGAGAGAGGGGGGGAGGCAGAGATGGGGAGAGATCAAGAGATAGATTGAGAGCGAGATCAAGAGAGAGAAGGGGGGGAGAGATAGAGTGGTTGAGTCATAAAGAGAGAGGGAAAGAGAGTGGGAGGGAGTGAGGTAGAGAGAGATAGAGAGAAGGGTAGGGAAGAGAGTGTGGAGTGGGAGAGATTGGGACAAAGGGAGAGGGAGAGGGAGAGAGAGGTGGAGGGAGGGATAACGAGGTGGAGAGAACAATTTTGAAAAAATACCCCACAGTAGAATAATGGGTTCTCTAGAGTTCTAAATTTTTTTTTAAGGAAAATCCATCGTTAACATACTCAACACCTCCACTAATGGAAAGATATACATTATATTTTTCTTGAAAAATAACATACAACTGTTAAAAAATTCAAATTTCACATAGTTATTCACAAATTCTAATTCCATTTCTTACATTTTAACTTTTTACATCATATTCAAATTCATTGTAAAAGTACCTTGAATAACCCCTCCATGTTAATAGATTATTGTTTTTCCATAATTACATTGCCAATAATGCTTCATGAAAAACCACCATTAACTTGCACCCTTCCTTAACTTGCTCTTCACTCTAACTATATATCCAATTTTATACACAATACCAAAATTTAAAAAAAAAGGCAAAAAAAATCTTCTTAAATTTTAGCCTTATCCACATACATTCCATTCGTGTGAATTTAATGATCCAAAACTTCGATGATCTCAACAATCCAATACCATGTGTCAATTTACCACCACTTGAGTACTTAAATTATATGCTTTTAAATAATAGGTATTTTATAAAGCTTACGAGGGAGTTGAATGGATAATTTAAAAATAACAAAAGATGCAGACAAGGCCGCCTTCTATGTCCAACTTAATAAATTGGTCATGAAGGATGGCCAGCAGTATACAGTTTGTTACACAGTGTGACATGTGGTATATATATGGTTGGATATATCTCGATATATATTAAGATGAATATATAGTTTGTTAAGCAATATTGAATGTGAAAGGTAGTATATATATTATTGGATATATTTATATATATATTAAGATGAATATATTGTTTAACAAACAATATTGAATGAAATAAATAATATATACATTGTTGAATATATCTTCATATATATATATATACTAAGATAATCCAACGATACTGGCCGCAACATTCAATACTAATTATTGAATGAAATAAATAATATATACATTGTTGAATATATCTTCATATATATATACTAAGATAATCCAACGATACTGACCGCAACATTCAATACTAATTAGTCACCACCAACAACAGGCCTGCTTCTTTCGGTTGAGTTTAGAGTCTACATGATAAGGAATAGTGGCAGCAACGGAGGTGCTCATTTCAGGTATGTATGCCGCCTGTACGCTTCTCAATGAAAAATCACTTTTGTTGTGTTGAATCTGCTGTGTAAATTTTCCATGTTAAGAAAACTCCCAAACAAGGGTGTTCTCCGTATTGACAGAATTGGATAAAGGATCTATTCTTTTACCTGAACCTCTATTGGCGTGTTAATGTCCCCATCCGGTTGTATAGCAGATGAATTCTCTTAGCATATTATTTAGCATTTGCATATCTACATAAATCAATATATGCTCGAGAAAGTGAAGTACAACTGATTACACTGCATTCCATTTCAAGTTCAAAAGATTAATTTCAGACATATCTCATCATTTCTATTAAAAGTTTTACTGATCCGTGTCAGCGAACGGCATGGAAAACGCCATGAATCGAATTATTTAAGAGCAGATACTATTCGATTTCATTCATTCATGTTAAATACTGGATGGAATTGATGTCAGCAAGGAGAATGAGTGGATGTACACGAAGACGATCTGATACCAGAGATATCGTTGCGTTCTAAGGAATCTGTAATAAGCAAGATATACTTGGAAATAATGGAGTAAGTTACAAGAATCAGTTTTCAAGAGTTATTATGGGTAGTCGAACTTTACTTCATTGAATAGAGATTCCACTTATCTGTGTGGTTAGTATGTCATAGACTAATCTACAGTTTTCTATGTAAGAATGTAATCAGTCTTTATTAATCAATAGAGAAACAAACATAATCATCATGTGTTTGTTTCGCATATTTCTAAATTAATATCATAGCCACAAAGTGAGGTGCGGAAATTAATAGAGATCCACAGGATGAGGTGCGAAAATTAATAGAGGTCTGGACGTCTCTCCTCCTCTAGTTGTGTGCCGCGGCACACTACAGGGAAAAAACGGATAAATTTCCGTACTTCAGCTGCAATTACAGTGCGCAAGGCTTTATATATTTCCGCGCAAAAATATAGCGTGAGCTGAGGACTCCCCGCAGTTTGCTATTTTTTGAGGTGCGGAAATATTAGTATTTGCGCAAGCCGTTTATATAGTTTGAAAGAAAATTGTATTTTGGAGTTTAGTGCTGCGTGAGTGGACGGATGAGAGAGAGACCCGCTTGCAAGATTTGGTGTGGCTGCTGGAATCCGTGCTCAGGTCTCCACGGTAAGATTTGGTGTGAACGTGGGTTAATTTGGTGCGTGCTCAAGTTTGCATGCTTGGGCTTTGAAAGTGGAGTTTGAAGCTCACTCACGTTTTCTATCAAGTGGATAAGTTTTTTTTATTAAATGGATATTTGTTATTAAAGCATGAGGTGAAAATGGTGGAAGGAGTTATTCACTTTTTTATTATTATTAAAAGTGGATAAAGTGAATGCATGTGTGAGGCCAAGAGATTTAAGAAATTAAAATTTATTATTAAAGATGGATGCATGTGGAGTTTAAACTTTATATGGACTATAAAGTTTATGGGTAAGAGATTTAGGAAATTGTGAAGTGGATTTTTATTAAAGTGGGTTTTATTTTGGTTGGAATTTATTAAAAGTGAAATTTTATTAAAGTGGATAATTTTGAAGTATACGTGGATATTACAGTTTATTTAAGAGAATATTATTTGTGAGATTTTGTGTGTGAAAGTTGAGAGTCGAGATTGATATGGATCGGTGTTATCTGAAGGTAGAGTGACAGAAAGTTGTATATCCTTGGTGATTCACTTGCAGAGACTAGATTGCAGCGATAGTGAATCCGTTGGCAAAGACCTACCTCAATGAAGCCAACAAGTTAGATGGATCAAAGTT
The DNA here is from genome assembly GCA_009831015.1 of Picea engelmannii. Lineage (NCBI taxonomy): Eukaryota > Viridiplantae > Streptophyta > Pinopsida > Pinales > Pinaceae > Picea > Picea engelmannii. Next base: position 276,658 of record ML788810.1, read on the forward strand.
CATTAACTGGAAATTCAAGATGCAAACATTGATGGAGGGCTATGGTGTCTGGAACATTGCGAAGGGAACTGAACTGAAACCTGATGCAGCTGCAGGTGCGACAACAACACAGATCCAAGATTGAGAGAAGCACGAAAACAAGGCAAAGGTATTGTTGTGCATGTCTATCAAAGATATCGTAATTGCACATATTAGAGAAGCTACAACTTCTGCTGCAACATGGACAACGCTTAAAGCATTGTATGAAACTAGCAACACAAATCACATTTTGTTCCTGAAAACTAAATTGCTAGGCATTAAAATGGAAGGAAATGAATCTATTAGTTTGTTTTTGGGTCGTATTAAAGAGGTGAAAGACAAGCTAGTAAATATAGGGGAAATTGTTTCCAACATTGATCTGGTCACTATTACCTTAAATGGTATGCTAGAAGATTACCATATGTTCATAACAAGTCTCGCAGTAAGGGAGAAACCTCCTACGTTTGAAGAATTGATAGGTATTTTGCTGCAAGAGAGACGCGGGAATCTGAAGTCTCAGAATAAAGATTTGGCATTGTGGTCAAATAAGAGATCTATGAGAGGGAGATCAGGAGAAAGAGGCAGAGGAGGCAGTTCATGGCAGAGAGGCGGTTCATGGCAGAGAAGAAAATCTCCAAATCAAGGTATGCAATCTGATAGGAATGAGTCAAAGAGTTGTTTTTATTGTGGTCGACCTGGACATATTGTTAAGTACTGTCATAAGAAGAAAAGTGATGAGGCTAGGAATAAACCTAGAACACATTCATGTCATTATGCAGAAAAATCTTCAAATCAAAATCTCAAATTATTTATTCCTAGTGATGATATGGATGAACCCCCGAATTTTGACTCGCGGGATCTTAGGTTGTTTGTGTCTAACTCTTCTTTATCTGCTGAAACAGATGATTCTGATGCCTGGTTTGTGGATTCCAGAGCATCAGTACATATGACTTGTAATAAAAATTGGTATGCTAATTTTAAAAAAACATATAATGGTGCCAGCATATATCTTGGAGATGACCATGCTCATCAGATCAAGGGATATGGAGACATTCCTATGACATTTCTGAATGGTATTGTTCGTCAGATTCACAATGTGGTTTATGTGCCAGGAATAAATAAAAATTTGATCTCTGTGTCCACCATTATAGATCAGGACTTGAAGGTTGAGTTCTTCAAGAATCATTGCATAGTGAAGGATCTGCTGGACCATTTCAAAACTGTTGCAACAGTTGTCAGAGCAGGAGGCCTATACAAACTTGATGTTACTAGCAAAGCACATCACGCACTAACTTTTGCAACTATGTGAACATAGATTCTTTGGCATCAAAGGTATGGATACATCAATCATCCTCATTTATTGTTATTACAGAAAAAAAATATGGTTGAAGGACTTCCCATGTTAAAGAATGATAATGTTGCGTGTGATGGATGTGCATTAGGAAAGATGCACACAGATGAATTCCCCTCTAATCTTGATAAGAAAAAGAGAGATTTGTTAGATCTTGTGCATACTAATGTTTGTGGGCCTATGTAGACTAGGTCTTTAGGAGGTACATTTTACTTTCTGTTATTTATTGATGATTGCACAAGATACACATGGGTTTACTTCCTTGGATGAAAAAGTGATGTTTTCGAGTACTTTAAGAAATTCAAAACTATGGTG
>ML788810.1:304229-332046 GCA_009831015.1 Picea engelmannii
ATTTATAAGTGACATCATATTATACTTAAAGTCAATTAAAAACAACAATGTGGCATCCCGGTTATATGCTGATCATGTATACCGATGACCATAATTTAAAAGTCATAATTGAAGGAATCCATTTAAAAGACAATAATAAATAGCGATGTATTCTCCATGACAATTTTAAAGCAAAACATATGGTCATATATATAACAACATTAGGTCTATAAATAACATCAGTTTTAAACTATCCATATGACTTCATGATTAAAAGACAATAGGTATCCCAACAATATTTAAATCGAAAGTAATTAAAAATAACAAAATTTAGATAGGACCCAAATTAACAAATTAAAAATGCCAATGTTTAAAATAGCCATATTAAACCGAATTCATATAATTTCACCCCATAATTATATAGTAATGGAGACACCAACATTTACTAAATTACAGCAATAATACTGCCCTTATGTTGTTCTAATTTCCAACATGCTACCAATTCAGTTTAATACATAAAACATTACAGTAGCTTTCCATTCACCTAAAGTGTCATCCATAAAGGTTTATCAATAATCCTGGCGTTCCCATTACTAGTTTAATTACGGAACCCTACCATTAACATTGCGATCAAGCATTACAACCATAAGTTATGAAGACACTAAAACTTGCACATTTTTAGATATATACATTTTGGATATATTAAAACGCAGATTTACAAAAACGTAGGTCAAATGCATTTTTAGATATATATTAAAACGCAGACCTATTAAAATGCAGATACATTAAAACGTAGATATATGGAAGCACATTTTTAGTTATATCAAACGTAGACCAACGCATTTTTAGATATATATAAAATGCAGATAGAAATGCCCCATTAAATCCAGTAAGACACATACATTTACACAGTAACCATAGACCAAAACGTAGACCCTTTTGACAGCAACAACAAACATTAAAACGCAGAGTAAAAGCACAAATCGCTCTATACACAGTGGCTAAAAATGCCCAGTAATCGATGCAAAATCGCTCCATGCACAGGGGCAATAAAATGCCCAATAATCAATGCAAACACACCCAATATATAAGATCAACCACCAATGAAGGATTTTCTCACTGTGGGTGATAAATACGCCCAAATACAATTGCAAAATGCTCAATATACAGATGCCAAAACGTCCAATATACAGTGGCAACAAAAACGCCCAGCAACAGAGCAAACACGCCCAATAGATAAATGAGAATGCTTGCTGTGTAAAACAAGAACGCCCACTATCCCAAACAAAAACACCACTCCATCAAGTTGCAGTCCGTTGTGATAACTTTAGCCATGTAATAACAAAAACCCATAAACATTGCAAACACCCATTAGATAAATGAGAATGCTCATTGTGTAAAACAAAAACGCCCACTATCCCAAACAAAAACGCCACTGCATCAAGTTGCAGTCCATTGTGATAACTTTAGCCATGTAATAACAAAATCCCATAAACATGCAAACAAAATCAACAGTCTACTGATGCCATTCGAAATCCAAAATGACCACAGAAAATATCGGAGGAGGATATCCAGCAAGTGCCGGGGTTCAACAATAATTCGCCGAAATAGAGTGCAAAGATCAACGGAAAGCGCAGAGATACAAGAATCCATTGACGAGTTAAATACCATCAGCCAGAGATGAGACAGGGATTTCGACAGGCGTGGGATAAAATTTAACATTCAATCATCGAAGGACACGAAATATACCACAATGTTATAACCAAATTTTAGCTCCAGGTTACTTTTCCTGTACCAAGCAAATCTACATCATAAATCATCGTGCATTCTATTCTACCAGTTTTAAAAATCATACCATAGCCTTAACGTCATCCTCGAACGTCGTCCACGTGCTCCAAGCCGCTTCCCTCGCTCTGTGCCGCTTCTGCTTGCCGACCGTAGAAAGCTCACCGATATCTCCCAGCCAATCGCTAGGGGTACTCTGCTTCCCCCTTAGCCCCCCGAGCTGCAAAGGGGCCAAACAAGAACCAGATATAAGACTAGCTTCTCAGCTCGCCTCCATGGCTGAGCTACCACTCCAACACAGCTGAGATAAACCCAACTCCTCACAAGCAATCCGTCAAGCCACAATTCGGCAGCGTAACATTACGCTAACCGTTCATCCCTTTTTCCTTCCTTTCCCCTTCTTTTATAGAAATTTGAGACCCACCTACTTTCCTAAATCATTAATTAATTAATTTTTAATGACAAACCTCTAAACATTCTTCGCCTTCCAAGTGTCACTCATCCCTATGGTTCTCCAAAAATTAATTTCTTTTTAATAATTAAAAGACTCAATTCCCTCACTCCCCCAAAAATCACTCCTTAAATTACTCCTAGGGTTCCTAGATCCCCTCTCATGCTTTTAATCACTTTCCTAAAATGAAGTTTCTGAATTTTAGTAACTCCTTAAATGCTGATTCCTTTTTTCTTTTTGCCCTATGTCTCCTACTTTCCATTATTAAGTTTCCTTTATTCCAAGTTTCCTTATTTCTATTTTTTTATTTCTCTCTTTTTATTATTATTTTTTGTTAAACCCAAAATGATAAATGTGCTTAATAGTCCTTTCAACGTATTTTTTTAAAACCCTAAATTTTTGTACTCCCACGCTTTAATAATTTTATTTCTTCCTTAAAATTAAAAACCTTGGGTTTCAATTAATTTAACTCCCTCATTTCTTTACCCCCTTAAATTTTAAGAAGACTTAACTAACACTTAGGAGGGTTTTAGTTTACGTCCTTAAGTTTATTTTTTTGAGGGTCTTCTCTTAAGGCTAGTCAAAATTTTATCTTAGAGGTGTTTTAAATTTAGGTTCAGATTGAACTAAGCGACAATTCATTAGGGGAGTCGTTTTAAGAATTTTATCAGGCGTTAAGGTCTTAGGGTCATCTAGGTAGTCTCATCATCATTATCAATGCAACGTTCCCTTCAGGACGCACTACGTGCTCCAAGAGTGCCACTCGCCTCGTTTGCTTCTGTTTCACGACGTGCCCTTCAGGATGCCCCACGTGCTCCAAGGGTTCCACTCGCTATCTTGTATTTCTTTACGTGACGTGCCCTTCAGGATGCACCACATGCTCCAAGGGTGCCACTTGCTGTCTTGTATTTCTTTGCGTGACGTGCCCTTCAGGATGCACCACGTGCTCCAAGGGTGCCACTCACTGACTGGACGGATTGGTAGACATCTATAACCCCTGGAGTCAACACTCCGCCAGGTGAACTTGTGGGAGACTAAGGGCTCTAAGGAATAAGGCCCCCGCCTTATTGCGCGCCCCTTAGAATCATCGTGAGCAATTGTCACAGTCTGCCCTCATGGCATCGTGGATCCTCTTGAACTAGGTAATCGTTAACCTACAGTTCGAGCCACGACGGGAGTGCTAGTAGGCTATGGCAGAGTTGCTGTCCACACCTCTCCCTCATCCTCTCTGGGAATCATGTGTGGCCCCTTTACTCCATATGTGAGTCTGGTCGGCAAGCTATCATCAACCTGCATCATCAACCATCATGTTAGAACATGTCAACAATATATCATCAAATCAATAAATATCATGGTACATAAATCACTCAATATCACACTCCCTGACTCAATACAGAGTCCAAGGGTTCCGTCGATGCCTCTGCAACCTCCAGGTCAAAAACCCTGCACACTCAAATAAACTGAGTCAATAGCACCTGTATACATCAATAGTAAAACATCCAGTCATCAATCATAACACATCATCATCAAGGATAAGTGGTTTATCATCATAAAAATCCAGATCACTTGCGAGCAAGTGTCCTCAAAGAATAAGTTTTGTCAGTGCGCCAGAGCGGGATGTTATATACACCCCCTCTTGGTCTAAACTTCGTCCCGAAGTTTCTCAGGATAAATGCCGAAATAAATGTACCACAATATCATAAGTACCACAGTATCATAAGTCTATCTATCAAACAAAAATGGAAACTGCTGGCGCATATCATATGTGTCCTCCCAGGTCGCCGAGTGTAGACTATAACTATCCCACTGGACCTTGACCTGTTCTACCGTTTGACGTCGTAACTGTTGAATGCGATGATCTAAAATGTAGGCTGGCTTAGCCGTGAGCGCTCCCTCGTCCGATACCTGTAAGGAACTCATGTCAATCACGTGTGTAGGATCACTAATATAATGTCTCAAAACTGATACGTGGAAAACATCGTGCATACGCCTCAAAGAATCAGGCAAGGCTAGTCGATAGGCCACGGGCCCCTTTCTCTCCACAATCTTGAAAGGTCCCACGAACCTAGGAGACAATTTAGCTCCCTTTCCAAACTTGATCGAACTCTTATGCGGTTTAACCCGCAAGAAGACTCGATCGCCGACCTCGTAACTACGGTCGACTCGGCACGCATCATCATAACTCTTCTGCCGATCCTGCGCTTCTTTTATCCTTTGTCTTATGGTTTGCATTTGCTCTTCCATTTATTGGATCTCTTCTGGTCCCACCAGGACCCTATCCTCAAGCTGATCCCAACTCAAGGGCGTCCGACACGGTCGCCCATAAAGAAACTCAAAAGGCGCCATCTTAATGGTGCTCTGGTAACTGTTGTTATAAGCGAACTCTACTAGAGGCAAGAATTCCTCCCAATGTTTTTATTTGTCCATCACGTACATGCGCAACATGTCTTCCAAGGTTTGGTTCGTTCATTCTGTCTATCCATCAATCTTTGGGTGATACACAGTACTAAAGTTTAGTTGAGTTCCCAAGGCCTCTTGGAAACTCGTCCAAAATCATCTAGTAAACATCGATCCTTGATCGGATATAATCTTCTTAGACACGCCATGCAGCCTCACCATCTCACTGATGAAAAATTTCACTATGTCAGGTGCCTGATACATCGTACGCACCAGAATAAAGTGAGCACTCTTTGTCAGAGTGTCTACTACTACAAAAATACAGTCTTGTCTCCTTACCGTCAGTGGCAATCCAACAATAAAATCCATCGAAATGAATTCCCATTTCGATTCTGGAATGGCATGGGGTTGTATTAATCCTGTCGGGTGTCTATGTTCAGCCTTTACCTGTTGACACTCGAGACATCTAGCCACAAAGTTAACTATGTTGGCCTTCATTCCTTTCCAGAATAACAAGGGCTTAAGGTCTACCCTCATCTTCGTAAATCCTAGGTGAGCCATGTAAACTTCTCTATGAGCCTCGCTCAGGATCAACATCCTCAACTCGTCGTTTGGCGGTACGTAAATTCAACCTCTAAACCTCAATAAACCATCGCTATCAAAAGAATATCCCTCAAATCGTGGTACCATCATAGTGTTTTGTCCGATAAAATCCTCGACTTCTTTGTACCAGTCATCGTCACGCTGTAAAGTGAGAATCTTCTCACGTAGATTCGTTTGAAGAGGCAACACCGAAAATATGCGTGGCCTCCAACTCAAAGCATCTGCCACTCGGTTCACTGTTCCCTTTATGTAAGTAATCTCGAAGTTGTACTCGCTAAGCAATTTCGACCAACGCCGTTGTCGCGCGTTCAGGTCGTTTTGCGTAAAAATGTGTTGTAACCCATAATGATCAGTGTTTAATTCAAATTTTTGTCCAACAAGGTAGTGTCTCCATACCTTTAAGGCATATACGATGGCTAATAACTCCAAATCATGCATCACATAGTTTTCCGCATGCCTTCTTAATTTCCTCGAAATGTAAGCAATCACTCGTCCGTCTTGCATCAAGACTCCACCTAAACCTTCTTTGGATGCGTCACTGCATACCAAGAAGTCTGCATCCATGCCAGGGAATTTTAGTATCGGCACGGTCGTCAACAACTCTTTAAGCCTCCGAAATGCTTCCACGCATTTCTCGGTCCAATCAAACTTCTTGTTTTTCTTCTGCAATTCCATGATCGGATTTGCTATTCTTGAAAATCCTTCGACAAATCGTTGATAGTATCCTGCTAAACCCATAAAACTACGCACTTCTATGACATTCATCGGCACAGGCCATTCCATAATAGCCTCAACCTTGGCTGGATCCACGGCGATACCTTCGCCGAAGATGACATGCCCTAAGTAGTGAATCCTCGATTGATAAAAAGAGCATTTGGACAACTTCCCCTACAATTTGTGCTATCACAAACACTATAGTACCAAGCGCAAGTGTTCGTCATGCTCCTTCATCATTCGAGAGTAGATCAAAATATCATCAATGTATACTTGGATGAACTTGTCCAAGTACTCGCGGAACACCCCGTTCATCAAACTCATGAATACCCCTGGGGCGTTTGTCAGTCCAAAAGGTAAAACAATAAACTCATAATGTCCAAATCTCGTCTTAAAAGAGGTCTTAGGGACGTCATCCTCCTTGATCCATAACTGGTGATATCATGATCGCAAATCAATCTTGGTGAACACCGTCGCACCCTTCATTTGATCGAACAGATCGTCAATTCTTGGTAAAGGATACTGATTCTTGATCGTAGCCTTGTTCAGTTGATAGTAGTCAATGCAAAGCCTCCACGATCCATCCTTCTTTCGAATGAAAATAACCGGTGCACCCCACGGTGACATACTAGGGCGTATCAGTCCCAGGTCCAGCAACTCCTTTAGTTTCATTTTCGACTCTTTCAACTACGGGGTTGACATCCGATAAGGAGTTATTGCTATCGGTTCGGTCCCCGGTTTCAGGTCTATACTAAACTCCAATTCTCTTTCTGGCGGCATCCCAGGCAACTCCTCTGGAAATACGTCCACAAACTCCTTCATCACCGGAAGGTGTTCCAGACCTTCAGCTACTCCCTTGTCATTTAGTGCAAGGATTGCATAAACCTTGCACCCCTTGCGCATACTCTTCTGTAACTATAAGGAAGAGACGAACCTCAGGGATACGCCCTGGTTCCGTCCTACTATTACCCGTCTCTGTCCTTCATCATCGATCAAGCTCAACCGTTTCGTCTTGCAGTTGAGTATCGCCTCATGCGATTCCAACCAATCCATGCCGATCAGAATGTCATAAGATCCTAATATCGTGACATACAGGTTTACCTTCGTGAGGAACTCTCCCAGGTTAAGGGCACAACCTGTAACCTTTCCTCCAACCTTCTGTTTGGCTCTAGAAGCCATCTCCACGAAGCTAAACTCATCCTGTTCTACTGCCTTGACCTTAATCCTTCTTAGCGCTACATCAGAAATGAAACTCTCTGTAGCACCTGGGTCTATCAAAATACAAAGGGTCTGGTCAGCGACAGTACCTGTCTTCTCGAGCACAGTCGATTGGTGCTATGCATGGCGGTTATTCACCGCTGCATGAATCCGATGGGCCTTGCCCATATCTCCCACTGTAGTAGGTTCGGCTGATCCAGACGCTCTGGTCCTCTCCACAGGACAGTCGCACTGGTAGTGTGGTTCCCCACACGTCCAACACCCCTTCTTTGGCCCAGTATTCCTGGTACTTGAAGTAGAAGATGACGGCCCACTGGCCTAGAAACCTGGTCTGTTCTGTTGAACAGGAATAAAATGCTGCTGCTGTGGGCGACGTTGCTGCTGCTGCTATGGTCCTCGGTAAGGTGTCCACTGCAGAGGCGACGGTCATCGTGGTGTAGAAAAAGTGGATCCCCTCTGGAAGGCACGATACCTCGACGTGTGTCTTGCTAGTGTATGCTGCTGCGGCGTACCAGATGAACCCTACCCTGCAGGTCTTGCTGGAGTCCTGGTCTGACCCCCACTGATAAGCACCTCCTCTGCTATGAGGGCCTTTTGGACAGCGTCATGCAAGGTTTGAGGCATCAGAATCCTAACCTTTGCACGCAGGCTGCCGTTAAGGCCAAACATGAACCTGTTGACCTTGAGCTTCTCAGTGTTCAGATGTGGAGCATACTGGAGCAGCTCCATAAAACGTGCCTCATACTCGGGCACTGTACGACCTCCTTGTCGTAATGCATTGAACTCATTGAGCTGACGCTCAATGAATTCCTATGAAAGATACTTCTCCCGGAACCGTTCCTCGAACAGTTCCCATGACATGTCTTCGACGGCCATGTTCAGCTGCGGTAGGAGCGTCTTCCACCATAGAAGAGCGCTCCCCTTTAGTTGAAAGACCGCCATGCGGACCTTCATGTTGGAGGTATAATCGCGAAGTGCGAAGCACATCACCATATTCTCCAACCACACCTCGGCGACTGCGCTGTCCGGGGCACCAAAGAACTCAGGAAATTTCACCTTTTCGAGTTCATGGTGAATGCTACCAGTAACGACCGGTGCGCGCGGCGGAACCTCAGCAGGTACCGGTGCCCTAGCCTCATCTCTGTCCAATCTGCTGATCAGTGCCTCGGACATGCGCTGGAAAGATCTCATCATCCCCACAACATCGGCAACTGCGATATGCTCTTGTCCAAGGACCTGTTCGCCTCCCTGGGGTTTAGACCCCTCAGGCGTGGATGTTGCTGGAGGTGTCACGCCTCCTCCCCTAGCACCACGTCGTATGCCTTCGTGGCATCCTCTAACCATGATTACCCGCACACACACAATCAACTCGATCAGCAACAGAATAATCAAACATAATCATGTCAACGGAAGCCGTAGCGAATCCCAAGTCGCGGGTCGAACCTGCTCTGATACCATATGTAACAAACCTCCTCGTTACGACAACAACTCTGAAAATAGGTGCAAATTTTATTTTTGGTTAAGGTGTGTGCGCGCGTGTAGAAGTATCAACACACTTAACTGTATGACGCGACTCAACAACCAACAAGATGCAGCCACAATGTTCAGCACAAGAAGACTGAAGGCACAAAATGAGTTACTGCAACAATATACAACCATATGCACAAGGCGCACAACACAAACAATAAGACATTCTGGGGTGCACAGTAAGAACACAGAGGGAAGAGTCCGGTGTTAGGGTTACTATTTTTTCACAGGAAAGCAGGGCGTTTAGTCTTATGTCTTCTTGAAAGAATATTAGATAGGCTCCTGGCCGACTGCTTAGGCAGAAACTAGTAACTCGACCTAGCACAAGACGCAACAAGACGAACGCCACAAAACGATCCCAACATATCACAGTGACAACAAGCAATAGACGCCCCTAGACATAAGGCGTACAACTAGCAACTGTAAGCAGAAAATGACACCAGGTGTTAAGTACAGTATAGTCACAGAGGGATAATCCATCAGTAGAGTTTACTATTTTTGCACAGAAAAGCAGGGCTTTTAGTCTTATGTCTTCTCGAAAGAAGATTAGAAAGGCTCCTGGTCGACTGCTCAGGCAAAAACTAGTAATCTTTGTCAGGTGTGTCGCAAGAGTGGAAACCCTGCCTTTAAAGGGCCCGAGACTCTTGATACGACACTAGATTCTTTACGCAGAAACATCACCCACACGGACATAGGCTAAGGTTACAAGGAGTGGTCTCTACCCCACCCGACATAAGCAGACTACGCGGCTGACTGACTGCAATCTAGTATGACATAAATAAGAAGAACGATTACGCCCCTTATGGAAGGCACGTGACAATGACTTTGACAACAAACACCCAGGTTCAACATTATCTAAACGAAACATCCGCCCTAAAATACCAACTCGGAGTAATTTATGGTACGTAAATCCAGGTTATTGCAGCCCGTAAGTTATTAACCATAATTAAAAATTACAATCACTCTGTCTTGAAACATTAACCATCTATCATTTAGGTCACAATCCGGACTATGATTTTACAATTATCGTACCTCTTATATGCTACAACCACTAAATTCATAATGACCTTACGAGATAAAATCTTTCACTAAGGTCCAATAATAATGCACGGAAAATGACATCATATTATTAGGTAATATCAATTGAATATAACAACATACATCATAAATTAAAATGGCAATCTAATTAAATAAAAGTTAAATGACAGAAGTTAAAAAAAAAAAGGGCATTATTGAACATGACAAACTATCAATGTCTCAAATCACAATAATTAAATATAGTAATTAATTCAAGAGGTCACTATATGGAGAAAGCATCCTGATTATAGAAATCATCAATTGAAAATACAATTTACATCATAATTTAAAAAGGTCAATATATATACTTAACATCAATTACATAATTCGAGGTAACCTCGTATTGAAATTAAGAAGATAACTTCACACTTCAAATAACATCCTATTTATAAGTGACATCATATTATACTTAAAGTCAATTAAAAACAACAATGTGGCATCCGGGTTATATGCTGATCATGTATACCGATGACCATAATTTAAAAGTCATAATTGAAGGAATCCATTTAAAAGACAATAATAAATAACGATGTATTCTCCATGACAATTTTAAAGAAAAACATATGGTCATATATATAACAACATCAGGTCTATAAATAACATCAGTTTTAAACTATCCATATGACTTCATGATTAGAAGACAATAGGTATCCCAACAATATTTAAATCGAAAGTAATTAAAAATAACAAAATTTAGATAGGACCCAAATTAACAAATTAAAAATGCCAATGTTTAAAATAGCCATATTAAACCGACTTCATATAATTTCACCCCATAATTATATAGTAATGGAGACACCAACATTTACTAAATTACAGCAATAATACTGCCCTTATGTTGTTCTAATTTCCAGCACGCTACCAATTCAGTTTAATACATAAAACATTACAGTAGCTTTCCATTCACCTAAAGTGTCATCCATAAAGGTTTATCAATAATCCTGGCGTTCCCATTACTAGTTTAATTACGGAATCCTACTATTAACATTGTGATCAAGCGTTACAGCCATAAGTTACGAAGACACTAAAACTTGCATATTTTTAGATATATACATTTTGGATATATTAAAACGTAGATTTACTAAAACGCAGGTCAAACGCATTTTTAGATATATATTAAAACATAGACCTATTAAAATGCAGATACATTAAAACGCAGATATATGGAAGCGCATTTTTAGTTATATCAAACGCAGACCAATGCATTTTTAGATATATATAAAACGCAGATAGAAATGCCCCATTAAATCGAGTAAGACACAAACATTTACACAGTAACCACAGATCAAAATGCAGACCCTTTTGACAGCAACAACAAACATTAAAACGCAGAGTAAAAGCACAAATCTCTCCATACACAATGGCTAAAAACGCCCAGTAATCGGTGCAAAATCGCTCCATGCACACGGGCAATAAAACACCCAATAATCAATGCAAACACGCCCAATATATAAGATCAACCACCAATGAAGGATTTTCTCACTGTGGGTGATAAATACACCCAAATACAATTGCAAAATGCTCAATAGACAGATGCCAAAACGTCCAATATACAGTAGCAACAAAAACGCCCAGCAACAGAGCAAACACGCCCAATAGATAAATGAGAATGCTCACTGTGTAAAACAAAAACGCCCACTATCCCAAACAAAAACAACACTGCGTCAAGTTGCAGTCTGTTGTGATAACTTTATCCATGTAATAACAAAAACCCATAAACAATGCAAACACCCATTAGATAAATGAGAATGCTCGCTGTGTAAAACAAAAACGCAAACTATCCCAAACAAAAATGCCACTGCATCAAGTTGCAGTCCATTGTGATAACTTTAGCCCTGTAATAACAAAAGCCCATAAACATGCAAACAAAATCAACAGTCTACTGATGCCATTCGAAATCCAAAATGCCCACAGAAAATATCGAAGGAGGATATCGAACAAGTGCTGGGGTTCAACAATAATTCGCCGAAATAGAGTGCAAAGATCAACGGAAAGCGCAGAGATACAAGCATCCATTGATGAGTTAAAGACCATCAGCCAAAGATGAGACGGGGATTTCGGCAGGCGTGGGATAAAATTTAACATTCAATCATCGAAGGACACAGAAGATACCACAATGTTATAACCAAATTTTAGCTCCAGCTTACTTTTCCTGTACCAAGCAGATCTACATCATAAATCATCGTGCATTCTATTCTACCAGTTTTAAAAATCATACCGTAGCCTTAACGTCATCCTCAAACGTTGTCGACGCGCTCCAAGCCGCTTCCCTCGCTCCATGCCGCTTCTGTTTGTCGACCGTAGAAAGCTCACCGGTACCTCCCAACCAATCGCTAGGGGTACTATGCTTCCCCCTTAGCCCCCTGAGCTGCAAAGGGGCCACAGAAGAACCAGAGATAAGACTAGCTTCTCAGCTCGCCTCCACGGCTGAGCTACCACTCCAACACAGCTGAGATAAACCCAACTCCTCACAAGCAATCCGTCAAGCCACAATTCGGCAGCATAACGATACGCTAACCGTTCATCCATTCTTCCTTCCTTTCCCCTTCTTTTATAGAAATTTGAGACCCACCTACTTTCCTAAATCATTAATTAATTAATTTTTAATGACAAACCTCTAAACATTCTCCGCCGTCCAAGTGTCAGTCATCCCTATGGTTCTCCAAAAATTAATTTCTTTTTAATAATTAAAAGACTCAATTCCCTCACTCCCCCAAAAATCGCTCCTTAAATTACTCCTAGGGTTCCTAGATCCCCTCTCATGCTTTTAATCACTTTCCTAAATAGAAGTTTCTAAATTTTAGTAACTCCTTAAATGTTGATTCCTTTTTGCTTTTTACCCTATGTCTCCTACTTTCCATTATTAAGTTTCCTTTATTCCAAGTTTCCTTATTTCTATTTTTTTATTTCTCTCTTTTTATTATTTTTTTTTTTTGTTAAACCCAAAATGATAAATGCGCTTAATAGTCCTTTCAATGTATTTTTTTAAAACCCTAAATTTTTATACTCCCACGCTTTAATAATTTTATTTCTTCGTTAAAATTAAAAACCTTGGGTTTCAATTAATTTAACTCCCTCATTACTTTACCCCCTTAAATTTTAAGAAGACTTAACTAACACTTAGGAGGGTTTTAGTTTACGTCCTTAAGTTTATTTTTTTGAGGGTCTTATCTTAAGGCTAGTCAAAATTTTATCTTAGAGGTGTTTTAAATTTAGGTTCAGATTGAACTAGGCGACAATTCATTAGGGGAGTCGTTTTAAGAATTTTATCAGGCGTTAAGGTCTTAGGGTCATCTAGGTAGTCTCATCATCATCATCAATTCGACGTGCCCTTCAGGACGCACTGTGTGCTCCAAGGGTGCCACTCGCCTCGTTTGCTTCTGTTGCGCGACGTGCCCTTCAGGATGCACCACGTGCTCCAAGGGTGGCACTCACTGTCTTGTATTTCTTTGCACGACGTGCCCTTTAGGATGCACCACGTGCTCCAATGGTGCCACTCGCTGACTTGACGGATTGGTAGACATCTATAACCCCTGGAGTCAACACTCCGCCAGGTGAACTTGTGGGAGACTAAGGGCTCTAAGGAATAAGGCCCCCGCCTTATTGTGTGCCCCTTAGAATTATTGTAAGCGACTGTCGCAGTCTGCCCTCACGACATCGTGGATCCTCTCAAACTAGGTAATCGTTAACCTACAGTTCGAGCCACGACAAGAGTGCTAGTAGGCTATGGCAGGGTTGTTGTCCACACCTCTCCCTCATCCTCTCTGGAAATCATGTGTGGCCCCTTTACTCCATATGTGAGTCTGGTCGGCAAGCTATCGTCAGCCTGCATCATCAACCATCATGTCAGAACATGTCAACAACATATCATCAAATCAATAAATATCATGGTAAATAAATCACTCAATATCACACTCGACTCAATCCAGAGTCCAAGTGTTCCGTCGATGCCTCTGCAACCTCCAGGTCAAAAACCCTGCACACTCAAATAAACTGAGTCAATAGCATCTGTATACATAAATAGTAAAACATCCTGTCATCAATCATAACGCATCATCATCAAGGATAAGTGGTTTATTATCATAAAAATCCAGATCACTTGCGAACAAGTGTCCTCAAAGAATAAGTTTTGTCAGTGCAGGATGTTAAATATAATATAAATAAAAAATATATATCCCACTACCATGTCCCAAATCCTAATATTATGTGACTTATCTTTGAATAGATTTGATGTGACCTATCTTTGAATAGATTTGATATGACCTATCTGTATATAGAAATAAATTCACTATGCCTTTAAAATTTCAAGAAATGCAAGGATTGCTCTGAAATTTTAGATTAATCAAAAAAAGACATTCTATTCAAATGTGAAGTTACTCAAAATCTAAGTATCTCGTCCTCTTAGCATCTTTGAACAAGATAGAGGACAATAGGTCTTAAAACAGGATATAGCACAATAGATGATACAAAGCTCCGAGTTTCGCAACCAACACCATATCTCAATTTACCACCGACTACTTAAATTATATGTTCTTTTAAGAATAGGTATTTTTATAAATCTTATGATGGAGTTGAAGGGATTGTTTTAATAATAATAAAAAAATGCAGACTTGGCCTTTTATGTCCAACTTCAGCAATTTGTCATGAACCATACGGAAACATGCATATGGATTTGAAATGTGAACATACTAAAAAGTTATTGATAATTTGCATTATAAAAAAAAAAAAAATACTTGTTAAGCTTAATCCGGCAACTCGAAACTATAGTTAAAAGGAGGGACTTCAGTTACTAGAAAATTTCATAGAAAGAAAAATATGGACATTGTAGAACAAAGAAGAACACTGATGCTTTTCTATTTCTCAAGTACAATATTTGTGCTTAAATTGTTCTGCAATATTTCTTGCCTTCAAACAATATGCAAGACCAAACTATTAAATTGGACTAGTTATCCTCCGTGGTTATCATAATAATTAAATCATTTATTATATTTAGCTTACCCTAATGTACAAAAGCAAACCATTTATTATATTTAGATTACCCTAATCTACAAAGGCTTTTGTGAATATGTCTTCTTTCTTTGTAGTTTCGATAGCAGACATATATTCTGATTGGGTACCACTCAACAACGCCATTAAATCACACAAAACAGTGCCTTTCTTACTTGCAATGTGCTGGATTCGTTTATTTTCTTCAATTTTAATGTTAACTAATATATAGTTTTCTTTTATTTAAATGTGTTCACTTTTCATTTACCGTGTTGCACATGAAAGATTATACCATCTCAAATCATGATGATAATCTTAATAAATATGTGAAATTATTGCTATCCGATTAACAGAGAAAGCAAATTATAGATGTCAAGCATGGGTTGCCTTCATCTCGATCTGTTAAATCATTGCCTTCAATAGAAAATTTAAATATGTCAAATCGTTGTTATCGTTCACCTCCAGGCCCACGCCCAGTCTGAGTCTGCTCTCGGAGGATGAATTAAACTGTATTTTAAAACCTGACGAATTAATATCGATTTTAGTGCGCTTTCAGGGGAGACTAGGCCAACCCCGGCTTATCTGAAGGGATAATGAGGAGCGGCGAGTAATCGTGTCGAATTAGAGTAGAATGTTTGAAGCAATAGTGCTCAGGCGCATTTGTGTGGAGGGTTACTTCAACTTGTTTGGCACTGTTATCGAGGATATACGCCCATGCCAATCTCTCCAAAGCCATAACGAGTCCTGCCCTATCGGGCTGGACTTCATATTCTCTTCTCTGTTGTGAAATTATAGCTATATAGAAAACATTTTTATTTTCTCTTCTCTGTATCTGAAATTTATATGGCTAGATTTCAATAAAAAAAAACCATTTCATATGCTGAATTCATTTCTGTATTCAGAAATGGATTTTGAAAAACAAAAAAAACAGTGATTTTTGTAAATTTATATGGCTGGATTCCTACATAGAAAATGGGGGTTGGTCCATGGAATGAAAAAGTGTGTTATCTTTGTGACACTAAGAAGGTTGAAGATGAAAAGCACTTTCTCTTAGATTGTCTAGCCTATACCCATGTTACATGCCATTTTCAAAATATCTCACACTACCAACCTTCCTAACCTCTTAACTCAACAAAAGTATGGTGATCTTAGAAAGCTTCTCTTAATGCTTTTCCAACACAGAAACAAAATTCTAAAGAATTGCAAGTAATCACTTGCCTTTTAAGGTCCGATAAATCAATTCATCATCATCATCATCATCATCATCATTAATAATATAGTTTAGGTATATTGGTATTGGACAACTAAGGTTAATTCATAAGCCAATTTTGTTAAGTGTAAAATATGAGCTTTCATGTTTGTTGTTAGTGATGCTTTACATTCTTTTGATATGAGAAACTAAAATTGTTAATATTAAAATAAAATTTAAAAATAAAAATGGTGAATAAATATTTTTGTTTAACAAGTTTGGATCTAAAAATTTAATCATTAATAAATGTTTTTCTATATCTTACATTTTGTTATATGCAAACAACCACTTCCCTTCTAAATGGCCACAAAATAAAATCTTGGATAAAATCTTGTTCTAACATGCAACTCGAAATCCAAACAAAAATAATAACCATCACAACCTAACTATATAAAAATGTAAGATATCCTCTCATCCACAATGTATAGAAAACATTTTTATATTAGTTATATAGAAAACATTTTTATACAATTGTAATTGTAAGAATAATAACCATCACAAACCTAGCTATATAAAAATGTAAGATATATGTTAATGTTTATGCCATTATTATAGTTCTTTGCATTTCAATAGATAAGAACATCATAAGAACATGATCACTGAGAAATACACATTCACAAGAGACACAACGTTTATCCTAGGAAATCCTCTAGGGGAAGAAAACCCAGCAAAAACTTCCTTATCATAAATTGCCAATACAATGTTCAGTAGATAACTCAAACCAATACAGATAGTTCTCTCCAAAAGATGTGCCACTCTTCTTCTCCTCTCTTCAACTGGTAATTGCATCTTGTCTCATAAGAAAATGAGCAAGTGAGTTGTGTGATAAAGTGAGGCGCTAGCCTCCCTATATATACAAGACTCGCACGTGTCAAAGGGTTTCACTGGCAGGGCCAACCTCTCACTCTGGGTGGGTAAACCCACCTTTAATTCTGGGTCTCAATAATAACTGCTGGGGTCGACTTCTTATTATTCCTATTACAATTGTCCGATGACCAATCCGCAAAAGGGGATTTGGTCCTAATACAATTACCAACATGATTAATCCACAATGGGGATTAATCCAATGAATAAAATAATAATAAGAAGAAGAATACTCTTCGCATTTACATTATTTCAACACTCCACCTTGACAAGAAGGGTCTTCTTCAACAACATCAGGCAAGAGAGGTCTGGATCATCAGTGGCATCAGGAGGACAGTATCATCAATATCATATTGAAACCTTGGCTAGCATTATTACGAGTCATCGAAAGTTTTCTTCATCGCAGCATCATCATTCTCGAAAGAATGCAATCATCATCTACATCAAAATGAATCAGTAAAAATGATACCTCATCACAACACTAGGCTGGCTTATCACAGTACTACACTGGCTCAATGTCACAGTGGTTAAGCTAGTAGC
The DNA here is from genome assembly GCA_009831015.1 of Picea engelmannii. Lineage (NCBI taxonomy): Eukaryota > Viridiplantae > Streptophyta > Pinopsida > Pinales > Pinaceae > Picea > Picea engelmannii. Next base: position 321,620 of record ML788810.1, read on the forward strand.
TCAGTGTCAGTCACATCTTTCTTTACGTCTAATAATGAGGTCAGAAGAAAGGAATCATCTTGCTTTACGTCTAACAACTAGGTCAGAAGTAAGGAATACATCATCATCTCGCTTTACGTCTAACAACTTGGTCAGAAGCGAGGAATCATCTTGCTTTACGTATAACAACGAGGTCAAAGGCAAGGAACACATCAACATCTTGCTTTACGTCTAACAACTAGGTCAGAAGCAAGGAATCATCTTGCTTTACGTCTAACAATGAGGTCAGAAGCAAGGAACACACAATGTCATGCTTTATGTCTAACAATGAGGTCAAAAGCAATGAATCATCTTGCTTTATGTCTAATAGCGAGGTTAGAAGCAAGGAACACACAACGTCATGCTTTACGTCTAACAACGAGGTCAGAAGTAATGACTCATCTTGCTTTACATCTAACAGCGAGGTCAGAAGAAAAGAACACAGAGCGTCATGCTTTAAGTCTAATAGCGAGGTCAGAAGCAATGACTCATCTTGCTTTACGTCTAACAATGAGGTCAGAAGCAAGGAATAAATATATATACTCCCCCTTTCAGGGAGGGTCCTTTCGGACTATACCAAGCTTATCTCGAAAGTGTTCAAACTTTAGAGGAGATAGAGGTTTGGTCAAGACGTCAACAACCTGTTCATCTGTGCTAATGTACTGGAGCTTCAAGGCTCCTCTCTATACCATGTCGTGGATGAAATGATAGTGGATCTCTATGTGCTTCGATCTGTCATGGAATATAGGATTCTCTATCATCTTTATGTAGCTCTTGTTGTCACATAGAATCACGGTTGCTCTCATCTCCAAGTCAAATAGGCTAGTGAACAACTTTCGAAGCCATATAGCTTCGTAGCTAGCAGAACATGTGGCAATGTACTCTGCTTCCACTGTGCTGAGAGAAATACTGGATTGCTTCCTACTCTGCCACGAGATCATGGCTGATCTCAAACTGAAACAAAATCCAGAAGTTCTTTTTCTGTCAGCAATGCTTCCTGCCAAATATGCATCAATATATCTACTCAAAGTGAAGTCATGATCTCCATCATAGCTAAGACCATAATCCATTGTACCTTTAAGGTACCTCATCACATGTTTTGCAGCCACTAGGTGAACACATTTGGGCTCTACCAGAAACTCACTCAAGGTGTTCACTGCAAAACAAATGTTTGGTCTGGTGTTCGTCAGGTACATCAACGATCCAATAATCTATCTGTACAATGTGGCATCTATCAAGTCTAACGAAGTATCGACCAACAGCTTCAGCTTCGCTTCCATGGGTGTATTCATGGACTTGCATTCTAGCATGTCGAATCTCTTTAAGATTTCGACTGTGTACTTCCCTTGGTTAAGGAATATTCTTTCTGGACTCTGCCATACCTCAAGGCCTAAGAAGTAATGCATTAGACCAAGGTCTTTCATTTCAAATTCTGCGGCAAGTCTCTGTTTACATTCAATGATGAGCTTTTCTTCTCTAGTTAAGAACAAGTCATCCACATACAATAGTAATATTACTGGTTCATTATCCATAATTTTGAAGTAGAGATTTGAGTCTGCTTTACTCTTGGTAAAGCCTAAGCTCATCAAGAAACTGTTTATACGGCCATACCAAGCTCTGGGAGCTTGCTTCAATCCGTATAAGGCTTTCATCAATCAGTAGACATGAGATTTTCCGTCTTCAACCTCAAATTCTTGGGGTTGCTCTATATACACTTCCTCTTTGATAACACCATTCAGGAAAGCTCTCTTCACGTCCATCCGGTGCAGCTTCCATTTCATCTTGGCAGCAAGAGCTATAATGGTTCTGATCGAAGTGTATTTGGCCACAGGAGCGAATGTCTCTTCATAGTCAATGCCTTCCTCTTGGGAAAAGCCACGAGTGACAAATCTTTCTTTATATTTCTCAATACTTCCATCAGTAGCATGTTTTATTTTGAAGAGCCATTTTGATTATACCACATCCTTACTTTTTGGTCTCGGAACTATTTCCCATACATCATTCTTTATTATGGATTGGTATTCCTATGTCATGGCATCTACCCATTCCTTCTTTTGAATGGCCTCTTCAAAGCATGTAGGTTCTTCATCAAGTAGATTGCACATCAAAGCTGTGTAACTGGAGAATGGGTTTGGTCTTTTCACCTATCTCGTGGTTCCTTCTGGAACACCATACTTCTCTCCATCTCGAATAATATCTCTTGCCCAAGAAGGCTTTCTTTTATGGGAGAAGGTCATTTGAGGAGGTTCTTGAACTTCTGTTATATCATGATCTTCACGAGTCTACTCATCAGGGGAAGTTATGACTTCCCTTACAGGTTCTGCAGTTCTGGGAACTTCCCTCATGGATTCTATAGTCCTGGGATTTACAGGTTCCTCTTCATACATTTCTTCAAGATGGCATCTTCTTGATTTCTTATGTGTTGCTTCTTCATCAAAGGTCATGTCCCTACTGATCTCAATATGGTGGTGACAAGGTATGTAGATTTTGAAGGCCTTGGATACCTCACAGTATCCCACAAATATTCCCTTCTTTCCGGAGGGTTCCATCTTGTTTCTTTTCTCTTTCGGTATATGAATAAACACTGGACAACCAAATATTTTGAGATGGCTTACCTATGGCTTCTTTCCAGTGAAAATTTCTTCTGGGGTCTTGAACCCAAGTGCACTATGGGATAATATGTTCTACACATAAACAACTGCCATTGTTGCTTCTGTCCATAAGCACATAGGAAGATCTTGATCATGAATCATGGTCTTTACAACTTCCATAATTGTTATGTTCTTCCTTTCAGCTACACCATTTTGTTGAAGATTATAGGGACTAGTGAGTTCCCTCTTGATCCCAACATCTCTGCAGAAGTTCACGAACTCCTTTGAGGTATATTCTCCTTCATTATCTGACCTGAGTATTTTAATCTTTCTTTTGGAAAGATTCTCTATCAAGGCTTTGAATTCCTTGAATTTACTGAATACTTCATCTTTAGATTTTAAGAAATATATCCAGGTCTTACGAGAATAGTCATCAATAAATGATACATAGTATACATACCCGCTAATGGAGGATGATGGAATTAGGCCACACACATTTGAATGAATGAGTTCCAATACTCCTTCTGCTTTGTTGTCCCTCTTTGGAAAAGGGTTCTTGATGTTCTTCCCTTGTGCACATCCATTAAATATGCCTTCCTGATCAACCTTGAGTTCTGGTAAACCTGTGACAACTTTGCATATCTATGGTAGCACCTTGTAGTTGATGTGGGCCAATCTTCTATGCCAAAGTTCACATGAGTTTTCGATGGTATGGGTCATGGCGGTTTCTAGGTGACCCTTCAGTTTATATAAGACATTTTCTTCACTTTCGATGATGATTTCTTTATTTAAGGATTCTCCCTTAGCCCACATAAGAAATTCTCCATCTATGAAGACAACTCTGTAGCCTTTCTTGTCTAAAGCTGATATGGAGAGTAAGTTCTTCTTTAAGCCTGGTACATAGAGTACGTCCTTCATTGTTATTAAGTTTTCTGAATCTAGCTTGTAGTTTGATTCTTCTATTCCCTTGATGAGATATTGATAATCATCTCCAAGAGTCACTTTCTGAGAAAACCTCTTTTCTGAAATACAAGAGAGAGTATTTTTCTTACCCATCATGTGTTTTGATGCACCGCTATCAATGAGCCATGTGTCCTCTCCAGGTGATACGGATCCTGAGAGAGCTGAGATCAAGACATGGTCCTTAATCATCTTCAAAGGTGGTTCTTCATATTTGGATATGTAAGCATGTTGCCTTTTGTGCTTCCTCTTGTATTCTTCTCTTCTGAATGGAAAATTATTTGCCTTGTGTCCCATCTTATCACAGTGATAGCATTGTATAGATGAGAGATTTCATTCCTTGCGTTGTCCTTTCTTCTGAAAATTTCTTGAATGAGATTCTTGGTTGTTGAATTTGTTTGGTGGTTGCGGTTCTCAATGAGATTCCCTTTTGAAGTAGGGTTTCTTCCTTCCTCCTTTTGTATGAGTAGCTAGGGCTTGATCATCATCCCTTGCTCGTAGTGCTTCATGGTTGGCTACCCTTGTCTCTTCTTGGATGCATTCTTCCCATAGGCTCTTAAACTGTAGTTTCTCCTTTCTACCACATACTGACTGGATGAAGGCATCCCAAGGTCTTGTGAGACCATTTAGGGCCATTATTATGAATTCGTCTTCATCAATGGTGTCTTCAATTGCATTTAACTATTCTTTTATTTCTGAGATTCGAGAGAAATATTCTTGAATCATTTCTCCTTTCTGCATCTTGGTATTCTTTAATTGAGATCTTAGATTCATATTTCGATTGATGTTCTTTCGTTCATATAGTTTTCTTAGAGCGTCAAACATATCCTTCAGAGTTTTCTTAGACGATACATACAGGATCAAGTGGTCTTTGATTGAATCTGCAGTGATTCTTTAAGCCCTGATTGAGTCCTTCTGATGCTTTGCTTTCTCTACGGCATATTCAGGTTCCTCCACTTCTTCTTTGATGAATTTTGCTAGGTCATTCTCTGCAAGGATCAGACTGATCCTATACTTCTAGGCATGAAATTTGTCTATGCCTTCTAGTTTCTCAACATGCTTTGTGCTTGCAGACATCTTGTACTTGAGGCTACGAAAATGACCAAAAAATAAAAATGCTTAAAATCAATTTTTGACCTTACTAGGAGGTGCGCTTGGCTGAGGCGAGTAGCTTGGTGTACTTGGATCTGAGAAAATCCAACTTTTACCCCATCAAATCTGATCTGCGGATTTCTGGACTAGTGCTTCTCGTACTTCTGGTACTTTTGTGAAACTAGGGTTTCACTTTTCAGGAGATCTAGCCACTGAAAAGGTGCGCTCTAAGTGCCAAAATGATCCTTGGGGGAGGGCGCAACTTTCTAGGTGGTTAGGGAGCTGAAAAGATTCACTTTTGCAAAAATGTAATTTTTGGGTACGGTAACAGTGACATTTTTCCTCTTGCGAAATATGCTTGCTTTAGGTTGGCTCTGATACCATGTTAATGTTTATTCCATTATTATAGTTCTTTGCATTTCAATAGATAAAAGCATCATAAGAACAAGATCACTGAGAAATACACCTTCACAAGAGACACAACATTTATCCTAGGAAACCCTCTAGGGGAAGAAAACCCAGCAAAAACTTCCTTATCATAAATTTCCAATACAATGTTCAAGAGATAACTCAAACCAATACAAATAGTCCTCTCCAAAAGATGCGCCACTCTTCTTCTCCTCTCTCCAACTGGTAATTACAGCTTGCCTCATAAGAAAATGAGCAAGTGAGTTGTGTGATAAAGTGAGGCGCTAGCCTCCCTATATATACAAGACTGGCACATGTGAAAGGGTTTCACTGGTAGGGTTGACCTCTCACTCTCGGTGGGTAAACCCACCTTTAATTTTGGGTGTCAATAATAACTGTTGGGGCTGACTTCTTATTCTGTCTATTACAATTGTCCGATGACCAATCCGCAAAAGGGGATTTGGTCCTAATACAATTACCGACATGATTAATCCACAATGGGGATTAATCCAATGAATAAAATAACAATAATAATAAGAATACTCTTCGTAGTTACATTATTTCAACAATATCCTCTTATCCACAATTTATAGAAAACATTTTTATACAATTGTAAGAATAATTGTGAGGATCAAATATACAAAATTTGTAATAAAAACAGGTGCAACCATAGATGAAAATCTACCAAATATTTTCTTTTATAGAAACAAACCAATGGTGAGGGACAATATTTTTTTAGAATAATGATAGCAATTTAGTTTGTCCATATAAAATGGTCTATAGGGATATTTAGTTTCATATAATGATGATGATCTTCTTTAACATTTACTCAACTTATATTTGGTTTAGTGAATCTTAAAAAAGATAAAAATTTATTTGAATTTATTACCTTTGAAAAGTATTAAGGGAATGGTCTCAAGACCATCATAGTTTCGATGAATTTCAAGGTTACAAATGTTGGTATTGTAACAAATATTTTTAAATTATGATCTTATATGGGTATAGATATGACATTTTAAGAGAAAATGTTTTCATATTCAACCTTCTTAGTGTTACAAATAAGACAAATTATTTCAACCTATGATGTTTTGGGAATTGTCAAATGTGCACATTCATTATGGAGCTCATGGTAGTTTGTTCTTATTTTGGCAATGCTGATTTTCTTTTTTAACCTAGTCAAAACGTAGAGATACTTTTGATCTTCTAGATTAGAGTTGATCTTCTCTTATAGTATCTTAATTTTATTTTGTCCTCTAAATCTTTATCGAACCACAATTTCTCTTTAAATTTAGATATAATAATATTTTTAACATGATCATTATTTTACAAAAATGATCTCTTCATTTATTCCTCAATGATTTAGCCTAGACTTGGCATCTTTAAGCCATCCCCATGTGAGTTTTGATAAGAGTTTGAAGCAGTTTTGGAAAATGTCTTGGGATAAATGATCATTTCTTTAAGGAGAATAGGATGGGGTGTATTTGATTTAATTATTAGATTATAAGTTATAAAAATATTTTGGATCTCATTTATATTTCTCGAAAATTCTCTAGAGATATTGCATCCCCAAACTTCACATCCATATAGGATGATAGCAGTGATGAGACTCTCAAAGAGAAATTTGTTCTTATCCCATAGCCAAAGGTCCACTAATTTACAATTGTTTTGAATCTCATAATAAGCTTTCCACCTTCCATTTATCCTTTTATCAATGCTATAGTTTCAGTTGATCTTGTGATGAATATTGATTCCTAGATATTTAGTGTTAAGATTCATGCATATACTAGAGTAGAAACCTTCATATTTTTAGTGTTAAGAAGCATGCCTCTACTAGAGTAGAAATATTTGAGGATTATTATTTGGCTACTTAGATCATAGGGACTCCTTACTATAAAAACAATATCATTGGTCTAAAGTAGAAGGATAATGAGTATATCAACAACAGTCAGGCTAACACACCCTACTTCTTCCAAACAATCTTCTCACTTGTCAATGTATATGCCAAAAATGGTGTGGGATAGGGGGACAACCTTTCTTGACTCCTATATATTATAATTAATTTTTTTCAACCAGTTATTAGTGTTATAAAACTCCACAATAATGTTCTCATACAATATCACCATGACAAATCTCAACTTGAAAGGAATTTTTAGCTACTCTAACCGATTACAAATATTATCCCTAGGAATTGTGTCAAAACATTTTATGAAGTCAATGAAACAACAAAGGTGACTAGTTTCATTACTGTGACACTCCTCTGCAATTATCCTAAGTGTAAAAATGTAACGACCTCCTCGTTACGACAACCATTCTAGTGACAGGTGCAATTTTTTTTTTTCTGTTTTTAAAAGTGTGTGTGTGCATGTGTACAGGGAAACAACAACAACCCATTCGACTCTGCGTCGCCACCCGACGACGATTACGACGCAACCAGGATGAACATAAGAAGATGACCAGGACGCATGACACGTAACCACAAGCATAAATGATGATCACACGACAAAGTAAAACTGACTGCTAATTACGATTGACCTCCCGCCCGTCCTACCCTGCAATGGTTAGGACCTCCAAGACACATCAGCAATGCTCAAGCCTAGGTTCCCATCGATTTTAACCATTTAAGGTCTCAGGGCTTACGACTGTTCTGAGGAACATGGAGGTGTCTACATCCCGCATGATAGAAGCAGACCAAGCAACCAACAGAATAATATCAAGTACGACATAAATAAGAAGTACGATTGCACCTCTTACGGAAGGTGCGCGACAAGGACTCTGACAACGAACACCCAAGTTCAACATTATCTAAAAGAACAACCACCCTAATATACTAACTTGGGGTAATTTATGGTACGTAAGTCCAGGTTATTTCACCACACATGTTATTAATAAATAATTAAAATTACAATCACACTGTCACGAAACATTAGCCATCTATCATTTATGTCACCATCCGGACCATGATTCTATAATTACAATACTTCTGAATTGCTACGATCCCAAAATTTCAGTGACTTTACAAGATAAAAACATTTCAATAAGCCTAAGAAGCTCTCAATTCGAGGTCATCTATGATGCAATAACATCCAAATTCCAAGTACCTCATATTTGAACTTAACCACATAACTTCATACCTAGAATAACATTCTATTTCTAAGTAACATCATAGTTGAAATTGCAATTAACATCATATTTCGAGGGGCAATATTTAATGATGCAATCTCTAAAATGACAAGGGACAAGATTTGAAAATGACCTATAACAATATTAAAATGACAATACTTATCAATAGCCATAATCAAAAAGTCAACATATAGAATTAACCTCAATTACATATTTCGAGTACCCTAATAGTCTTAGCCTTAGCTTGGCAAAAAGCATTAACCTAAAAATTCATCGCCCTTTCCTTCAATATGTTCTAAGGATTAAAATTCATCCACCTAACATTCCATTACACTACATTATTCAATAATTCCCCTAACAATGCTACCTTATAAGCCATGATTAATTAACAACACTATTATCAATGCCATATTACTTTTACAAAGTCACTTTAACAATTATTACAACTTCCAACAGTGTTACCTGGCATGACTGATATAGCTAACCTACCACGATACTACTATTTAGCAATCATTTGACAATACTACTGTCAATACCATACTTAACAATAATTAACAAGATATTACCATTATATTAACAATAGTTAACAATTTATTTAAATAAATATTCAACAATAATTAACAATCTAATTAACCACATTTAACCATATGTACCATATTATCGATCCTTTAAAATGCCAACATTTATCATGTCTACGAATGAAAAACGAAATACAAAAACATCATAACTTCATACCCTCGGTGTCACTCATTAGATTATTTTAACTTTAAGATGATATTAAGCGCTATTCAAGCTACATGCTGCTACTATTTTCAAGGCGAAGGGAGACGATGACAAGTGGTTAAGGCCGGATCCCGCGCAACTGGGCAGGCGCTTAGAACAGTCAATAAATAGTAAAACGCAACCCAACACGCAGCCAAATCGCAATGACAGATAATAATACGCAAACCAACACGCAACAAGCACAAAATTAGTAACGCAACCGCTACAACATTGCAGTTATCACAACGATAATTATCAATTAATCAACAACTAATTAACAACATGAGTCAATTAAATATATGGCAGATAAATGATAAATGGGTGACTGAGGATCATGAAGGTTCTTGCCATGTGTGAGGCGCTCAGAACAAGCATCAAGAATAGTAAAACGCAGAGCCAAGAAATATCGTAGACCAGATTTAACACGCAATAAGTACCAAACGCAGACTGTAAGGAGGTATCAAAACGCGCCCTGTTTTGCATTAAAGCCCACTCTGCAAATAAAGAAAACGCCCAGACTCGAATGTAAACCACCCACCATCAAATTCACACGTCTATAGCAAGGAGAAATGCCAATACACAAGGTAAAACGCCCAACAAGACAGCTGCAAAAACGCCCCTTTCTACAGCTGCCAAAAACACCCAATAGCAAATGCAAAAACGCCCATTCTACAGTGCAAAATCACCGAAAATTCAGTGGCAAATAAATGCCCAGAGATATTCTAGTAAGACGCATCATTCAATTAAATACTTAAAACGCAGCATTCGATGGTAGCACGCATTATTCCAGTAATGGTAGATTTTAAACACAGGATAACATTTAATCTCCAAAAAAAAAACGCAGAGCCTCTCCTCAATAAAAATCACGGTTATCACATATAAAAGCGTCGACCAAAGGAGAAAACAAGCGCCACTGATAAAGCCAGTCTGAATGGAACACTCAATCAACGCAGACCAAAAGAGGAATCCAACACAACTGATATAATGCAGTCCGAAGGAAACACTCAATCAAAACGCAGAGGGTTTTAAAAATAAAAGAAAAATGTCAGGCAAGAGATGAAATGCAGGATGCTAATTGAAATTCATGATTGCAGATTCGAAATCCGGAACGCAAAGTGCCATATTGACCTCCCAGAATGCCCAATCGATACTCAAAATGTAGAATCGAATCTAGAGCGCCCAACAAATTCAACTCCACGAATTCACACAAAGGAAATAAATTCTTCCACTGATCAAAAATAAAAGTAAAAATGTCAAACGCTCAATAGACGGATACCAAACCTGAACACCAGATCAATTGAATCCTTGAAATAAAAACCAAACAAAAGTGCCAGAGGGATTGCCAGATCTAGTTTTAATTCCATAATATATCAGCAAGCGAGATTGCCAGAACCGACTTTTTAGAACATTACAATCATCTTACAGTTGCCAGCTTAATATCAAATGCAATATACTCAATAAATTAAACGAGCGTAC